>CAWUFW010015978.1:0-332378 GCA_963921515.1 Calotriton arnoldi | reverse complement strand
CCTTTTTATGCTTTTGATGTATAAACTGTTCACTGCCCTCCCTCTATCACTTACCCTCACTGTTGCACATTGCTGCACCATTTCCTCCCTCCGCCCCTTTCGGGGCACCTATGCACAACTTTATTGACAAATGTGCTGTTTCTTGAACATGATTAAATAGATGTTCAACTTGATTAAATATTTTTGTCATGTATAAGTATTGTTTGTAATTGATTTATTAGGTGATGTTGATATCCATGTAATATTGTGTTTCCACTGGGACCACCCCCTTTATGTACCGAATTTTACCCAGGTCCTAGTGACGTGTCTGGGAGCATTGAATAAATCTACAAATATTCCTGCGAGCTACAATTGCCACCCCTCGGGTATTTGTACTTTTTGTCGTACAGGCACCCAACATGAAACCAAAAGATTCAAGCAATTTTTTCTTTGATCCCTCTATGTGTGTTTCTTGTAGGCAGAGAATATCTGTACGAAGAGCTTTAAGATCTTCAGCGATATTATGTCTTTTGACGTTATCACTCAGGTTGCAAATATTAACAGAAGCAATACATAGCTTAGTTGTATAAGCCATATGCATAATATAGATAATATAGTTGTTGAAGCAAAATCACTTTACACTCCATCATAACCAGCCCCACCAACACACAGATGAAATACCATCCAGGAACATTTAGATTACCTTCCTCCGCTTGTGTTGTGCACCCCGCCACCCCTGCACACCTACTGTGACCCCCCCTTAAAAGCCCGTCCCAAGTATGACTACCCACCATTCCCCCTCAATGCCCAATCCCATCCCCACTCACTCCCCTCCCTCCCCAACAATTACTAAAAGCAATCAGAACCGTGGCCTGGGTGGTGGATCCTGTGTTTGCCGTCCCTCCCGGCTAAGAGCGAAAAGACAACCTATTAAGCATACCAAGCTGTGAGAGACTAATATTTAGGCATCCGGACAAGAGTATTGGATATCACACAAGCCTTACTTGTTGCCTAGCTGCATAAACCATTTCTTGGACAGATATATTTTAAGCAGATAGAGAGAAGCCAGAAAAAAATTAGAGGAAAAGGTTAGCAAAGAAAACATTTAAGCATTCAGACTTGGCCCTTTAAGTTCCTTCAGATACTCTTTGGCTTTAACCTCTCATGTAAAAACTAGGACCTTGTTTCCAAAAACAATTTTGAGGTGGGTCAGGCTCATCAAGAATGTCTCTGCGCCTTTCTCTTGGCAGGGCTTAGTTAACTGTCTCAACCTCCACCTTCGTTCAACAGTAACATGACAAAGGTCTGGACTTGTGAAGAAATGTGGCAGTCAAAGCTTCGCTTGGAACAGACCGTGCTTTCTCAAATATCGCCTGCCTAAGCAAATAATTACCAAAGTAGAGAATAATGGCCCTTGACCTGGCACCACCCCCACTTTACACCTGACTTTGATTTTACCTCTGCATAAGAGGGAAACAATGAGCCCACTGGATCTCTTGGTTCAGTCTCACGATGACAACTCCAGAAAGGCACCCTTTAATAGCTTCACCAGACACAGCCTTGTATCCCTGCCCTCAACACCAGGTTATTATGCATCTGTGTATTCTCATAATCTTCAAGTTTCCATTGAATGTCAGTGATTTGAGAGGCCTGTGATTTAGTTTGGCCCTTTACCTCTGCAAGGTCCGTTTCCATTATTGCAGTGCGGTTTTCAACCGAAGTGATCCTCTCTCCTATCTCTGTACAAGCCTTGGAGATTTCCTAACTGCTGCCTGGAGTTTCTTTGTGGCTTGTCTGGCCTTGCGCCCATCAAAACGCGTTTCCTCTTGATGTGGCTTAATAGTGTTGTATATTAACTTTAATGAGGGTTCCTCAACAACATCCAACATAGCCTTATGTGAATCAGAATAAACCTGTTGAGTTGCCGAATAATCCCATTTCAGAGCTGGGGCCATGACATTCCTATGCTGTGTGCCATTTAGTTTATCATTTGACTTTGAGTTTCTTGTTTTCTTGTGGCCCTTTGCCCTCTTGACAGTATCAGTCAAATCATCAGAGATGCTGCTTACACTCCTGCTGAGGATGAGGAGCTGGTACCCCATTACATATCCTCCATTGTGGAAGCCTCCGAGCCATTGGTTAGAGAATAGAATCTGTCGCCACAAATCAGAGGAATCACCTGGCGGCCCGAACCCTCCAGCACTGCCCACCAGTGCTTTTATGTCCTTGGCACCATACTTGGTCTTCCTTTCAGTGAGATCGTTGCCTTTTATGTCGTTACCCAACGTATCTCTAATTGTGACAGATAACTGCTCAGCGACTACTGCCATTACCTTGATGGTCTTCCGGTCCCTCTTCGCTCCAGAACTAGCCATAACACTGATAGCAGGGGAAATGGGAAAGTACGAAGTGATGAGCCTTCTGCGGGGATGCCGCCATAATTTGGGGAGCGGGCAAGGCAGGCAAAGCAAGAAGCAGGTTATTATCACCCCCTTCAGTGCCAGATTGCACTCATGACAGCTAGCAGAGGAAGATCGGGATCACTTAGTGCAGTTAATACAGACGTTAAGCTATGATATAGTTGGCCAAGAGTGGTGTAATTAATAAAAATGGTAACCCATTTAACGTTCCTCCTGTTGTTACTGGTTGTCATGTCCCCATTGGGCAGACCAGAGCCAAAAACAGTAGGGTCTAGGCTACCCTGGAGCACTAGGAGCAAAGGGAAATGGTTGCTTTCATACCTATGAATGAGCGCTGACCATGAGTCAAGATCTAGGAAAAAGTAATCAATCTTGCTCCTGTACCCTCCCCTCCTAAATGTGGGTTTCCTGGTTATATCTTACAAGATATGGCCATTGCAAGTTCTAGGGTCAATCATTTGTAGTACAGCTTTAGAATAATTTGTTATACAGTGACCTAGTTGCTGGAGAATACCCCATTGCTGGTCTTTCTCGCCTGCTATGTCCCTAATTAAGCAAAAGACACACAATTGATGGACGGAATGCAGAACAAATCAAAACATTCACCCCCAGTCAAGAGATCTGGGTTAAATCCATCATTCTTTTGCTCACCATGCCACCCCAGTTTAGACCTGGCCATATGCAAATCAGTCTTGACCCTATGCCTCATGGGAACAGTCCAGCCCGAACTGCTAAACCAGGTCCTCACTGGACCGGAAACAAGCATCCTAGGACCGGTTTCGGGGTTTCACCCCTCTTCAGCCAGGATAGCTTGAATCCAGTGGCACATTGAGCCCGGGACCCACGTCTGGGCTTACCCGGCGCACTTAGGGCGAAGAAGCAAAAGACACACAATTGATGGACAGAATGCAGAACAAATCAAAACATTCACCCCCAGTCAAGAGATCTGGGTTAAATTCATCATTCTTTTGCTCACCATGCCACCCCAGTTTAGACCTGGCCATATGCAAATCAGTCTTGACCCTGTACCTCATGGGAACAGTCCAGCCCGAACTGCTAAACCTGGTCCTCACTGGACCGGAAACAAGCATCCTAGGACCGGTTTCGGGGTTTCACCCCTCTTCAGCCAGGATAGCTTGAATCCAGTGGCACAGTGAGCCCGGGACCCACGTCTGGGCATACCCGGCGCACTTAGGGCGAGGAAGCAAAAGACACACAATTGATGGACAGAATGCAGAACAAATCAAAACATTCACCCCCAGTCAAGAGATCTGGGTTAAATCCATCATTCTTTTGCTCACCATGCCACCCCAGTTTAGACCTGGCCATATGCAAATCAGTCTTGACCCTGTGCCTCATGGGAACAGTCCAGCCCGAACTGCTAAACCAGGTCCTCACTGGACCGGAAACAAGCATCCTAGGACCGGTTTCGGGGTTTCACCCTCTTCAGCCAGGATAGCTTGAATCCAGTGGCACAGTGAGCCCGGGACCCACGTCTGGGCATACCCGCCGCACTTAGGGCGAGGAAGCAAAAGACACACAATTGATGGACGGAATGCAGAACATGTCTGTTGCATGTGCGTGTGATGTGTTGTGTATTGTGTGCTGGACATGGGGGTGTTTGTCCCTGGGAGCTGTGGCATGGTGGTTGCGCATGTGTGTACATAGCGGTGTGCTGGTATACATTAGTTTGTACTTACCAGCCTCCACTCCCCCTGCTAATCCGGCGAGGATCTCCGGATGTATTACGACTCGCACCTTCTCATCCCACGCTTTGAAGGTCTTAAAGAGCGCGGGATTCCCTCCGCCAGTGACGGCAGCCAGCTCTCTGTTTTTGCCCTCCTTCTTCTTGACCAGGCTCTTTACGTCATTCCAACGTTTGTTTATCTCGGTTCTGTTCCTGGGCAGGGTCCCGACTGCATTGACCTGGTCTACGATCCGGGTCCACATTCTGTTTCTGGTGGCTAGTGGTGTGTGCTGGACCATGTTCCCATAGATTTGTGGGTACACCTTGATGATCTCGTCGACCATGACCGTCAGCTCCATGGGCGTGAACTTGGGCATCCTTTGTGGTGCCATGGTGTTTGTGGTGGTGGTGCGGTGTGTGTTGTGTAATGTGCAGGGGGTTTGTGGTGCCGGTGTTTGGTGGTGGTGGTGGTGGTGGTGGTTGTGATGTGTGCGTTTCTGTGGTGTGCTGCTGTCCTTGCTGTGTCACTGTGTCCTCTCCTCTCCTCTCTGGTTTGCAATGTAGCAAGGGGTTGTGGTCTGTGGGAGTGCTGCTTTTGTACTCACCTATGTGGGTGTGTCCTCATGGTCTGTTGTTTTCAGGTGTGTTGTGTCTGGGGTTCTGGCCTTTGTATTTTTTGTTTGTCCGGGGGGTGTTTTCGGGATGTGTACTGTGCTTGTGTATTTGTGCGTGCCTTGCTGTGTGGACTTGTTGGCCATGTTGTGTGCTATTGGTTTTGTGTGCGGATGGTTTCTGTGCAGGTACGTGGGCGCCATGGCTTCTGCCGTGTCGATTCTCATCGGCGTTGTTTGCGCTGGCGGGCGGTATTTTGTTGTTTTTCCGCGCTCATGGCGGTGCGATCGTAATTTCACGTGCGGTGTGTCGGCCGTGTGGGCGGGCGGTTTTGTGTTGTCGTGCGTGTTTCCGTCCGTGGCGGGCGGTTTGACTCCGACTCGGACGATGGCGGGCGGTATTTTGTATGATTTTTCGCCGATGGCGGTTTTCAGTTTGTGTACTCATAATGGCGTGGTCGGTGTTCAGGCGGTGTGTGCGGGCGGATTTTTGCCGCTTCCATGCCTGGCGGATTTATTTACGCCGGGTATCGTAATGTGCCCCTTTGTTTGGGAACAGTCCAGCCCGAACTGCTAAACCTGGTCCTCACTGGACCGGAAACAAGCATCCTAGGACCGGTTTCGGGGTTTCACCCCTCTTCAGCCAGGATAGCTTGAATCCAGTGGCACAGTGAGCCCGGGACCCACGTCTGGGCATACCCGGCGCACTTAGGGCGAGGAAGCAAAAGACACACAATTGATGGACAGAATGCAGAACAAATCAAAACATTCACCCCCAGTCAAGAGATCTGGGTTAAATCCATCATTCTTTTGCTCACCATGCCACCCCAGTTTAGACCTGGCCATATGCAAATCAGTCTTGACCCTGTGCCTCATGGGAACAGTCCAGCCCGAACTGCTAAACCAGGTCCTCACTGGACCGGAAACAAGCATCCTAGGACCGGTTTCGGGGTTTCACCCCTCTTCAGCCAGGATAGCTTGAATCCAGTGGCACAGTGAGCCCGGGACCCACGTCTGGGCATACCCGCCGCACTTAGGGCGAGGAAGCAAAAGACACACAATTGATGGACGGAATGCAGACAAATCAAAACATTCACCCCCAGTCAAGAGATCTGGGTTAAATCCATCATTCTTTTGCTCACCATGCCACCCCAGTTTAGACCTGGCCATATGCAAATCAGTCTTGACCCTGTGCCTCATTGGAACAGTCCAGCCCGAACTGCTAAACCAGGTCCTCACTGGACCGGAAACAAGCATCCTAGGACCGGTTTCGGGGTTTCACCCCTCTTCAGCCAGGATAGCTTGAATCCAGTGGCACAGTGAGCCCGGGACCCACATCTGGGCATACCCGGCGCACTTAGGGCGAGGAAGCAAAAGACACACAATTGATGGACGGAATGCAGAACAAATCAAAACATTCACCCCCAGTCAAGAGATCTGGGTTAAATCCATCATTCTTTTGCTCACCATGCCACCCCAGTTTAGACCTGGCCATATGCAAATCAGTCTTGACCCTGTGCCTCATGGGAACAGTCCAGCCCGAACTGCTAAACCAGGTCCTCACTGGACCGGAAACAAGCATCCTAGGACCGGTTTCGGGGTTTCACCCCTCTTCAGCCAGGATAGCTTGAATCCAGTGGCACACTGAGCCCGGGACCCACGTCTGGGCATACCCGGCGCACTTAGGGTGAGGAAGCAAAAGACACACAATTGATGGACGGAATGCAGAACAAATCAAAACATTCACCCCCAGTCAAGAGATCTGGGTCCCTAATTAAAGCTGAGGGCTCAAAGCAGGTGTTGAAGTCACCTCTGACTATAATAGCCGTAGTTCTGCTAGCCATTACTAAACATTCTCTCAGCTGTGCTATAACCACTGATTCCACACTTTGTGAGGTTTTCCTACTATAGACATTATATAAGAAAAGTTTTTTGCCATTCCATGACCGAAGTTCTAACCCTAAAATGTCATGGGAGTGATATATAGTTGTTTAGCCTCGCAACCTAATGAGGAGCTGACCCATGTATCTAGTCCCCCAGAGGGTCTGCCCGCGACTGAGCCCAGTGCCGTGATGTGAATTACTTTGAAGCTATTCCTCTGTGATGGCACTAGGTCCCAGGTCTTTTGGAACATGATTATATCTAACTTGTCCAAGAAGTCCCCCCAGTCCTCATGGGACAGTTTACCTCTCAGGCTGTCAGGGTTCACAGGAGGTTTCCTCCTAGCGAGCCCTTGATAGCCTGCATTCAAACTCCGAGACGTAGTGGGCAAGGTCCTAAGTCTCGACATGCACCTGTTTGGAGTAGGAGTTGGCGGCGCTGGAACTCCAAGAGGGCCGCCAGCTCACGCTCCGATTAGCGGTCCAGTTTTCCTTGGAATTCTCCCGTTTGGTGAAGCGCGCGGCAACGTTCTACTGCGCAATTCACTGGAAAATTTCCAAGGGTAGGAGCTCACCTGAATTCCTCCATCGTGTTAGAGAAGAGAAGGGTAGAGGCGGCGGGCGTCGTTTAGCTTCGCCGGTCTAAGTTGCAGTTTCCTTTCTCATTTTCAGGTCAGTTAACTTGCGCATGCCCACTTATTCACAGTATTCCCGGGCGCATGCTCTATTAATCTCGCAGTTTTCAGTCAGAGCATGCTCGCCTTGGAACAGTGTTCCAACTGAGTTTGCGTTCACAGAGTCATGAACTCGCGGACGTGAAGCTTTCTAACGTCGCGTTTTCACTCCTTAGCTAATATTAAATGTCTCCGTGTAATTCATTATTGCTTCCTGATATTCCCAGAAATCCTACTCAAGACTAGTTAGGATAATAAACTCATAGCGTGAAAACAGTCAAGGTAAATTATCTTATCCCTAAAATCTACTAATCTTACTAGAAGTAAAGGAAACAGATAGATAGCAGTCTTCCTGAAAGGTTCAACTAATATTAACCCTGTCCTTGCCTATTAAAAAATTAAAGGATTATACTTAGCACTTACCTGAGTTCTCCTGGTGATCAGTTCTTGCCGAAGGGCTTCTGTTCCAAGCTCTCCCTGCAAGACATAAGAAAACATTTAATTGGCGCCACTTCTCAACTTGGCAAGGCGTCTCTACATTATATAATAATTAATTCATCAAGAAGTCCACAGAAGAGAGGCCCAAGCCAAGGACCATTCTGGTAAGACCAGGTTAAGGTACATATACGAAAGGAAAAGTTAAAAGGTCTAACATTAGAAAGAATTGAGTGAATTGTAATTTGTTACAACTATCGAGAAGAAGGAAGAAGCGAAACAAGAAAAAGCAGAATATCAAGATTGGCAGTCTCTTCTTATCTCCATCCCCTTTCCCCCCTTGGTACTTACCTGTGAAGGGATACTTAAAACCTAACAGGAACGTTCCTAAGGGGGCATTGGGAACTAGGCATCATTCTGCTCCTGTGCGGTTGGATCTAAAGAGATCACAGTCCTGACAGAGTGAAGTGCCCACGTTGGTACTTGCACCCGAGCAGAATGGCTGAGGGATTTGATTTAAAAAAATTTAGGCGAGATACTGGGAAGTATTCAAAGAGATTTATAAGCAGTCAGAGAAGAGAACAACATTTTGAGACAAGAGATAATCAGTTCTAGAAGGGAAACTACAGAACTAGCGAGTAGGATGGGAGAGTCCGCTTCAGGGACTAGCCCAAAAACTCAAACCTTCGAAGCCCAGAGGTCAAACGCGAGTCCCTTATCCTTCGCTCCCACCCAAGTGATCCACTCATTATCTCCAGTGATATCCCTAGCCCCGCCAGAGCGTTTCAACGGAGACCCTCAAAAGGCCCAAATCTTTCTGACGCAATGTTCCCTCCACTTTATGTACCAGCCAACGATTTTCCCCGATGCTCAATCTCGCGTGGCGTTCGTTTTGTCTTATCTCAGCGGAGACGCTGCCTCTTGGTCCATGCCCTTAGTGACCAAAGATTATCCCATTCTGTACAATTTTGAAGACTTTAAAAAAGAATTCCTTTGAATTTTCGATAGAAGAAAAGCGTCGCAAACTACAGACAACGAGCTGCTAGAGCTAAGACAAAGGAAATTGAGAGTTGGTCACCTACTTGGCTCAATTCAACAAGCTAGTGGTGGAGACAGATTGGCCAGAAAATAAGAGGGCAGCAGTCTTCTATCGAGGGCTAAGGGAAGAGTTAAAAGATGCCTTAGCGCAAATTCCGAACCGTCCAACGGAGATCTCGGCATTGGTGGACCTGGACTTAGAAATCGACTTCTGGCAAAACGAAAGAAAAGGCGAGAAGAAGAGGGAATTTCAACCTAGTGTACCCCGGTTTGACCGAGTTAAGTCTGACGCTACACGAGCAGCAGAAAATTCCACAGGTGCTGAACCAATGCAAATTGGCGCAATCAGAGGTCCTTTGTCAAAGGAGGAGAAGGAGAAAAGACGACAGAACAAACTGTGCCTGTATTGCGGAAGTGGAGGACATTTTGTGAAGGCGTGTCAGAAGAGACCTAAGACTCCAATGAAGGAAAAGGAAAACTTGCAGCACCACCAGTAAATGGAGTTGGACTGGTGGATGCAAGTAAAGAAGCAGCTCCAATAAACCATCAAGTAGCTAACACACTGCAAGCGTCTTCCCCACATTTAATTCTGACCATGACGTTAAAGTTTCGGAATGTGGTTTTGAAAGAAATCACGGTTATGATTGATTCTGGAGCAACCGGAAATTTCTGTGAGTTGAAATTCGCTAAACGCATAGGTTTACGGGCTATCAGAAAAGAGAGGAGCGAGACAGTAAGAGCTGTAGACGGAACCAATCTGACTTCCGGACCCATAACCAGTCATACCGAGTCAGTGCAAATGATTACTACAGAAGGTCATCAGGAGGTGTTACAGTTTAATTTAATTAATGCCCCACAGTTCCAACTCATCCTAGGGCTACCATGGCTAACAGAACACAATCCGTCCATTGATTGGGAGGCTCGAACAGTCAAGTTAAATTCCGAATATTGCAAGGAACACTGTTATGCGGAGAGACAAACTCAGTCTGAATCAAGTGTCGCAGCACAGCTTTGCGAGAATGGTGTGTCAGTGTGTGTCATACAGACAACAGAAATTCCAAAAGAATACGAAGATTATGCTGACGTATTCGATGAAACCGAAGCAGAGAAGTTACCACCTCACAGGTCCTACGACTGCAAAATCGATTTAGAACCAGGGGCGAACCTGCCATGCAGCCGTATCTACGCACTGACCAAGAAAAAAAATCTACATTTGAAAGATTACTTAAGTAAACACCTGGAGAACGGTTTTATCAGGCCATCCCAGTCCCCAGTCTCTTCTCCTCTCTTCTTCGTGCCGAAGAAGCGAGGCGAACTAAGGACTTGCTTCGACTATAGCGCAATCAACAGAATAACCTTTAAAAATCGCTACCCATTGCCCCTCATTTCGGTGCTTATAGACCAAGTGAAGGAGGCTAAGATCTATACCAGATTGGACCTGCGAGGGGCCTACCACCTGATCAGACTGCGGGAGGGTGATGAGTGGAAGACGGTCTTCAGACCGAAATACGGGTTATATGAATATCTAGTGATGCCGTATGGTCTCTGTAACGCCCCTGTAGCGTTCCAATACTTCATCAATGATGTCTTGAGCGATTTCATAGACAAATGCACAATCGTGTACATCGACGATATTCTGATCTACTCGAACACAGAACAAGAACATCGAGAACAAGTCCGAGCAGTCCTTCAGCGCTTGAGAGAGAATACGCTGTATGTCAAATTGGAGAACTGCTTATTCAATACCACCACCGTGGAGTTCTTAGGATTTGTGTTATCGCCTTCAGGGATAACCATGGATGAACAAAAAGTGAAGGCGGTAACAGAATGGAAATCCCCCACGACGGTTAAGGAAGTCCAGAGCTTTATTGGGTTTGCAAATTTCTATAGAAGATTTATTCATGAATTCTCCCAAAAGATCCTGCCCTTGACTCGGTTGCTCAAAAAAGGAGTGGTTTTCAAATGGTCTGAAGAGGCCGAAAAAGCCTTTAATTTGTTAAAGAAGAGTTTCACTACAGCACCAATTTTGCTCCACGCAGACCCATCTGAGCCCTTTTACTTGGAGACAGACGCTTTGGAACAAGCCATCGGGGGAATTCTCTCCCAACGACACAAAGACACGGGGCAATTGCATCCGATAGCTTATCGTTCCCGTAAACTCAATCCGGCGGAGAGAAATTACACAATCACAGAAAAAGAACTCTTGGCCATAAAGGACGCCTTTAAGGATTGGAGGCACTACCTGATGGGTGCAAAACACACAGTGACCGTGTTCACTGACCATAGAAACTTGAAGTTTTTGAGATCAGCTCGAACCCTCACACCTCGCCAACTTCGATGGTTGCTGTACTTCGCAGACTATAATTTTGTTATCACCTACAGGCCAGGGTTGAAGAATGGTAAGGCGGATGCGTTATCAAGACTGGACACGGAGAACCAAAAGAACATCATTGAAGACCAACAGATAATCCCAAGTGACAAGATCGTAGGAATAATCTCCAAAGAATCTCTGGAAGAGCAACTTCTGCACACACAAAATGAAGAGGAATTGAGAGAGTGGGCAGCAGAAGATCCAAGGAGAGAAATTCGAGATCAACTACTGTATCACGAAAAGGCATTATATTTGCCCACGAAAGAACTTCAAAACCAAGCAATGCATGAGTGTCACGACAGCCCGTTGGCAGGTCACAAGGGAATTCAAAAGACTGAAGACCTAGTTAAACGCAAATTCTGGTGGCCACATATGAATCAGGACGTACGCCAATACGTTTTGGGGTGTGAGATCTGTGCACGGGGAAAGTCGGAAAGGCTGGCACCTAAGGGATAGTTACAACCGCTACCCACTCCCCCGTACCCATGGCACACAGTTTCCTTAGACCAAATTGTAGACCTGCCCTCATCCCTTGGTTTCAATACAATCCTAGTGTGCGTAGACACCTTCAGTAAGATGACACACTTTGTGGCTTTCAAGGGAATACCCACAGTGAAACAATTGTCTCAACTCCTAAACCAAAATGTAATTCGGATTCATGGTATCCCCAAGGTATTGGTTACCGATAGAGGTTACCAGTTTCTATCGAAATTTTGGAAGGCTTACACCAAAGGGTTACATATAGAACACCGGTACTCCACTAGTTTCCATCCAGAAACTGATGGACAAACAGAGAGAACAAACCAGGAATTAGAGCAGTACCTTAGACTCTACTTATTGGATGAGGAAGGAGATTGGTCGGAATTCTTGTGGACGGCCGAGTTTGCTCATAACAACGCCCAAAATGTGTCCACAGGTTATTCCCCCTTCTTCATGAATTATGGCAGACATCCTAATTCCATGATAGAATTTGGAAGTGTAGAAGTACCAGCAGCACAGGACATAGCTCAACACATAGCTAAAATTCACCAATCAGCGACACAAAATCTGACACTAGCTAAAGGTCGTTATAAACACTTCGCTGATCGGAAGAGAAGGGAGGTACCCAGTTTTCAGATAGGGGACCAAGTCTGGCTTAGTACTAAAAACCTACGACTAACAAGTGACCGAAAGTTTTAACCACGTTTTGTAGGTCCACACCCTATTGAAAAGATCATTAACCCAGTAACTTACTGTTTAACACTCCCAGAGACTGCCAAAATCCATCCGGGTTTTCACATATCCTTACTAAAGAGAGTCCAACCTACCTTAAGACAAAAGACCCCTCCAATACCTCTAATCGTTGATGGTGAGATCGAATATGAAGTTAAGAGAATCTTAGATTCAAAAAAAGTCAAGGACGATCTCTACTATTTAATTGACTGGAAAGGTTATGGACCTGATGACAGATCTTGGGAGAAAAGTACTGATGTCCATGCCCCACGATTGGTCAGAGCCTTTCATAGTAAATTTCCCTTCTAAACCAAGACTGGAGGAAACCCCGTTGAGAGGGGGTACTGTCAGGGTTCACAGGAGGTTTCCTCCTAGCGAGCCCTTGATAGCCTGCATTCAAACTCTGAGACGTAGTGGGCAAGGTCCTAAGTCTCGACATGCACCTGTTTAGAGTAGGAGTTGGCGGCGCTGGTACTCCAAGAGGGCCGCCAGCTCACGCTCCGATTAGCGGTTCAGTTTTCCTTGGAATTCTCCCGTTTGGTGTAGCGTGCGCCAACGTTGTACTGCGCACTTCACCGGAGAATTTCCAAGGGTAGGAGCTCACCTGAATTCCTCCGTCATGTTAGAGAAGAGAAGGGTAGAGGCGGCGGGCCTCGTTTTGCTTCGCCGGTCTAAGTTGCAGTTTCCTTTCTTGTTTTCAGGTCAGTTAACTTGCGCATGCCCAATTATTCACAGTATTCCCGGGCGCATGCTCTATTAATCTCGCAGTTTTCAGTCAGAGCCTGCTCGCCTTGGAACAGTGTTCCAGCTGAGTTTGCGTTCACAGAGTCGTGAACTCGCGGACGTGAAGCTTTCTAACGTCGCGTTTTCACTCCTTAGCTAATATTAAATGTCTCAGTGTAATTCATTATTGCTTCCTGATATTCCCAGAAATCCTACTCAAGACTAGTTTGGATAATAAACTCATAGCGTGAAAACAATCAAGGTAAATTATCTTATCCCTAAAATCTACTAATCTTACTAGAAGTAAAGGAAACAGATAAATAGCAGTCCTCCTGAAAGGTTCAACTAATATTAACCCTGTCCTTGCCTATTAAAAAATTAAAGGGTTATATTTAGCACTTGCCTGAGTTCTCCTGGTGAACAGTTCTTGCCGAAGGGCTTCTGTTCCAAGCTCTCCATGCAAGACATAAGAAAACATTTCATTGGCGCCACTTCTCAACTTGGCAAGGCGTCTCTACATTATATAATAATTGATTCATCAAGAAGTCCACAGAAGAGAGGCCCAAGCCAAGGACCATTCTGGTAAGACCAGGTTAAGGTACATATACGAAAGGAAAAGTTAAAAGGTCTAACATTAGAAAGTATTGAGTGAATTGTAATTTGTTACAGCTATCGAGAAGAAGGAAGAAGCGAAATAAGAAAAAGCAGAATATCAAGATTGGCAGTCTCTTCTTATCCCCATCCCCTTTCCCCCCTTGGTACTTACCTGTGAAGGGATACTTAAAACCTAACAGGAACATTCCTAAGGGGGCATTGGGAACTAGGCATCATTCTGCTCCTGTGCGGTTGGATCTAAAGAGATCAGAGTCCTGACACAGGCCCGCTATGTTCCATGTCATCATTGCCAGGTTAGTGGACTCCAAGGGATTTGCAGCAGCCTGGTCAGCCTGGTCACATTGAGGAGATGATGTTATTGCTAGCAAAATATTAGCAGAAGGGGCAGGCACAAGACTTTCATCCTTATCTAGGACTATCCTTGAATCAGGGTCCTGGATAATGGGTGAACAAGTATTAGCTAACTCGGCAACACCTTGGGCACTGCCTTGCATCAGTCTCTGTTGATTATGCAAGTCATGCAGGGTAGTTGGCACTGGAATGCCGCTGGAGCCCATAACAGAAAGTCAATCCACCTCAACTAGAGAAGATAGTGGTGCAAAGCGATTGAAGGTCGTGAGCTCCAGTGGCAGCCTTTTGGTTGGTCTGGGTAGCTCGGGCCTCAGCAGTAAGGCCACAGTGCTGTAAAAGTAGGAGAATGGCAAGAGCTGATCGATTTTGGCTGAAACGGGCCCCTGTGAGCCTGAGACACCAAGTCATCCACTGACCGGTGACTCCGAAAGTTAACAACACATTCCCCACCAAAGCATTTTTGCAGCGGCCCCACCCACCCAACCCTTCGGACCATCAAAATATCATTAACAAGGTAGATAGGGCATGTTGGTATATTCGATTTAAGTGTTCATCCAGTGAGAGACCTTGTTCCTTAGTTCAGTAGTTATTTCTTCAGATCCCAAGGGAAGCGCAGGGATTTTGGCCAGAACAATCACGTAAGGGCATGATGCCGGCAGAAGATGTAGTGTAGAAGGCCCAACACTGTGTGATATTGCAGTGGGTCTCCGCCCTAAACGTTGGAGATTGCCCATTGATGCGGATACTATGTCCCTTCTTGGGCCAGCTTCGGTGACCTCGGGTTGAGCCTGGACCCTGGGTGACGTGGAGTGCACACCCAAACCAAGACTGAGAGGCATAGCAGTGCTGCATGTGGCTGCAAAGTGGGGAATAATACTGGCCTCTCTCCCTTGCCCCAGGGTGGCACCCCTTTTCTTCCCTGCTTCTTGAACGTCCTTAGCTTCTACAAGGCGCAGAAGGTTTGACTCAATGGACGACAGCCGGGAAAAAACAAATTCTAATTTAGGAATCAGGATAGGCTCAAATTCAGCTTTAAGTGAGTTGACCAAGTCCCCTGTGTTAAACAGGCGCTGCTGTGAAGGAGTCTGAAAAGGGGATTACATTTGGGCTCAGTGGGTTTCCCTCTGGCATTAGCTAACCTGCTCCTGCTTTTGCACGCTGGGCTAGGGATTCCTGATTTACTAGGTACCTGAAGTAGATCACTATCAGATGGCACAGTAGCGGTTGGGCTGCAGGCGTGCAACTGGTTAGAAGGGACACACATGGTAGGGGATATCAAGGGGTCAGGCTGGGCTATAGGCAATGGGGAATCATAGCCCGTCAAGAGCTCATGGCTCGTCTACGTAGTGGGGGCCCTTCCCCTGTCAAGGACAATCTGCGATCAGATAGCTCGATCTCTTTAGACACTACTCCTATTGCCTAGGCCAGAAAGCCATTGATGGTTGAAATTTGGGCAGGTGCCGGGGCGGATAGTGATTTGCCAGGGGCAGCATTTCTTTTCCCCATAATACAAGTGCCGCCCTATTATAAAGAGCCCCCAGGAGAATAAGACAAGAAGACTATAAGGCTGGAGCTGCAGATACCAGATACATGCCACAATCCAAAGGCAAGCCCAGCCTCATCCAGGCACCGCAGGAGGTGTAGTAGCCCCAGAGTACTGCAGAGGCCCCCTCCTCTGGGGCTAGTCACAAGGCAGTGATCCTGACGTGCCGACCACACAACAGTTCAAAGAAGTAGCAATTCAAAGCAGTTCAGGACGAGCTGGGCAGCAATTCCAAACTCCAAAACAACCTTGCAGATTACTTGCAAATTCCTTGCAGATTACTTGATTACTGGGTGTGCTCTGTGTTGTTGCATCACTGTATATGCAGCAGTACCCTAACCACTTACCTCCATCCGCTGGCTAAAGATAGCCACCACCACCATCCACAAGTCAGAAGCCAAACAAAGGAGCACAGCGATACTTTGCTGCTTTTCTTCCAACACAGTGATACTCCAGCATGTACCCCCAGTGCACCCAGTGCGGCACTGTGATAGTTGGCAGTGAATGGTCCTTAATGCCAATTCTAGATCTGCCTCCAGGCTCAGAGCGATAGAGGAAGAATGAAGAAACAAAGGGAGAATGCCCTTAAGCCATGCCTCTGCTGACCTAGCCTCGGCCCCAGTCACCCCCAAACAGTCACAGCCTACCGGCCACCGTCCGGCCACTGTCCTGCCACACGCTTCTAACTCGCTTGGCTCACCAAGAGAGTAGAGCACAGTGAAGGTGGTTAGAGAGCAGCACGGTGAGCTGAGGCAGATAGGGGTTAAGAGAGGCCAGATAATTGATCAGCCACACACAACCCTGTGGTACAGGAGAAGGCAGACTTGCAACAAGCCCCTGCAATACAACAGTCCTCTTGCCTCCACGATTAAAGCTGCATCTCAAGCATCAATGGACCCGATAGGAATGAGAAATGAGGAAATGAGTGAAGGGCATATTCACTTTTAGCCCTCTCACACATTCACAAACTAATAGACATGCTGCGCATGCCTTGTGCAGGGCTGTATGTTTAAGAATAGATGACTGGTCGGTGGTGATGTGTTTTTATCACTGTCGCACCAGGCCCTATCAAAATGCACAATAGAATGTAGATGATGAAGTATCAACCCTTGCTCTATCCTGACTTCTGATAGGGCTGTAAAAGCAGGAGAACCATGCACTTGTGGGGTCTGCTTAAAGCAAAAGAGGGGAGCACAGTAATGCCTATGCTGGCCGGTAAGTTTTCAGCCGGATCAGTCTCTCCACCCCACCAATACCCCTGTGCAGATTATACCTACTAATTTAAACTGACATAGCAGCCGTTGGACATGTTGCTGTGAATACTTTCCAAGCACTCATCATCAAAATCCCAAGGTATTCTATAAACTTTGAATATTTATCCAAAGTTTACTGTGCTTGTGCCCGCCCACAAGGCAGTAGCAGCTGAGACGCCGCCACGATAGCCAGCATGCCTACTCACTCTTCCGTGTCCTCTGTGTCGGGCCCCTCACAGTCGCAGCTGCTCCCGCGAAGCAGTAGTGGGGTGGGGAGTGGGGGAAGGAGGAGTGGGAGAAAAAAAAAAAAAGACATCACTTACCTGCTGGCTGGCTGGCTGGCCGGCCGCTGCCTCTCTTCTCAGGGGCGGCTCTTCCGCTAAGGTGGAGGACCGTCACCCCACTGCCTTTCAGCACGGCAAAAAAGGAAAAATAGAATGACAATAACACAATTTTATTATCATTTTACTTTTGTGTGCTGTGGCAGTTTTGTGGGGCGGGGCTAGGCTGCACAAGGGGGAGGAGTGGTGACACCCTCCTAAGTGCGCATGAATGTTTGGCCAGCCCTCTGGAGCCGGCCAAATATTTATGCGCACTTTGCATGTTCTCCACCTAGGCTGCATTACAGCCTGGGTGGAGAACATGCCCATGTTCCCATTCCCCATCTGAGCGCCGAAACACGGTGCTCAGACCAATCACAACGCTGCATGTTAGCACTGTGATTGGCTTAACTGAGCCTATCCTGCTTTCTGCTTCCTGTTCGAGCAGAAGTCAGGAAGAGGACGGCGAGGACGGAAGAGACAGTGGCGGCTGGTGACCTTTTAAAGTGGTGAGGCGTAAAAGTTGGATGCAAGTTTAATCTGGTGAGCAAGTGAAGCGGGCCAGCTCGACTGTTATAAAGGAGGGTTCGGGGTGCCTCCCCTGAGAAATGTTTGAAAAAAATGAGACGCCAATGTCACATTTTAAAGCTAATTTTAATAAAGAATTATGGGAAAAAGGTGCAAAAAACATATGAATAGAAACGTCAGTTGGCACTGGCAGTAGGGGAAGGCAGAAGAGTGGCTGGAACTGGCACAGGGCTAATGGCAGACTGTTGCCTGCACACACACACACACATCCTGTCAGAAACTTGCTCTGGGATCACAGCTATAATTCTTCTATTGGTTTTAGCATTTATATAGGGCTTACTCTCCAGTGCCCCATCAGCTGAGCACACAAGCAACAGAAGACAATGCAGCAATAGCACCTGCAGGCTTCGCGTTCTGCTGTACTCGCACACTAACTTAAGAACACCAGGATTGGCACCAATCCAATTACGCACACTAGCAGACTCCCTTATACCTGTCTCTTCCGTTTATCTGCTGTCTGAGGGAGTGCATACCAGGGACTACTATAAACTCACTAACAGAAACAGATTGCAATATTGATATGAAATTTTGATTCTGATAAATTTTCTTGTAACGGCACACCTGCCCTCTGCATGCTCTCACATATAAAATGCGTCTCCTTAAAACAGAATTCAAACACACTGTGTTGCACTAATAGACATATTTAGAGCTGAGAAGTGACATATATCCCACAAACACATATGTAGCAGGTCTTATCATACACATAAGGCCACGTGGTCCACCATGCCCCTTAATGATACACTGATGTAGTATTGTATGCCTCAATATAGTGACCCTTCACAAATATGCTTGTACAGACTCACCCAAGAAACCCACTTTTCTCACGCTATAAACTATAGTCTAGATTTTCTCAAATACAGGTAAAAACCTAGAGAATCATTGTGGCTTTTCCAGCACTCAACCCTAAAGTCCAAGAGATTCCCTCTGCATGCATTTCTCTTTTAGGGCCCAGGTAGTGACTCCTATAGGCTCAGCCCTTGATAGGTGACACCAAGAGAAACATCCTTTTACCTCTGTGCCCCAGAGGTGAAACTTAAAGAAAACATTGCATCCCTCTACACTCTTTCGCAGATCACCAATGGACAGTGGTTTCACAATACCCTGAACAACCACTTAACAGGTGACTTACCTAGGAAGACCAGCATCATATTCTGGTGCTCGAAGAACTTGAGCTCTACAGTTCCATTCTCGAGCTGCAGCTGCCTGGAGTGTAGCGTCCTCCCCGGTCCAGGTACTCGCCAATGACTATGCCACACATGGAGCTTAGTATATCACGTCTTTATTCTTCTGCGTGTCACAGCAAACTAAACATTCTAAACCTGCATTCACTTCACTATGCTCTAATGCTTACGTCACAGTTCTACGGAGTCCATCAGAAGCCACAAGGTTTCCATCATTGCAAACTCACACAACACTACATCTCCCTTCTGTTAAATAAAAAAAATCAAACTTTTATACAAATATATACAAAATCATGTCTCTTCAATGAGTCTTCTTGGTGCCTTGATCACACATCCCGACCGTGTCTTTGGAAACTGGGGACAGGCAGTAGAAGTGTCCATGACCTGCGCTGATGATGTAGGAACAACAGCAATCAGGTGGTCTTCATTTGTCCTTTCAGACCCAGTCTCTACATTGACATCAGTGCCTGACGAGCGATGAGCCACATGTCAGAAATGCAAGGAATCTCACGTAATGAACTTCCCAGGATGTTGGGCTGTCACCATGTGTTGTTTGCTGGTTACAACATGAAATGGTTCAGCATTGAAAAGAGCTACAGAATTTAGTTTTCTATGCTGACGAACAAGCACTCGATCTCCTCTAGTGAACGTAATGTCTTTTGCATGTCGATGCTTGTCTGCATAGGCCTTTATTTTCCTTTTACAATCCAAGTCTTTCTTGCGGGTTTCTTCCTCAATATTTGATCTTCTGTTGGTCCATTGAAATAACTTGGTCATCATGGCTCTCCCGAACATCAAGGTTGCAGGGCTTTCACCTGTGGTCGAGTGATGGGTGGAACGGTAAGCTCGAAGAGTCGAAGTTAAGGTCGAGCTTTTCTAGTACAGCACGCTGGACAGCTTTCTTAAGAGTACTCATGAAATGTTCGACAAGGCCAGTTGCTTGTAGCCAAAGAAGTGTTCTCTTCTGATACTTCGCAAGATGACCGAGACAGTCTCTGAATTCTTGACTGTTGAAAGGTGGCCCGTTGTCAGACTTTAAGATCGCAGGAACACCCCATATTTTAAAGAGGCTGTCTAATTTCTTGATGACTCTTTCTTGAGTGATAGATGAGAGATCTTGTATCAATGGAAAATGGGAGTATTCATCAACGATCACCATCAGGTGATGTCTATTGTCAAGAGGACCAAAGAAGTCAACAGCAATTCTTTCCCATGCAAGCGCTGGCAACTTTGACATGTTTAACTTGTGTTGAGTGGTTTTGATGACATGCAGTTGCATAGATGACAAGCCTTCAATTCTCTTTCAACTCTCTTGTCAAGATTCGGTCTCGGAGAGCTTGTTTGGTGGCAACAATTCCACGATGTCCTTCATGGGCCACTTCAATTATCTGTTATCGCAGACTCTCCAGAATGACAATTCTCAAACCTCTTAGAATAATGCCTTACTGAGTAACAGACAGTTCATCTTTGACATTTTAAAACTTCTGGTATTCACTGTCACTGGTAAGAGGTTGAGGGTGTTGCTACCAAGACAGATGTGTAATAATGTCTTTCACGTTTCAGCATGTCACTATCTTGATTTGTGGCAGTGATAATTTGTTTAAACAAAATGGCAGCTAGGGTGCTTGATTTCGTGGTGAAATTTATGTACGCACTGTAGATGCACTCGTGAGAAGTAGTCGGCAGGATTTTTACCTTTCCCTGAATGATGCACGATGGTGTAGTTGTATCCTTGCAGTCGCAGACCCCAACATTCAATGTGAGGAGGCATTTTTGCCTTTTGATTGCCAAAGATGGTCAGCAATGCTTGATGATCTGTCACAAGCTTGAAGGTTTCCCATAAAGGAATACGTGGAAATGTTCACAAGCTCACGATACTGCTAAGCTTTCTTTCTCAGGTTGTGAATAAGCACATTCAGTTTGGGACAAACTTCAACTTCCATATGCCAAAATACGTCTTCGAGCATTTGGGTGTCCGCTGTGCTGTGCAAGTACGGTGCCTAACCTACAGAGCTAGCATTAACAACAACCTCAGTATGAAGCTTTGAATCAAAGTATGCCATTTCAGTAGTGTTCTCAATAACTTGTTTGATTTTCTGGAAGCTTTGCTCCCATTCACGTGACCAGAGAAAAGAAGCATTCTTTTTCATCAAGTCTCTTGATGGTGCACTGACAGTGGCAAAGTCTCATATGTATCAAGAGCAAAAACTGGCCATGCCAAGGAATGAAAGTAACATGAAAACATCTTGTGGGGGACTGGCAGTTACCAGCGCTTGCACCTTAGCTGGATTGGGTGTCATGCCCCCATCAGAAAAGGTATGGACAAAGAATTTTAACTTTGCCGTATGGAACTTACATTTCTCTGCATTCAAAGTTAAATCGGCATCAGTGAGCAACTGACACACTTGCATGAGAGCTTTGTCATGCTCCTTTTGAGTAGCTCTGAAAATTAATATGTCATCATTATAATTGAAAGCATTCATGACAGGCTGTATGATACGTCGAATGACATTTTTAAATTGCTCTGAAGGTGATGGCACACTAAAACGTAGTCTTTTGTAACAGAACAGACCAACATGTGTATAAAAGGCTGAAATGTACCTGCAATTATCTTCGAGTTCCAAATGATGATATCCTTTATTCTGATCAAAGTGAGAGAATACCTATGCACCATTCAATTGTGTTATCATGTCGGCAATGTGCGGACCAAGATGTTGTTCTCTTTCAATTGGCTTGTTCGCTTGACGCATATTCATGCAGATGCGTACAGCTCATTCACTGTCCTTTTTGCGTACTACCACTATGGGAAAAGCCCATGGAGTTGGACCAGTGGAACGCTCAAAGAGATTGTGTTTGAATAAGGATTCAAGTTCTTTTTCATCAGCTTCCTGTAAGAAGAAAGTCAATTCATCAGTGTCTTTGAGCAATAGGACAGATGTCCTCATTAATATGTAATTGGACTTTAATAGTCTTGAGGTTTCCCAACCCATAAAACAACGAAGGGAATTGACTTACTATTTTGAAATGAGCATTCATGTTATAGTTCACTGATACCAGCCCATTATCAGCAGATGTGCTGAAGATGAGTAAACAGGCGCTTTACGCCGTACCTTGAAGTACATGAATGGGTGTTTTCTTGTGTTTCATCGTTGCTACAAAGGAACCTTGACATTTAGGGGCGTCGATGGAGCCCACGGATACACTTTAGTTTTCGATGGTTTAAGTTGGAGCAATGGAGACAGTTCATTATATTTCTCCTCAGGAATAATATTTATTGACGCACCACTATCGCTAATGAAAGGTATTGAACAATCTTTGACTTATAGTGTGATTTTCGGACAATGTTTGAACAACTTTGGTGCTCTGTCGTGTGGACTTTTCGTGGACCGGTATTTTTCCTCACATGCGGCCAGTTCAACATGCACACGTTTCTCTGAGGTAAACATCGACATGGCAAAACCATCTTCTTCACTTACACTTGACATTGATACTGAAGAACAGTTTGACGAAGAGTTAGATGTCGATTGCCTCAGCTGATGTGGTTGCTTTGGCTTATGGGCATGCGTCGAACATCGCTTCACCTCGTGATGCACTTACTTTTTCCTTTTGCCTTGCAGACCACTACAAGATGGTTCTCCTTTCCACAACCTTTACAGACCTGCCCAATGGCGGGACATTTACCTTCATGTGGAAATGAAAATCCCCACCTGAAGCACAACTTCTTTTTCAGGGGAGAAATAACTCTGAAAACCATGGTTTTCTTTTTTTAAATTTAAGTACCACCCAATCCCACCCCCCCCCCGCCTCACCGCTCTTACCTGCACAGGCCACGCCTGTGTAAGTTCATGCTTGAAAACTATCACTTCTAATAAATGTCACACAGTGCAGTGATATGATCTAATTTAAGTAAGTGAAAGTCTTCTTCATGTTAAAGGAATACAGTTTTTGAGTGTTGATGTCTTTATCATACTTTTGAATGCTGATTGTTGGATGGTTTAAATGTCAAATATGTTGTTGTTTCGTGTTAGGCCTCTTAGAGATAAGCCAAATCCTTGGCTTGGCTCTCCATGTTCATTGGCTGGCTTATCCATCTCTATTGCTTAGCCTGCTCATGTGCTTGACACCATACCTTAATGCTTATGCTGTCTTGCCTATTTCTCAAAGCCCAGGATAGGCTATTTGGTTTGATAAAAAAGTGTTATAGTGTAGGTCAAAAAATGCAGGGCATCTGGGCAGCCTCCCTCTGTCCTTTTTAGTTCCACCAGTTCCGAGTAGTATCAACAGAAACCTTCAGGTATAAGGGTCTTGATGCGCTCCTCCATATTGTGTATTTTCTTTCTTAGTATAATGTAATATCCAGTGAACTAAAGCTGTAGAGATGTCACCTTTGTTAAGATTATGTCAAATTAGGCAATATAAAACTTTACCAATCTTACAAAGAAAGGCAGTACAAACAAATGCATACATAACAAAGGAATATGGAATGTGATTGTCTTTCAGGCAACGAAGAACTCTGAGAATACTGTGTGCTCACATTTTACGCTAATTATCTAAATATATATGTGTTTTTAGTGAACTATATAAATACAAACTTAAATCCTTACAAACAGATGAGATCCATGAGCACATTCCATTCAGGCAGACATGCAGTCTCTGCATTACCCCACATTTAAATTTATAGAGCCCAGCCCGAATAAATCAATGTGTTTACCAGCGTCAGCCATTACTAATGCTGAGTTGTTGCTCCTTTTGAATTCCAACTCCATCCATTGAATTTCAACTCCTCCAAATGAAAGCAGGCCAGCCCGGGACATCCTCATTCAGGCAGAGCAGTGATTAGATGAGAAAAGAGAAACACCCTCACGCAAAGTAACTCCAGAGGACACTGGCAATGTGGACGAACGAAGAGCATTGTGTGAATGCCCAAATGGCAGAAACATGGCCATGGATTTCAAATAAAGCAGCACAGTGACTGGCCATGATCAGTCATTATCCTGCCCCTGTGATGTACTGTTAGCATGGGCCAGGTGTGGGGACTGAACATTCTACAACATGAATTCTATCAACCCCACCCAAGCACTTAAGTCACTGTTCTACAGGGTCCGTCAGGAACCAAAAGGGTCCTGTCATCTCTAACTGACAAGACACTACGTCTCCCCCTTTGTTAAATAACAAGTACAAATAATACATATATATTTCATAACTCTTCAACAAGTCGCTTTAGTGCTCGAATCAATCGCCCAGATCTTATCATGTGAGGCTGCGGAGATACAGGAGAAGTGTCCATGACTGGCACTGGTGACTTCTTCCTAGGGAAAACGAGGATACTCATCAATGACTACCATTAGAGGATATCCATTGTCAAGGGGCCCAAAGATCTCAACAGTGATTTTCTCCCATACATGCTTTGGAAGATCATACATGTTCAATGGAGGCTGTGTTGTTTTGGGAGATCAACAGTTTCACAAATGACAGGCCTTTAATTCCTTTTGAAGTCTTTCATCAAGATGAGGAAACCAAACCCGGTCTCGGTGAGCTCTCCTACTGGTGACAATTCCACGATGTCCTTCATGTTTCACTTCAATGACTTGCTGTCTCAGGCTCTCCGTTATGACAATTCTCAAACATCTTAAGATGATACGTTCTTGGGTAACGGAAAGTTAATCTTTCACATTTTTGAAATTCTGATATTCACTGCCATTTCTAAGAGCTCGAGTGTGCTGTTTTCAGGATTGATGTGCAATAATGTCTTTGAGTAATAGCATATCACTGTCTGTGCTCGTGACAGCAATGATTTGTTTCACTGATATAGAGACAGGTGTACTGTACTTTACGATTAAGTTAATAAAGGCTTCGCCTATTTTGGAAGTGGTACTATGACACTGTACTGGCACTCGTGAAAAGTAGTAAGAAGGGTTTTGATCTTCCCTGGTTGGTGCACAATAGTGTAGTCATACTCCTGCAGCCGCAACCCCCACCTCTAAATGCGAGAGGGCATCTTGGCTCTAAGATTGCCAAAGATGGTAAGCAATGCTTGATGGTCTTTGAAAAGAGTGAAATGCTTTCCTTATAGAAACATGTGGAAATGTTCATAAGCCCACACCACAGCTAGGCTTACTTCTCCGGTTGTGAATAGGCAGGTTCACTTTGTGACAAACTTCTGCTAGCATAATCCACAATATGCCTTTGAGCTTTGTCCATTGTGTTGGGCAAGAATCGCACCCAAACCTACTGGAATTGCAACAACAACAACTTCTGTATGTAGCTTTGGATCAAATAGGCCATTTCAATGGCATTCTCAATTGCATGTTCGATTTTCTTAAAGCTTTGTTCACATTTATGTGGCAATTGAAATTAAGCATTTTGTTTCATTAAGTCTCTTAATGGGGCACTTACTGTGGCAAAATCACATATGTACCTAGAGCAGTAGCTGGCCATGCCAAGAAAAGAGCGTAATATGGTAACATCTTTTGGGAGACAGGTGGCTGACAAAGCCTGTACTTTAGCTGGATCTGGAGTCATTCCCCCATCAGAGAAAATATGGCCCTAGAATTTGAGTTTTGTTTTGTGGAACTCACACTTCTCTGCATTCAAAGTGAGGCCTACATCAGCAAGTAAATGGCATACTTTTGTAAGAGCCAGAGGCGGCTCCTCCACAAAGGTGGAGGAGCATCGCCCCACAAGAAAAAATAAAATGATAATAACACCATGTTATTATCATTTTATTTTTCCCTAGCGGCTCTGCAGGTGCAGGGCGGGGCTGGGCTGCCCACAGAACAGGGTAGGAGTGGTAAGCAATCTACAAGTGTGCATGATGGTTTGTCAGCCATCTTGGGCCGGCCAAACAGTCATGCGCACTTTGCAAGTTCTCCACATGCTGTAATGCACAGCCTGGGTCGAGAACATGCACAGGGCCCCCAGTTCTTGTTTGAGCACCGAACCACAGAGCTCAGACCAATCACAACGCTGCTCAGCAGCGTCATGATTGGCTAAGGGAGCCTTTGTGCTTCCTGTTTCCTGCATCATGGCAAGAAGGATGGGGAAGAGGCGGACGCAGGTAAGTTGAATTTTCTTTTTTTTTTTAACCCCCCTCTCCCTGCTCCACCACTGCTGTCCCGTAGCAGCTGCTACTGGTAAGAGCTTTATCATGTTTCTTTCATGTGTCCGCAAAGACCAACATATCATCACTGCAATTGGAAACATGAGTGACAGGCTTCATTATGCAGCCAATGACAAACAGTTCTGCAGCTGATAACACACCGAAACTTAATCTCTTATTTCTGAACAAACCAGTTTGGGTAAAAAAAGGTAGTAATGTACCTGGAATTTTCTTCTAGTTCCAACTGATGATATTCTTTCTTCCGATCAAGGGGAGAGAAGAATTTGGCACCATTCAGCTGTGTGATCATATCGGCAATGTGTGGACCTAGATGTTGTTCTATTTCAATTGCCTTGTTAGCTTGACACATATCAACACAGATGCGTACAGCTCCTTCACTCTCCTTTTTATGCACTACCACTATGGGCGAAACCCATGTTGTCGGACCAGTAGATCGCTCAATGATATCATGCTTTAGTAATGTCACAAGTTCTTTTTCAATAGCTTCCTGTAAATGAAATGCAACTTGGCGATGTCGCTGAGTAATGTCCTCATTAACCTGCAGTTGCACTTTCATTGTCTTAAGTTTTTCTAATCCATGAAACAACGATGGAAACTGACTCACTATTTTGTGATGAGCATTTATGTTATAATTTACAGATATCAGTTTCATTTAAGCAGCAGAACTGAAACTGATTAAACAAGCACTTGCCAACGAACCTTAAAGTACATGAATTGGTGCTTGTATTTTCATCTTTTTGTGCTTCATGGTTGCTACAAATGAACCTTGACTTTTTAATGGCATCGATGCAGTTCATGTATATACTTTAGTCTTCGATGGTGTGAGACGGGGCACTGGAGACAGTTTATTGTATTTCTCCTCAGGCATGATGTTTATCGATGCACCACTGTCTATGATAAAAGGTATGGAACAGCCATTCAACTTTAGTGTGATTTTAGGACAGTGTCTAAATGGATTTCGTGACTTCACTTGTTAATCTTTCTTCCACTTGCATTCTTCCTTGCATGCGCCCATTCCGACATGTGCACGTTTCTCTGTAGTTAACATCAACATTGTACATCCATCTTATTCACGGTCGCTTGACGATGATGTTGAAGAACTTTAGGACGAAGATTTAGATGACGATCAACTTATTTCAGTTTCCATTTGCCTCAAATGATGTGGCTGCTTGGCTTTGGGGGCGTGAGTAGAATGTTTGTCTGGAACGTTCGGGCGTCCATTTTGTTTTCTCGACATGACGCACTTAGTTTTTCCTTCGCTTTGTAAACCATCACAAAATGGTTCTCTTTTCCACAACCCATGCATATTTGTCCAATGGCGGGACATTTACCTTCATGTGGAAAAGAAAATCCGCATCTGAAGCACTGTTTATTTTTATTTGGAGACATCACTTTGTGGAGCTCGACCTTGTGTCTCTGCTTACTTTCATGTTCAGTGCTGACTCACTCTGGGCTCCTCCAGCCTCCATGTCAGCAGCTTGACGTTCTGCACATTCCTCTGCTCTTGCAGTCATGAGTACTCTCTCCAGAGTGAGCGTTTTTCTCTGCATTCATTGTCTGAATGAATCAGAAAGGCAACCATCTGTGAGTCTTAGATGTATGGCTTCTTCATCATTGAATTCATTGAACTTACAATGTTTGATGACGGTATCAAGTCTTTCGACAAACTCGTTGATCGTTTCACCAGCTTTCTGCCTTTCTTGGTGGAAAATGTATCTTTCGCAATCAACATTTGGCATTGGATTGAACTTGATATTTAGCGCCTCTTTGATTTGACAGTATCAGTGTGTGCTATTTTTTTATTACTTCCTTCACCTGCAAGATTCTTGAGATATTTGATAATCTTTTTGCTTTGTGCTTCTTCCAATGCATCAATGAAATCATCAGAAGTTTCGAGTTCATCTGGTGCCAATATTCTGCTTTTTGGCAGTATCGAATTGAAGCAGTGGGTTCAGGAATACGGCGGCTCTATAACCAGCCGTGGAACTTACTGAAATTGAGAATATGTGCTGTTTGGACAGTGCTTGATGAGCACCTAATTCCGTACCTTCTGTACGTACTTGCTCAGTATTTGAACTCATCGTATGTGCAGCACATTCTTCCTATTTTACAGTAAGTACTTGTTTTGTCTCTTGCATATGTACGTCACCATTTTCAATATTCTGCATTGTACCTGGTTTCCACTGCCTTTAGAGTTTCTCTGTATCTGGCTATTTCTCTTCTAGCACTTCCTTTGCACCTGGCTATTGCTGCTTTTAGCGCTTCTCTGTGCCTGGCTGTTGCTGCCTTTAGTGTTATCATTCCGTATGGCTTATGGCTCTGTGTTGTGGCACAGTACCTCTTTCGTGGCCTCACCAGCAGGTTCCTGGCCAATAATACACACATTTTTCTGTAAGGACTTCGTCTTCTTCGAATGTTTTGCACTGGCTGGAGTGGCGCTATGACTCCACATACGCCAACCATCAATCTTCACTTCGACTGAGGCACGTGTGGCACACACGAGCACTTTGCTGGACCACAGTAAACTCTCTGGGAGAGCACTGTCAGTTCTTTGGGTTACGTATCCCCTATTTCATCACCAGTTGTAGCATCCTCCCCAGCCTCAGACCATGTAAATGATTATACCACACACAGAGCTTTGTATTACACATCTTTAATCCTCAGCATGTAATCATTAACTGAACATTCTACATCATGAATTCTATCAACCCCAACCAAGCACTGAATTCACTGTTCTACGGAGTCCGTCAGGAACCAAAAGGGTCCCGTAATCTCTAACTCACAAGACACTATAGCTCCAATATTTTTAGGTCTCGCCTAGCGACGCAGCGCATGCGCTGCTCGCTTGGCGAGATCTATTGTCGTCGGTTTTTCTTCCGAAGGCGGGCAGGAGATGTGCACGCGCCTGGACAGGAGATGTGCATGCATATGGTGTGCGGCAAGGCGCACTTACCTCAGCTGCTTCCATTTACCAGCTTGTGAACAGACAGCATTCCACTCGTCGCTGCTTGCCACACTAAAACCCCATCCTGCTTTAATTGACGTGTTCGCTTGGCTTTTGAAGTTGCTCAGGGACCTCGACTTTTATAGCTTCAAACGACTCCTGTCTTAAAGTGCCGCGACATTGTATCTCTCTATTTGCCTAAGAGTGAAATGCGTGCTGTTTCTACTTGTACTGAATACGTAAATTCGCCTCGTTTCCGTTTAATCTTTTAGCGCGTTAATTAAATCCTGCCTTTGTTTGCTGCGGGTTTGCCTGTAAACTTGTCTTGTGTGTTTTTCGTTTTTCATGCGCAGAATCTATTCTTAAACTCGCCGGCCTGTCGGGTCATAGTTTTGCATTTTCGGTAACAGGAACGCCTCGCTTGTGCTGGTGAAACCGGCTTTAACAACATTGGATGCAATTTACGTCACATTGAATCTCACTGCTTGCTAAGTCCATGCTATGCGCTGTTTGAAACGGCAGCGTTGTTTGTTTTTGCGTTCAAGTGCAGGGGCCAGGGTTTATTTGCTTGAGTTTGGGCCCACACTACCCCTGAATTTCGCTGCAACAGTTTTATGGTTCACATCTTTTCAAACTTACTCCTTAATCAGGGCTTGCGTCTCTCCAGTAACTGCTTTCTCAGCTCCCCACTTGTGTCTGATTACTGACAGTGATGTTGGTGTACAGACCTTAATAGTCGAGCGCCCATTTGGATATTGCTTTGCATGCTGGATGTTGTAGTATATATTTTATTGTTAGCACTCTAATTATTTTAACTTGGTAAGTCGTCTTTATTGATTTTCTGGGTCCCTCTGTTGTTGTCTGTATATGGTTTTTACTTTTGAAAATGTTCCTTTATCGTGTTGGTGTGTCGTTCTGATTCTTAGATTGTTAGAGAGTCTTCTTTCGTTTTGTCTTCTTTTGTGTGCCCTTTTGATTCACCGATTTTTGACTGCGCGCCGCCACATGTCCTGATCCATTCACAGTCGATGTAGTTCAGACATTTCGTTAGGGCCATTGGTCACTGTATGGAATCTCAAAGTTAGATACGCTTCTTATCTCATGAGGCTTGCTTCTGAATCTCCGCCTCTTGGATTTGGTAACATCAAAAATTAATACACATCCATATGGTGCAAGCTGTGGGGGCTGCTATGTTATTTGGGGAGGGACGGCTGCGTTCTAGCCCCTCGTAGCGCTGCAGAACTTTGCACTCCTGTCCTTGTTTCTACTGACTACTTTCACCAGGAGAGGAAAGTGACTGTAGCCCTCAGAGCCACTTAAAGCAAACTCCCGCACACATTCTCCAGGTTCAGAAACACTTCCGCGGATGGCGCGCTTCTTTGATCTAAAGGGAAGTACTGAGTGGATCGGTGCAAGGCAACGCAAGACTTCTTGAGCCCAGGTAGCATCTCTAAGAAGCAAATGGTGTCCCTTCTGCCCTGGATCACTCTGAATCTACTGGAATATCTTACAGATACGCCACCGTCCGCAGCCCCCCGCCCCCGCCTCAAATAAAGTACTTCTCTTCCCTGTCTGTCCAGCAGTCTAACATTGCACGGGTTGTCGCTTCAAAAGTGAAGTGTTCTCTGCTTGAATGTAATATCTGAATTAGGGACTGTCGGTTGCTTCTCTGAGTAACATTTCTGTATAATTGGCGATTACAATGCCAATAGCTCAAACTCTCGCAAATGCGAGACCTATTGCATTGCAAATGCTTGTTTATAAAAGTAAACAGCATGTGAGCAGTGCAAGGATTGGTTACAGCAGGAAATCTCAGCATTCTGAAGGAGACTGTGAGGGCAGTGTCTGTGTTCTTCTCAGCTCCTAGTATAACGTGAGTTGGCAAGGCCTTGAGTGCTCATGTCAGTCAGGACATAGCAAGCCACCAGCCCTACCTGACATGCGCACTTGACTTTAAACTGTGCTACCAGCAGTCCTGATTCCATGCTGTCAATCAACAGGATTGTCCCCTCCCAGAGAGCTGACACAATAGAAAGAATGCCATGGTCAGAGCAAATCAGTTTTAAATATAAAGAATATTTTAAATTATATGAATGAATGTTACGGCTCACAGTAGGGAAGGGGCCGACACTCTTACGCCCCAAAGGATGAGCCACCCCTACCCTCACACGTGCGCAATCCACGGTGCTTAGCCCATATGCTGCTGACATATGCACTTTGCACTGTCAGCAGCACAAGCCTCAAAAAACAAACAGCAGAGCTAACAGATATGTGAGTTTGTTCGTTTACATTTATCAGTGCTTGAGGCTGCTCAAAACAGATTCTCCTTTTGCACATGCTGATGCAAGTGGGTCAACACCCTGGTGCTTCCTATGCACTGTCACCCCTTGCATAAAGGTGCTAACCTCACCAACCTGAGGCCCACTGTTTTCCAACTATCGTTGCCCTTTAATACCCAATTAGGTGGTAGGGCCCCAAAGTTTTTCTTTGCATTACAGCCCATGGCACCCTTGTCACACCACTGCCCGCAAATACATTTACAGAGTAAGAGCTAATGATTTGATAAAGTTTTAAAGACTGACACCACCACAGTTTTTAGAAGATTTTGTTTTGTTTCTTTAGAGAGTTCTTCCTCCACTGTCTTAGTGTACGTTTGTGACTGCAGGCTTCTACTGAGCTGCTTGTAAGTGCCACAAGCTTATATTCCCTGCTTAGGACTATCCACAGTGTGTTGAGGTTTATTTGTGTGAATTACAAACATGTCCATGTCCTTTGTTTAGAAAGCACAGTTTACCATTGGTGCAAACTGGAGTTTTTTGTTAAATGCATAAATTGTGCACTTTTCAAGACCAGGCGCTAGCACGTTATGTCTTGTCACCTTTTACCCGTATGCCTATATTACTTTTTGAATCAGGCAGACAGGCCCAATGAAGTTATTTTATTTATTTATTTTAACAACTTATAAAGCGCGCAAATACCCGTAGGTGTCTCGGCGCTATGTACTGGAAGGATAAGCAGAAAGCTGGTGGAAGCCTATTGCTTGAAGAGCCAAGTTTTTATTTGTTTTCTAAATGATAGCAGTGTGGGACTAGCCTTAATCTGCAAGGGGAGAGAGTTCCACAGTTTAGATGTGGCTACTATGAAGCTTCTATCACCCCAGTTGGCTTTCTTGGTTCTGGGGACGATCAGAAGGTTGGCATCTGCTGAGCGAAGAGATCTGCTGGGTGTGTAAGCCAAGAAAGCTTTCTTCAAGCATTCTGGTCCTGTATTGTGAATTGCCTTGTAGGCAATACAGAGAGCCTTCAATTTCGTCTGCTTCCTTCTTTCCCTTCTATCCCTCCGCTATCCTTCTCACTCCAAATAACTGACTAATATGCACCACTCAAATTACTTTCATATTTCACCATACAAATTCACCACTAATCCTTTATGGGTTTCCGGAGTAGCGTGCTACTCACCCAAAAAAAAGCGCTTCAAACCCCATCAGGGGTAAGAAGCGCTATATAAATACAAACCTTTTTTCCTCTTCTATCCTTCTGCTATCCTTCCGAATCCAAATAACTGACTAACATATCCACCACTTAAAATTTACTTGCATGTTTCACTATACTAATTCAACACTAATCCTCTATGGGTCCCGGAGTAGCGTGCTACTCACCGAAAAGCGCTTCGACGCCTCGTCAGGGGTAGTAAGCGCTATACAAATGCAATTACAATACAATACAATACAATACAGGCAGCCAATGGAGCTGTCGCACCACATTGGAGATGGGCTTACACTTCGGGGTACCTGACAGTATCCTAGCGGCTGCGTTCTGTACCAGCTGCAGCCTACCCAGAACCCTTTCTTGGGCATTAATTAAAAGGCTATTGCAGTAGTCAACCTTAGACATGACCAGAGCACAGATTAATATTCTCCCGGTGTTGACTGGGACGAAAGGTAACAATTTCTTTATCATCCTTAAAACATAAAAGGATGAGGAAACCACTGCGTTGGCATGATGTATGAAGGATAATCTATCATCAAAAATGACACCCAAGTTTCTAGCCTTCTTGACGGGGATATGGAGTAATCCCAACTCAGCTGGCCACCAGGTCGGAGACAATCCTGGGGCAAGGTTTCCAAAGACCATTACTTCTGTCTTGGCTGAGTTCAATTTAAGACAGTGATTTGACATCCTGGAACTAATGGCCAACATGCCATCATGAAAGCTTGCCGAGACTGCGTCTCCATCTTTATGCACAGCAAGCACCAGTTGCGTATCATCCGCATATGACGTGAGACCCATCCCGAAAGATTTAATTACTCGTGCTAAGTCTGTCACATATATGTTGAACAAAGTCGGACTTAGCGAAGATCCTTGCGGAACACCACAAGGGAGTGAAAATACTGGTGAATTGAAGTCACCCAGACTGACTGACTGGGTGCGATTAGATAAAAAAGAGGACAGAAGGGCTTTAGCCTTGTGCCCGATGCCAATGGCTGAGACACGATTGGTCAGTGCGGCATGATCAACCGTGTCAAATGCTGCTGATAGATCCAGCAGCACCATTGCTGCGGCACCTCCTCTATCAAGCACAAACCTAATTTTATCCGACGCTTTAATGAGTGCGGTTTCAGTGCTATGGCCTTTCCTAAAGCCAAACTGCGTGTCATCTAACAGCTTATACTCTTCAATAAATTGAGCCAGCTGAATATTCATAATCTTGTCAATAAGTTTAGCTGGAAAAGGGAGACGCGCAATAGGCCGATAATTTTTGGTCTCTGCTGGATCAAGATTGGGTTTTTTTAACAGTAGCAGAATAATGGCCTTTTTCCATAGGGAAGGATAGGTGCATGAACAGAAATGGAATTACAGATACTCGCCAGGTTAGAACCTATAAGGTCTGGGATCAGTTTCAGGACTGAAGGGGGCACGGATCAGACATGGAGCCTGATTTGATCGTGTTAGCCAGATCAGAGATCTGTTCCACTGAAACTGGCCTAAATTCCATGAAGTTAGAGCTGTCTCCACTCTTGCTATTACCAGCCAGCTGATTCCAGCCCACCTCAGGGGCAGTGAAGTTAGAGTAAATTTGCCCCACCTTGTCTTGAAAATAGCTGGCTAACGAATCGCAGAGTTATTGGGATGCCCACTTAGTGGAGTTGTCCGCTGGCCCTGCCAGCTTAGAAACTACCTGAAACAACTGTTTAGAGGAGTCTTGTGCTGTTTCTATTTTCCTGGTGTAGTAGTTACTTTTTTCTGTTATTATAAGAAGTTTATACTTTGTCAATGCCACCTTGTGGCGAGATTTCTCCTCGTTGTCATATTCTTGGGGCCAGCGCCTTTCTTGTTTCCTACAGCGTTGGTTCTCCAATCTCAGTGCCTCAGAGAACCAAGGGGCAGAGGGAGCCTTCCTGTTTTTGGAGGCCGTTTTATATGGTACTAGTCTACTGAAAGCATTTTGGAGCCATTCTGTATACTTTGTAGAGGCCAATTCTGGGTCTGGAACATCATCAGGTTGAGTGTCCATTAGATGCTGTTTAAGACGGGCTTGATCTATGCTACTCCAAGCCTTAAACCGTTTATAGGGAATTGGGCTGGAGTGTACGGAGGTAGGATGCAGTATCCTAATATCAAAAAATACTGCAAAATGATAAGACCATGTCGAAGGGAGGATCTCATTTATTGAGATCTGCTCATTATTCGTGAACAGACCATCCAGTGTGTGCCCTGATGAGTGAGTAGGACTCATAACTCTTTGAGAGAGTCCTAACACCTCTAGCTCCGAGATAAGGGCTATAGAATCCTTATCTTTGGGGGCTTCCAGATGAAAATTAAAGTCCCCAAGAATGGTGAAATTAGATTCACCAGCCGCGGGTTCCAGTAGGTTTCCCATTGCTGAAAGAAAATCTCCCCTGGGGCCCAGTGGACGGTATAAGAGGGTCCCCTTAAATGACTGATGATTGGTGAGCATTATATTAAAATTAAATGTCTCACATGCCGTGGAGGGAATTGTCTCTATTTTGACTGAAAAGTCATTTAGATGAATGAGAGCCAAGCCTCCCCCTCTCTTCTGTACTCTATTGCATCTATATGCAGAAAAGCCGTCAGGGGTAGCGATACAGAAATCCGGGCCTGCTGAAGGGTCAGCCCAAGTTTCTGTGATAAATAGGAGGTCAAGGTGATACTTATCTAAAAATTCCGCTATATCGTATTTGTGCTTTGGGAGGGAGCGTGCATTAATCAGGGCAGAATAAACCTTGTCCTTTTTCTGATGTTCCTTTGGGTGTGTGTGACTAAGTACAGTTTCCGCCTGGTTGGTCTGTACCCTGTGATGGGCCTCCAGTCTAAACCCACAGGTCGGACATAAAACTGTGAGCCTGTTAGATAGGGTCGCTGGATTTAAGCGGGCACAAACCTGTTTACACTGATTGCCACCATTATTGATGCCCCTTAATTGCTTAGTTATGCTGATATCAACATTTTTGCTGCGTTTCTCTCCTTTCAATCTGCTGCTTCAATTAATTTTTCTCACAGAGGACGGTCAGTAATACAAGTAATACAAGGAAAAGAAGGAAATGGAGGTAAGTGTAGTGAACGCTCTCACACTTTAAAGGAGATCCAGTAGCTCTTTGGCACGAAACACTGATGGTACACAGTGCCGCTCTCCCTCAGCCACTGCTCTAACTGACCATCCAGTCAGTGTACAGAACATAGGACCTCATGATGTGAACCTTAAATCACAAAAATCCATCTAACCCAACTCAACACATATTTCCCTTCCCTATAAATAGCCAAACATAAAACATGCATGTATTGTAAAAAGGATTGAAAATCCAATTTACACAAACATGTACTTTATAATGCAAATGGTACTAGCACAAACATGAGTTACGTAATATCAAAAATATCTCACTAGCACTAATAATCAATTTTTCTAGGTTGGTTTGATAACACGTCTATGCTTATTCTTTCTTTCATTTCCAGCACAATTACTCCCACTGACACACCTGGAACAATGTTTCATCAACCATATGTGTTTCCTCACCTTCTTCATCCAACCAATCATACTTTTTCATGTTTATATGAGTACTATCAATACTTTTCCTACACATAGACAATCTTCCCAAATGCCAAATCTTTCTATAGCTCATTACCACAGAATTACAATGTAGTTCTTTCACTCTCAAAGTTTCAGAAAACCTACACTCACCCTTCACTATTACACAATTTTTAAATCTAAACCATTCTCCTACCTTGAGATCAACTCTCTGTACTCCGTGTTTAACATCATATCCCTTTTATAAACATTTTAAGACCTTTCAATATTCTTCTGTACCTCTTCCAATGACCTCTTCACTTGCCTTGTCTTTGGCAACCAACCTAAATTATCCTTAGTAAAAGGTGTCCTACCCTTCCTGGGCACAAAAGGACTAAACCTGGAACATCATTTGGCGTAATCCTGTAAGTTAATATCCTCTTAAGTACCTCACTCTCCTATTCCAAATAGTTTCTCTTCACTAGATGTATGAACCCTTAACAACTTTGTTGAATCTTTCCACATTTACGTTTCTTTTATGATTGTAATTCGATTCAGTTTTATACAAAACACCATTTTTCTTATGGAAATTTTGCATAATTCCAGGCATGAATTGAGGTCCATTACCGCTAACCGCATATATGGGCAAACCTTCTTTCAAGAAAACCTTATCCATGAATTTTGCCACTACCATTGTATCCACCTGCTTCACAATCTAAACATTCAGCCATTTTGAGAAAACATTAACCATTACAAAAATCTGCCAGTTTCTAGTCACTACATTGAAGACAGGCCCCATAATGTCGATTTCAACTTTCTCCCAGGGCATACTCTGACATTTGATTGGCATGTAAAATGCTTTTAGCCGATCTCCCGTTGCATTGTATGGTTTAAGTTAGCCTTTAGACCACTTTGCCCAAAGCAATTAAGTGAAATTTTTCTCTGTCTCTGAGGTGACATATCGTCACCTTCAAATGTAGACATCTAGTTCATAAAAATTTCCTTCCATGTTTTCCTCTTCATGAAAGGATTAGTACCAGAAGAGAGAAAAGGTTCTGGAGGTGTGAGGTTTAATGTTTGTGAAGTGCACATGTTGGTTACACAACACCTTTCAATATAAATTGCGGATGTTACTAAATGCTGTATGTTGGAAAATGACCCTCTCTGAAGAGTCACCCGCAATCTTTTTGCCATCTTCCTTCTACTTTTTGCTGACTTCATTTTTTCTGTCCTTAGAACTCTGAGCACTTTATCACTGCTAACCAGTGGTAACGTGAATGGGCTCTCTCCTCTAAACATGGTAACATTGGCTCATACCCAATTGGCATATTTAATTTACTTATAAGTCCCTAGTAAAGTGCACTACATGTGCCCAGGGCCTGCGAATTAAATGCTACTAGGGGGCCTGCGGAACTGCTTGTGCTACCCACTTAAGTAGCCCTCTAACCATGTCTCAGGCCTGCCATTGCAGAGCCCTTGTGTGCAGTTACACAGCCGATTCGACCTGGCAAGATAAACCTCTTGCCAGTCCTCAATCTTCCCTTTTTATGCCTATAAGTCACCACACCACAGCCATTACAACTCGCCCGTTACTACGCATTACCATTACAACGCGGCCTTTACAACGCAGGTACTGTTACCACGCAAGATTTTACAACGCATATACCTTTACCATGCACCCCTTTACAACAAATTTCATTGTAAAGGCATGAACGGTAAAAGTATTAGGTAAGTATTAAACGTATATATATATATATATATATATACTTGAAGATGGAGGATCACAAGAAAACAACAGCCAGCCAGGGCAAAAATCTGGATCCCAAAGGATACAATGAGTCACAAAGAAATAAAATATCCAAGAAAGAAGTGACTCAAACAGATAGATTCACCAAAGAACAAAAATATATTTCAACTACAACGTTTCAGCTTCCGCCTTCCTCAGGTAGTACAAGATGGTTTGCTCAGTGGCTGCACAGATGACACAGCTGAATTTTCAAAAAGCATCATGAGTGAAGATTCTATTTGGAATGTGGAATCAATGCAGTCCTGAGAGCTCTTGAGATATGCAGTAATCAGGTTGTATTATCAGTAATGTTCAGTCCATCTGGATGCAGTGATTTTAAACGGTACATCCAGAAGTTTTCTCTGGAGTCCAGTAGTTCTTCCTTTGAGACATGTTCCACGGGGAAAATCTTCAAATCTGATAGTAAATGATCCACAAGGTTAAAATGATTGGCTACAGGCTGGTCAATTTTCTTATTAATTATTGCCGATTTGTGGTTCCTGAATCGTGTACGGAGGTCATTCACTGTTTGGCCTACATATTGTTTTTTACAGCTTTGCCGTTGGCACTGAATCACATAAATAATGCATGTTGAGCGACATGTAAGATGCTGTCTTATTCCATAGGTCCTTCTTGTAACAGAACTAGTTACTGATGATGTTTGTAAAAGGTATTCACACGTGATGCACCTTTTAGAGTCACAGCAATGAACCCCTGCATTTGTTACAACTTGCTTGAGTTCAGCTCTCACAATAAGAGATCGTAAATTTGGAGCTCTGCGGTAAGCAATGACTGGCGGTTTTGGAAAAACCTTTTGCAATTTTTCACAAGTAGACAGTAAGGGAAATGTTTTTTGCATTATATTTCTGTAGTTGGGAGCTGATGGATGATAGTCAACCACAAATGGAGTTCTGTCACTTTTGTTTCTGCCGTTGGTATTCCAAATAAGTGCTTCTCTGGGTAACTGCAAAGACTTGTCAATTTGTTGCTGTATGATATGCAGAGGATAGCCTCGTCTTTTAAATAATGTAGCAAGCTCCTGTAGATGGTCTTTACAGGTTTCCTCATTGCTGCAGATGCGTCTTATTCTGAGTGCTTGGCTGTAGATGATGCTCAGTTTAGTGTGGTGTGGGTGACATGAAGTCCAGTTTAGATACAAATGAGCATCTGTAGGCTTGTGGTACAGATCAGTTGTAATTTTTGTTCTTGAATGGTGAGTAGCACATCCAGAAAAGGGAGATGATGCTTCTGTTTAGTATTGCTGCTGGTAAATTTGATGGTAGGATGGATATTGTTGATATAAGCTGTAAATTGTTCCAATGCTCTACTTCCTGCATTCCATATTATAAATATGTCATCAATGTATCTTAGCCATACCAGTGGTTTGATGCTATAAGTAGCAAGTATACAGTTCTCTAGTTTGCCCATGAAGATATTTGCATAGGATGGAGCCATCCGAGTGCCCATGGAAGTCCCTTGTATCTGCAGATAGTGTTTACCATTGAATGTAAAATTGTTGGATTTAAGGATAACTCTTGCAAAGTTGGTAAGCACATTTGTTGATGGCTTTTTCACAGTTCTTTTATTAAGAGCTTCAGATAATGCCATAAGCCCATCCTCATGTGGTATATTGGTGTATAATGATGTAACATCAAATGTAGCCAGAAGAGTATCATCATCAAATGTGTAGGTTTGGTTTAATTTTTCAATAATCTGAAGGAAGTGACTGGTATCTTTAACAAATGATGGAAGTTCCTGTACAATGGGCTGGAGGTGCAGGTCGACAAATAAAGATAGTCTCTCAGTAGCTGTGTCATTGCCAGAGATGATGGGACGTATATATATATATATATATACATGTATGTATATATTAGGGATAGTTTCTTTTTAAATGGTTTAGGGTGGGCATTTTTAGGGATTAGGGTGGATATGAGTTTTTGGGTGGCAAGGGTAATTTTAGGGTTTAGGGTGGGTAAGGGGTGTTTTTGGGTGGCAAGGGAACTTTTGTAGTGTTTAGGGTGGGTATGGGTTTTTGGGTGGCAAGGGTAATTTTAGGGTTTATGGTGGATATGGGTTTTTGGGTGTCAAGGGAAATTTTAGGGTCTATGGTGGGTATGGGTTTTAGAGTGGAATGGGTAATTTTAGGGTTTAGGGTGGGTACTAGTTTTTGGGTGTCATGGGTAATTTTAAGGTTTAAGGTGGGTATGGGTTTTTGTTTGGCAAGGGTAATTTTAGGGTTTAGGGTGGGTTTGGTTTTTTGGGTGGCAAGGGTAATTTTAGGGTTTAGGGTGGGTATAGGTTTTGAGGTGGAAAGTGTAACTGTAGGGCTTAGGGCGGGTATGGATTTTTGGGTGGCAAGGATAATTTTAGGGTTTAGGGTGGGTATGAGTTTTGGGGTGACAAGGGTAATTTTAGAGTTTAGGGTGGGTATGAGTTTTTGGATGGCAAGGGTAATTTTAGGGTTTAGGGTGGGTATGGGTTTTTGGGTGGCAAGGGAATTTTTAGGGTTTAGGGTGGGTATAGGTATTTGGGTGGTGAGGGTAATTTTAGGGTTTAGGATGAGTAAGGGTGTTTGGGTGGCAAGGGAATTTTTAGGGTTTAGGGTGGGTATGGGTTTTTGGGTGGCAAGGGTAATTTTAAGGTTTAGGGTGGTTATGGGTTTTGGGTGACAAGGGAAATGTTAGAGTTTAGGGTGGGTATCGGTATTTGGGTGGCAAGGGTAATTTTAGGGTTTAGTGTGGTTATGGGTTTTTGGATGGCAAGGCATTTTTAGGGTTTAGGGTAGGTATGGGTTGAGGGGTTTAAGGATATATATATCTATATATATATCTATCTATATATATATATATGTGTGTGTGTGTAATTACTATCTATGTATATATACACACGCACATTTATATGTATTTATGCATGTGTAAATCTATAAAAATATACATATATATGTTTATGTGTGTGTGTACGTGTGTGCGTACAAAAAAAGAGTTTGTACCTACCTGTAAATTTTTTATCAAGCATATGCCTTCACCCTGCATGCCTTTTGCCACGAAAATCTAAGTATTCTGCTGAAAAATATAAACGCTTTATATATAGAAAGGATGTATACTGTGAAATACTTATGTTTACTTGCAAAACCTTTACCACGCATATGCCTTTACCATTCATGCTTTAACAACTAAATTAGTTGTAAAGGCATGCGTGGTATAGGCATATTCGTTGTAAAAACATGCGTGGCAATGGTAATGCGTGGTAATGGCATTCGCGTTGTAACGGCCTCGTTGTAATGGCATGCGTCACAATGGAATGCGTGGTTCCGTCATACATCCAGTCACCCCTAAGGTAGGCCCTGTATGACTCACAGGGCAGAGTGCGAAATATTTAAAAGGCAGGAAATTTACTTTTAAGTTTTGCATGTCTTGGTAGTGAAAAACGTCCCGATTTCGTTTTTCACTACTGCAAGGCCGATCTCTCTCATAGGACAACATTGGGATTACCTTATTACATCTTACACCTATGCACTTCAAAGCTTTCTTTGAAGTCTTCCCCACTTCAAAGACACAACTGGGTATAAGTGTCTGACCTCTGACAGCATGACGTTAGCACACTCCTAAATCTGTGACCACTCTGCTGGGAAGAAGAACTGCTGTGCTGCTGAAAGGACTGCCACTCTGCTGGACTGCTGCTTTGCTGGACTTGTGCCTTGCTGTGCTCTTGCCTTGCTGAGCTGCCCTGCTGCCTGCTTTGCTCCTGTCTGGGTGAGAAGGACTGGACCTGCATCACTTGAACCCAGAGTGACTCCAGGGGCTTGCTGGCTTGCCTCCTGATTGAAGTCTCAGGGATACAACAGACTTCCAACAACCTGTATCTGCAGCTGGACTCTACAAGCTATGAGTCTGCCCTGCCAAGTGGTGCCACCCCAGTATTGGACCCTTGGAAGTGAGGCCTAAGGTGCTTCTACATCCAGAACCTCTGCATCCTCATTGGAAATGGCGCACCTTCGCCTTTGCATGAGTCGGAACCAGCTCATCCTCGTCGTTGCGTGGAGCGGACCCGGTGCATCGTGTTCGGAACCAGCTCATCGCCTTCGGAATCGATGCATCACCTACTGCGGGAGCAGCAGTCGTGTATCACATTCGGAACCAGCTTCTCACAGTCAGAACCAACTAAATGCCGTGATTGATTGATTGCTGCAGTTGCGTGGAGAAAATTGACGCATCTAGTCCACTGCGTGGCTCTACACCGACGCATCGCTTCGGCTGTAACTCGCATCTTCGTCGAAGACGATGCATCCTGGATCAAGGTACTTTGTCCCCCACTCAATCGCTGTTGGTCTGAACTTTTGACTTTATCCTGGTCCAGCGTGACCAGGTATCCCCTTTAAGCACTTATCACTTCTAAACACCATTTTACATTTATTCTTTGAAAATTCATATCTCGACGTCTACTTGTTGGATTTTTGTGGTTTTTGTTTTGTTTTATTTATAAAATCATAATATATTTTCCTAACCTGGTGTAGAATCTTTTTGTGGTGTTTTCACTGTGTTACCGTTTGAAGTGTTGCACAAATACTTTACACATTGCCTCTTAAGTTAAGCCTGACAGCTCTGTTCCTCGCTACCGGGAGGTGAGCACAGAATAATTTAGGGTGTGTTGTGACTTACCCTGACTAGGATTGTGGTTCCTACTTGGACAGGGTGCATACCTCTGCCAACCAGAAACCCAATTTCTAACACTGTACATGCTATAAAATTATTTGCAAAAGTCACCACCAGTCACCACATTGATATGTGGTTGAACTATACCAAGTACATAAAAGGAATACGATATTAAATTGTTGAACTTTATTCACATTTCAGTGCTTCATTATTCAGAGTTGATCTTCTTATAAGGCTAAACCATTGTAGTGGTGCATTCTGGATTCCGTGTTGGTACTGTGCCACATTCAAGATGTACACAAAACATTCAAGATGGCGGCAAGTCAGGTCACACTGTGTGACCTTTGCATCATACGCGATACGGGTTACACAGTGTAAAGACCTCACATGAGCGCTCTTGCACCTCACACTGCACTTCTAAACCCACTCTCCCACAACGATGATCCACGTTTTCAACGGCTGTTGAAGTGAGAATGTTATTTTTTTCTTTAAAAAAATGAAGTCTTCATTAGTTGATTGAATTAGTATTATCACGCTTCAAATATGCCTAAAAACTGTACGGTACCATGGCTGGTTGTTTAATTCATCCCAAGATTTCCACAACATACTTGGCCGATATGTAACGGTTCACTTGGTCCAAATAGCTTTGTATAGGTAGAATATTCACTCCATTAAACATCCATGTAGGTTTAATAGCTTGCTAGAGCTGCAAGATGCTCATCGCCAGTATGTAGTGAAGACTCTCACACTTTAAAGTAGAACCAGTAACACTTTATGACAACCCTTGTGGTACACAATGCTTCTCTCCACCAGCCAAGGATAAAACTGACCACCTCCAGAAAATGTACAGGGCATAGAACCTCATGATGTCAACCTGCCGTCATAACAATCCATTTAACCCAACTCTACAGTAAGTACCTTTTAGACATTCATGCACTAAACTGACATGGATTGGTAAGTGGTTACCTTTAAATGTTGAAAATCTTTCACAAGATTTTGCCGGTTCCCAATACTCTAGCAACTAAGTGCACGTGGGTTTAATGACTTAGGAACATTGCAAGCTACCTGCACACAGCTGACCATTTACCATTTAACATCACATGTATAACCCAAAAGGCCTTTCTGAAAAATAAAAGAAAGACTATACTATTCTGTGTGAAGAAATAAGTGTGTAGAGCACTTTCTGGATTTTAACTGTAGCAATACTCATCCATTTGTTCATTTTATTGTGCGTTCTAGTTGCAATTGGAACCAACTATCCATCTCTGCAACCAGATTAGAATCACCTCATGTACATTGCAGAACCAAATCGTAGAACGAAAATGCAGGTATCTGCTGACCTACGACTTTGGCGCTCGGGTCTTCTCGATTAGCCGTCAGTGACCAAACATGAGAATCCACCCTTTTTAACACTACTACTTAGTTTTTTACAACAGCGGTGTGGACCAGCATAAGCTAGATATCTAATATATTAGTAACATCCATCACTTACAATTGCTAGACCAATAAATTTGAGGTATTTGCTGAACCCTGTACTTTTCACACATTGGTGTACCAGAATTTACCTTCTTTGGTAAATACCTCACTCCTCTGTGGCACCCTTGTAATCATAATCAAGTAGGAGTTTGTACAGGGATCAGATTTATGAATTGTGCTATAATTATAACACCACTAGAGTTACCCATGACATATTTCGAAAAAAAAGGTGGAAAATATTGTGTTTGAAGTGCTGAGAAAACAGGCAAAACATGCATGTTTGTGTGATAAACACCACATCTGCATTTTATCCCTCATTCTCAGGGCAGGAACTTGTAATAGGAGGTATTTACCATTCCCTCAAGATACCTCACCATGGGGTACTCGTATTTACAGGGTGCAATAAATACTCTCCGAAACTTGCCCATCTCTGAATCAGCCCCAAATGTTGCTTGGTGATTGATCATCATTTTTTGGTTTCCAGGCTTTAAATTTGCAAGTGTGCTGATGAAAATAAAAGATTTGAGGGAAACAAAAGAACAATCTTTGGGTATGTATTTGGCTGAAAACTATGTTGATTATCTATAATTCAACTCAAAATTATTGAGTGCCATTTCGGTACATTCCCACCAGCAAATATTTCTAGTAGCTAAATAGCTACAACAGGAGGCTGCGGTACTTAAAACACCACCTAACTTAACTTGTAAGACCAAACATTTGGAAGCTGTTAGGAATTTTTTTATTCCAAATGGACAAAGCACATCTCAGTACAGACACTGGAAAACACCATGTGCCAAAGGCCTGGAAGCAGCTTTATCACATAGACAATTAATATATGGATGACCCTCTCCACCAGGTTCTATACACACACAACACTCTCTAGCTTTCTGATGACTACTATATGACCATCTCAGACTCAATACACAAAGAAAAGTCATATATTTACAACAGTAGACATATTCCTATGCAGAAGTGCAAGCGAACATCTTTTGGCAATTTACAAATATTCAAAATTGTAGACTTCAAAAGCAGCATACTACTGGGAATTGCATGCTACGGCAGACTACAGTTAAGCAGTAGTAAGCTCCCTATAAGGGATGGGAAGAGGGAGGTTTGAGGCTTGATTTGCCTTGAGTAGTTGTGAATGCCCACAAAGTCATCTAACCCCTGCCCACCCTGGAAATGGTCAAAGGTTTACTGCAGCAAAGTTCTTGAATAGGGTGGGAAGTGTGTAGGAGAAGGAGTTACTCCACGTACAAAAATTTGTTCCTATCGAGAAAAAAAAGAAAAGAAAAATAGATTTGTACTTGCAGAATGAGCTGCATTTTCTTAATGGAGAGGTATATATACTCTGTGTATAAATCTGTATTGAGGAAATAGCAGATGTCACATGCATTACACAGTAGTAAAAACATTTCTGCCTGACATGTATCCCTTTGTGGACAGTTTCTGGCATAAATGGAGCCATTTTTTGGATGTAATGTAGGTTTAAGGTGATGGAGCAGGATTTCGCGAAAAGAAACATGCTCAACCGAACCACCCTTTTAATATGGACTAACAGTAAGTAGTGTTAAACGACTAATGTGCACATTTACACTATACGTGGGAAGACTGCTTTATAAAATGCATGAACTAACTAGAACTAATAAGTAAATAACCGGAAATGTAATAATTTTGGGGCCCATTACGATGGCGGGCGGAAGCACTACCGCCGTGCTGGCGGATGCAAAAACCACCAGTTACCGCCGGCACGCAGCAGTCCACACGCCCGCCCAATTACGATGCGAAAAGCAGGCCAAACACCGCCGGCAAGCCAGCAACACCGTCCGCCATCAAAGTGCGCCCGCACACGTAGCGGCGCAGCACAACTGACACACACCGTCCGACGAAACACGTCCCGCCCGGCGCATAAATTACGATGCCGCAAACAAACGGCTCCCACGGCAAAGAGACACCGCACGTGAAAGAGAGGCGGAAACACGGACGCAGAGCACGGACAACGAAGAAGCGGCACCCCGGGCATGAATCCAGCACTGCAGGCCCTTCCCATGCTTCTGCTGATGCACCACCAAGGACGCAACGTACCGCGGAGACGCAGGTAGGCACACACACAACAAGTGCACGCAAACAGCGCACACAGTGCAAGGGCGGATAAAGCGGACAACCCCCACCAGCGCGTGCACACTACACATCCACCATTGCATCCACATATGACACACAGGCCAAATCCTAACATCGCGGAACACATGTGTACACACCACCTGGGACTAGGAACCAACCACCCCGTCACGGCCCCAAAGCGCCGATGACGCCGCCACACATGCGCACAACGCAGAGGCCAACCGCAGCGCCATGCATGCGTCGCACACAGACACAGGGACACAACCAAGCAGCACACACACCAGCCCCACCCCGAACGCACATGACACGTGACAGGCCTGCCACAGACATGTCCCCAACGCCCAATTCACGGACAACACCCAACGCCACACAACCGACGCACACATGTCAGTGAAGTCACGCAACAGCAGGACACACCCCAGTGTAACAAACATGGCGAAGCACACAGCGGCGGCAACACCAACTAGGAGAAGCAGGGCCCCTTCGGGAAGAGGAACGCCAGTACCACACTGAAAAACCCATACCACCCTGCACATATGAACAAGACACATGAAACGGAACACCAAAGAGCCCGGGGACCGACAACAGGTGGCCCAAGAATTACATCCACACACAAGGCCCAACGCAGAGCGGAAAGGCAGCCTGCCGCCCACACAAGGGAGAGCAGACAGCACTGAATGACCTTCCATTCCAACACCGAAACCACAGCCCTACGACAGAAGCCGGTGAATACAGCCATTGTCCAAGAATAGACCAACACAGGCATGCCGAGGAGACCGACCACACGGCAGATAGCGCATATCACAGAAGCACACAACGGACGGGGAGGAAAGAAGAAAACACTCCCCCATGTCGGCCACATGCAAGTTAATTGGAAGGAGTCACACAGCACCGACCTTGAACTGTCTGAGAAGCATGTGGGAAGAGGGCCCGTGTCCTCCAAACAAGCCAACAGAACACAAGTCCTGTCTCCCCACGACTACACAGAGCTCACAGCAACCCCGGAGCGTGCACATTGCAGACTGCACACACAGCCGGAGCACGCCACCTCTACGAACCGCTGCGAAATGGCAACCGCAACACACCTACCCAACTACGCCGAAGAGCTCAAGCTGTACCAAACCAGCACGATACATACATTGGGATGCGATCTCCTGTCCCTGCTGAACGTAAGTTACCGACTGACTTACCGCATCACATTGTTCAGCTGCGTCATGCCCGTCTTCTACTGTCGGAGGTGTCCCTACCAGCATCCCGTCGAGATATGCCTCTCCAACCCGGCATGTCTGAAGGCGGACCTGCTACCACTACTCCTCCCTCTGGACGCACACGACAGGGCCTGCTCTGCCTATGGGGGCATGGCGTATGTGGCCAACATCGCACGCGCACTGAAATGGAACCACTGTGCCTCCACACGACGGATCATCGAGAACAGCTACATCGAATGTCACCCAGCATGCCCCATCATGGTCCTCCAAGGGACAACCTACGAACAACACCTTGACAGCCACCATCCGCTTCATTGGCTGGCAAACATGTACACCACCAATGACATGGAAGCCCTGCTGGACGGCATCGCATACCTGACAACCTGTAAATACGTCGGACCACAACGCAGGTTCCCCAAGTGACCTATGAAGTCCAACCCCGCACCCATGCTCAGCTTCCGCACGGACTGGCCAGTCACCACCACAACAGCCATACCAAACGACCGGCAACTGTAACCACACCATCAACGACATCGCCATGACATCGGATATGACCGGGACATGCACACTGTTCCCCATCACATCCAGGAACACCGCATGCATCGTGGGAGGCAGTGGCATGGGCTCTGTGCATCGCACCCACATGGACGGAACTGCACGAACAACCAGGACACGACATGGATCCAGCGCCCATGGACACACACACACCGCTCAGTGGACATGAATAGGTCGCCTGGAGTCTGTGGGTGCTGCACCCCTCCCACCCCCGCCCCGGGAATCCCATACCAGGACCTTTGCATGGACGACAAGTGCATACAACAACAACACGACCCCAGTGACTGTGACATGTCCAGTAACCACCACAGTGCAACAACAAGTGGCACGCCGCTGCATGCACGCAAGCACATGCCCTGATGTCATCTCACATGCACGCGTGCATGAGGAACAACCGCAGCAAACCTGTCACATGGAACTGAGATGGACTGTGCCCATGATGCCGAGCGGTCTGGTAGGCTACATGTATACCGTCTGTGTCAAAGTCCGCAGCTCCGCAGCTATACGTAAATGTACATTAGCACAGCCTTGGCCAAGCAGATGTAACCCCACACCCTATCCCATTTGTAATCATGCTCAGTATATCCTCAACATGTATTCCGCTGCCAGTAGTGTCCACTATACTGCATCACAGAGGACAGAAGACTCAATATAATGTTTGAAACCAGAACTGTCTCCGCTGACTCATTTCACAAGTACGAATGAGAGAGGATGAGAGTATGTGAAGTACACGGCAGTCGTGACATGACCATGTAGTCCACTGGTATTGGATGTCAACGCAAATGAGTAGCACTACTGTGGAAGACACACATGTGTCGTGTGAAGTCGTATGGACGCAGTGCTCAGGTGGGTGGGTGCGACGGGTAGATGCGCACATGCCAAGTTGGAGCACGCCGTGTTGGGAGGGCTCATGAACAGTACACCACCGCTTCCCTGGGCATTGTGAGAGGACACCTGTCGGGGGAGTGAACACGTGTGTGCACAGCAGCCGGGCACACGTACAAAGCGGTACCAGGCGCACCTCAGCCCACCCTCTGTGGACAAGCTGGATCCTGTTGTGCGCCCGCCATGCCCCTTGACAAGGCACACACAGCCCCAGTCGACCAGGTGTAACCCCAACATAGTCAATCCGCACAGGCGATACAGGGCACGGGATGGCAGTGGAGCATGGTGTGTGAGAGGTCTCCTCGCGCTCCTCCTGGTCATATCACGCAGGCAATAGAACCTCAACGTCCAGCATGGCAAAAAGTCAAATGGAAGTGTAGGGGACGCACCACAGCACGAGCAGCACTGACGTCACGGGAGGTGGCTCGCACCATCCCATCCATTGCCCATCATACCAACCACGCCACATGCCATTGCGACTAAGTGCAAGCGCGTGCGCCACCACCCCTGAGCCCTCCCCAGAGAGGCCAAAGAGTGAATGTGTGGGCCATCAGCCACAGACGGACGCGGCATGGCCGCAAGGGCAGCCACAGCCACTGGGTGTCGCAGGTGGCGGATCCGGAAGGCGAAGACTGTGATGCATAGTCCATGCAGGCCGGGTCTCCATTTGGGGCACCACGCAGGTGGACGGCGTCCCGCCACACATCATACCCTGAGACAGCCCACTCGTGCAACTGGACCCACACATACACTCCTTGCCCTCTCTGGTGCGAGCTTGGGGCTGCCTGTGCAAGCGCTAGCCTCGCAGGTGAGCATGCATATTGGGGGCGAGGGAGGACATGAGGGCTGGGGCGAAGATGACTGTATCACTGTCAGTTAGTACAAGGGATGACCCAGATGTGGAAAGGAAGAGACGTGTCCCGTGTGTACTGCAACTAGTCGCCAATCCAACTACCCCCCATGTCCGGAATGTAAGCCCGCACCTAGGCCCGCCCATCCGCCACATCGAACATACCACCAGCACGACAACCTTCCCATTCGAAACACTGACTGGGGGTGGCGACCAGTGAACAATCATGTGTAGCCTACCCACGCGTACATGTGGGCCCTCCATGATCCATGTCACCTGCGGCAAAGACATGACATGCGCAATGAGGGAAGTGAGGAGAGCTGTCCGCCCCACGCGCAGAAGGTGCATCAGCTCCACAGACCCAGCAGCGAGTCCAGCAGGGGTCACATGTGCAGGGGCAGCTGTGCCTGGTGTGAAGGCACATGCATATAGACAGCACATCGACCAATGTGTAGTCTGCCCACATCCACAGTCCATCATCATGCGGACATAGGAATTGAACACAGGGCAACACATCTTAGCTGGTGCACCCACCGTGACCAACAATGCGCAATCATCGACGTACCCGCCCTGTGCATGGCCCCCACCCAACGGAGGCACATCCAGTGCCACCATCCCACACACACAAGCCTTCCACGGAACATGCTGTGTCCAATGGTCAGTACAGAGTCAGCGCCCATCTGGTGGATCCTGAACAGGAGACACATGCACACACATGCCAGCTCCCACTATGTACGACTGCCACCTGGCACGTGCAATGTAACCTCTCACCTGTGACATGTGACTGCAAGCACACAGCCGTCTTGGCATGGGGCTGTCAATGTGGACACCAGTCAATGTTTCGGGAGCTGTGATCCGTACAGTGCTGTACATAGGGTGCAGTGCTGACACCTACTACTGTCTCATATCCCCTCGTGCCACAGGTCCCACTTGTATTGGCCGCTCAGCCCGTGCCCACATCGTCGTCGTCGTGTGCCATACTCATCCAGCCTCGGAAGCAGTACCATGCTCAGCAGACACTCATGTTGCCGTGGCGTTGCCGCTTGACGAATATGCAGTCAGTCCCCATCAGCACGCCCGCAAGTCATTGGGGCCTAGATCCCCATGTGCATGCACATGGCAGTGGTATGTCTCACTTGCCATTGCCATTGTTGGGAGACCTGTGTAAGTGTATTGTGGCCGTGCCGTCCCAGCTTGACAGCTGGGCTGTGGCTCATGTGCTTGCTCAGTCATGTCAGTGATGTGTATGCGAAATTGCTATGTGCCGTGTTGCTTTGACATGTGTCCTCTGCCATTTACCCCAGGCGGAGACCGAACATTGACCGCCCATACCAATTGCTGGCGGACATGGACGATACAGAGGTAATCAGGAAGTTTCGGCTGGACAGGCCAACTCTGCATCGACTGTGTGCCATGTTAGAGCCCCATCTCCGTCCCCGCAGGGTGTATCCGACTGCTGTCACCCCCACGGCTAAGGTGATGGCCGCCATGCATTTCTTCGCCACTGGGTCATTCCAGCACACAGTGGGCAGTGGAGGAGGGATGTCCCAGCCCATGTTCAGCAAGGTGCTGAGGGATGTACTGGCAGCCATGATGCTGTACCGGAACAGGTACATCAGATTCCCCAGGGCTCGTGAATTGGCGGCAGTGAAGGGTGCATTCTATGCCCTTGGCAGAATCCCACACGTCGTGGGAGCCATTGACTGCACTCATGTTGGCCTTGTTCCACCACAGGCCACTGAGCACCTGTACCGCAACAGGAAGCACACGCACTCCCTGAATGTGCAAGTGGTGTGCCTTGCGGACATGGTGATCACCCACGTGTGTGCAAAGTTTCCAGGCTCGGCCCATGACGCACACATAATGCGCAACAGCATCTTGCCACGACTGATGGCCAATCTGCAACAGGATCGTGGCTGTATTGTCGGTGAGTATGTGGAGTGGTGTAGCGTGCTGGTTGTGCGATGCTGTCCCCTGTCCAGTTGGAATAGCAACGGTTCTCTGTGTCCCTCACACCCAGGTGACTCTGCGTATCCGAATGGGGCATGGCTGCTCAGTCCATTGAGGAATCCTCGCACCCCAGCAGACGATCGATACAATGAGGCACATGGGAGGACCAGACGTGTGGTCGAGCGTACCTTTGGCCTCCTCAAGTCCAGGTTCAGGTGCCTGGACCGCACCGGGGGTGCACTGGCGTACTCCCCACAGAAGGTGTGCCAGATAGTGGTGGCGTGCTGCATGCTGCACAATCTGGCCATTTGGAAGCAGATCCCCCTCATTGTGGGTGACGGAGATCAACCAGGGCCCCAGCCCGCAGACCAGGACAGCTCGAGTGAGGTGGACAGCGGAGAGGAGGAAGCTGGGAATGTGCGCCAGCAGCTCATCGCCCGCTACTTCACTTGACGGTGAGTGTCCATGTACGACGGATGATGTGTCTGTATCTATGCAGGTGTGTGTGTGCTGTGTCAGGGTGGCCGTATGTTCACTGCGTGCAGTGTGTCAACGCTCCATGGCCAGGGTAGTATGCCACTGTTGGTGACTGTGGCATTGTGCCCTATTGCTCTGTGCGATGTGTGTACATTGCTTGTAGTTGTTGACATGTACTGTGTGATGGGTGTGTGACACACTCATTGAATGTGCTCCTGTTCTGTCTCCCACCCCTAGGTCCCTACAGGCCCTCCGGATTCCATTTCCATGCCACGCATCAGGTGCCTTTCCGCCCAAGGTGGCCGTTGTATTCCGTACAATAAAGACACAGGGCACAAACAGCAGTTAGTGAAAAAGGTGCATTTATTACAAACTGTGACATGTGATTGTGTGTAAGGTGATGACAAAAGTGGTGCGTGCAGTGACAATGAGCTGTCGGTCATGGCTGCGTGATGATCAGGGTGTACCCACTGGTTCTATGTCCATAGTCCAACACACACATGCCATCCAGATGGCTGTGTGGAGTGGGATCGTAGAGCAAGTCAATGCAGTGGCTGGTCAAGGAAGGCTGGCGGAAGGCTGGCTGGCTGCCTCACTTGCGACTGGAGCGTGCGAAGTCCTCCCGGGAGATCTGTTTCCTCTTCGGACGGCCCCTTCCACGTTTGGGAGGGGGTGTGTGGTGGCGACCTGCTGGTGGTGGGTGAGGTGTGCTCACTGGCTGTGGACGCAGGGGAAGTGGACACTGCTGCCCGAGCCTGCGCCCTAGCAGGTGGTGGCGGAGGTGGTGTTGCTGGCCTTGCCTGTGACCCCACCGCCACCACCAGCTGGCCCATGAGGTCCACGAGTTGGTCCATACGGGACACGAATTGGCCCATATGGGCGTCCATGGACCTCAGCACCCCCAGCACCTCCCGCGTGTCAGTAGCAGACCTGGCCCATTGTCCTTGGGCCTCTTCATAGGCCCCAAGGACTCTGGCCATTTGAGGCAGGGCATGGCTCCCAGGGAGGCTGGCGTTTCCCTGACCCTGCTCCTCCTACCAGTCCTGCTGCCACCGGCCTGCCCACTAGCCACATTGCTCACCACGGTCCTCGCTGTGGCTCCCAGGGTGGATCCAGTCGGCCGGGCCACCACCTGCGCTGGGGCTGGTGCCAGCGAAGACGTGGTGGTGGTGGAGGCGGTGGTGGTCGGTGCGGCGATGGTGGCGGTTGCGGCAGTGGTAGTGGCCGCAATGACCGTGGGTGTGGCCGCAACGACAGTGGCAGCAGGGGACTGGGACTGTTCAGCATCCCTGGATGATGGGTTGGTGGGTAGGAGGGGTCCTGGGGAGCGGCTGGGCCCTGCCACGCCAGATGGGCCAGCTTGGTGGTCCGTGTCCGAAGAGGTGGACAGATCCTCCAGATCCGTGTGTCCTCGTTGGGGGCTTGTAGGCTGGCTGTGCTGGCTGCTGTCTCCATCCCCAGCGTCCAGCAGTTCGTCACCTGTGGAGAGAATGAGATTTGTTATTGTGTTGCACCTGGCGAAGTATGTATTAGTCGTCTGACATTGGCAGTTCGTGCAATCTCGTACATGGGTTTCCCGGAGGCGAGTGTGTGGCTGTGGCATCTGTAGGTGTGTGTGCTAGGCAATGGGACTGTGTGCTGTGCACATGTGGCATGGGACGGATTGGCCATGCCGATGGGTGTGTTGCTTTGCCCCTACTCATTGTGACTCTGGTGTATGCGGGCTCCTGGCCCATCCTGGGTCTGGTTTGTACTTTGCTTTTGGAGTTCAAATGGAACGCTTAGGAACGCATATGGCAACATGGGGGCCATGCCCCAGATTCGCATTTGGGAGGGAATATGCTTTTGGGGTTCAAATGGAACGCTTAGGAAAGCATATGGCAACATGGGGGCCATGCCCCAGATTCGCATTTGGGAGGGAATATGCTTTTGGGGTTCAAATGGAACGCTTAGGAACGCATATGGCAACATGGGGGCCATGCCCCAGATTCGCATTTGGGAGGGTATATGCTTTTGGGGTACATGCTGTGAGCCATGGGTGCCGAACGTGACATGTGTTGTGGCAGCATGACAGTGCATGGTCTGAGGTGTGTGCATGCCTGACATGCCCTGCATATTTGCTGTCTGTTGTGGTTACTGGACATGGCATTGGACGCATCGTTATGAGTGAGTGATAGTTGTGTGCCAGCCAACGTATTGCAGTTGTCCCATCTCCTTGGTGTGCGTGCTGCCCTGTGCCATGTGCATCACTGCAGTGCTCGGGGGGTGTGGCCCATGTTGTGTGTTGTTGCTCACAGTGTGTCGTGCGCTTAATTGACTTCTGGCACATGGTTGGTCATGGGCATGTGTCTTAGCGTGACTGCTGTATGTGTGGCAGCTGTGCGGATGACATGCCTTTCATGAGACTGGGGCTGACGGATGGGATGGATGGTATGTTGTATGTGCATGGTGTGTCTGTGTGTTTGATGGGTTCAGTGGTGTTCGTGTGCATTTCTGTTGTTCCGCTCTGTTGCGTCTAGTGTTGTTTGTCTTACATAGGCGTAGTTGTGGGGTGTGTGGTTGACAGGCAGTAGGGGCTACATGGACAGGACTTCAATGGTGTTTCGGTTGTGTGTGATGAGTTGCACAGTGGCTGCCGTGTGGGACTATATTCAGTGTGGCTTGTGCATGCAGACGTGGCTCCTTGGGTGTTGCTATGTCTGTGATGGGTCATGTGGGGTGTGAGTCTGCTGTTCATGTCCGTGTGCACATTGTTCACTTGTTCGTGACGGTGGGCGGTGCTGCGTGTTTGTGTGCTACGTGACATGTCCCATGTGTTGGTGGTGTTATGGTCCTCATGCCTCCAGTAATCCAGCCCTGTCCAGTTTCCCACCTGCAAGTTGTTCGTGCGTGCACTGTACTGGATGCCACATGGCTCTTAGCGGGGGTGCTCCATGTTGCAGGTCTGTGGGGGTGGGGGGTGTAGTGGGTCGTGGGGGTGGCTGTACACCCACTGACACCGATTGCTGTGGACCGTGATGTCTGCCTTTCGGCTGTCGTTGTGCACTGCGGTGGCTGACACCTGGGTGTGGGGTGTGGGGATGCTCCTCCTTGCTGTGCTGTGGGACTGGGGCCTGGTGTGTGTTGTACTTGGGCTGTCCACCGTCCCACCCACTGCACTTTGTGTTCCTGCCACTTACCTGTTACTTGTCGGTTGGTGCAGCTGTGCCTGACACATGGGTGTGGGGAGTGCTCCACCTTGCTGGTCTGTGGGAGTGGGGGCCTGGTGGGTGTTGTACTTCAGCTGTCCCCCTCCGACCCACTGCACTTTGTGTTCCTGCCACTTACCTGTTACTTGTCAGTTGGTGCAGCTGTGGCGGACACATGGGTGTGGTGGGTGCTCGTTGTGGCGCTTCTGGCATATTTGGGGACCTGTTGGTGGTTACGTGGCTGGCTTAGTGTACACATGTCCCCACGCATCTTACAGTTGTTCGGTTTGGCCTGTGTGTGGTAGTGTCTGTTGCATGTGCGTGTGATGTGTTGTGTATTGTGTGCTGGACATGGGGGTGTTTGTCCCTGGGAGCTGTGGCATGGTGGTTGTGCATGTGTGTACATAGCGGTGTGCTGGTATACATTAGTTTGTACTTACCAGCCTCCACTCCCTCTGCTAATCCGGCGAGGATCTCCGGATGGATTACGACTCGCACCTTCTCCTCCCAAGCTTTGAAGGTCTTAAAGAGCGCGGGATTCCCTCCGCCAGTGACGGCAGCCAGCTCTCTGTTTTTGCCCTCCTTCTTCTTGACCAGGCTCTTTACGTCATTCCAACGTTTGTTTATCTCGGTTCTGTTCCTGGGCAGGGTCCCGACTGCATTGACCTGGTCTACGATCCGGGTCCACATTCTGTTTCTGGTGGCTAGTGGTGTGTGCTGGACCATGTTCCCATAGATTTGTGGGTACACCTTGATGATCTCGTCGACCATGACCGTCAGCTCCATGGGCGTGAACTTGGGCATCCTTTGTGGTGCCATGGTGTTTGTGGTGCTGGTGCGGTGTGTGTTGTGTAATGTGCAGGGGGTTTGTGGTGCCGGTGTTTGGTGGTGGTGGTGGTGGTGGTTGTGATGTGTGCGTTTCTGTGGTGTGCTGCTGTCCTTGCTGTGTCACTGTGTCCTCTCCTCTCCTCTCTGGTTTGCAATGTAGCAAGGGGTTGTGGTCTGTGGGAGTGCTGCTTTTGTACTCACCTATGTGGGTGTGTCCTCATGGTCTGTTGTTTTCAGGTGTGTTGTGTCTGGGGTTCTGGCCTTTGTATTTTTTGTTTGTCCGGGGGTGTTTTCGGGATGTGTACTGTGCTTGTGTATTTGTGCGTGCCTTGCTGTGTGGACTTGTTGGCCATGTTGTGTGCTATTGGTTTTGTGTGCGGATGGTTTCTGTGCAGGTACGTGGGCGCCATGGCTTCTGCCGTGTCGATTCTCATCGGCGTTGTTTGCGCTGGCGGGCGGTATTTTTGTTGTTTTTCCGCGCTCATGGCGGTGCGATCGTAATTTCACGTGCGGTGTGTCGGCCGTGTGGGCGGGCGGTTTTGTGTTGTCGTGCGTGTTTCCGTCCGTGGCGGGCGGTTTGACTCCGACTCGGACGATGGCGGGCGGTATTTTGTATGATTTTTCCGCCGATGGCGGTTTTCAGTTTGTGTACTCATAATGGCGTGGTCGGTGTTCAGGCGGTGTGTGCGGGCGGATTTTTGCCGCTTCCATGCCTGGCGGATTTTTTTACGCCGGGTATCGTAATGTGCCCCTTTGTGTTTAAAATAAATTCAAGAGGTTTGCATGGCAAGGCCGCAGGTGTTTTTAAAAAGCATGGCGTGTGTTGCTTTATACTAATGAATAATGCAGATTTTCTGCTTAAACTATGCTAGACTAACCGTTAACATAAAGTAGAGTTAAGATGGGGGTAAACCGTGAAAAATTACATTATCACATAATTAATATTGTTCGTTTTTCTGTTCTTTTAGTAATGGACGAATTTTCCATGAGGATTAAGTTAGCCACAGTAAGGGCGGGTGAACAAGAGGGCGAGTGGGAACCATGTGACTACATGACTGAACTGCTGAGCAAAGCTGAAAAAACCGTGACCTGGTGAAGGACATGGACATTGACAAGTGGCCAACGCCAGTGTCATCGTGGGAATGGAACCCGAAGTTGTTGAATTTAATAAATTGTTAAAATGTTGATACATATGTTCCATGGGAGAGAAGAGGTATTGATGACTGTATAAAAAAAAATGTTTAGAACAATGGTGTAGTCAAAAGTAGATGATTTCATAGTGGGGTGACACACCACCCCTAGAATCCCACCAATCCCTTAGCTAGAAAATGTGAAATTAGCAATTATTATGGGACGGACATGTTCCTTTAGGGTATAAGAATAGGTACTTTAGGGGTGTGGTTTAGGCAGCCAATGGTGTGGTGTGCGGGCTTCAAGGGTCACGTAGGCTAAGAGAGGGAAGCGTTGCTGTTTTCGTCGGTGAGCTGAGAGGCCTAGATGTTCCTGTCCTGTCCCTGTCCTGGTTCTTAAGTCTTTGATCCCTGACTCTTGGTTCAGGGGTCCCACACTACCGCCCAGGCCTGGGTGGTGGTTTTTCCCTTACAATCCTCCGGGTTTGTATTTTATCTACTTAGCATTGTAGAAATTATATTTTTCCTCAGTTGTTTTCTTTGATATGTGTGCCTTTTGTCTCTTCATCTATCCCCTCCGCAATTGTTTTGGATTTTAAGAGATTGATTATTGTGTATCTATATGTCTCTTCATCTATCCGGATCACTGACATAATATCGATGACAACAATATCGACCTACCAGAATATCGTGTCAAGAATATCGATGAACAGAATATCGACATCCTATCTCTACAAAGGTAAGTACAAAAATATCGAAACCAAAATATCGTTGTTTAAAATATCGTTGTTCAAAATATCGTTTTTTTTAATGTCTTAAAAATAATATAAAATAAATTAATACATAAATATAATTAATAAAAACATAGTTAGAATTATTTAAAAATGTTAAAAATTATAAATAATAAATATAATATAAAAATAAATTAAACATACATATATAAAAAATTTATATATATATTTACTTAATAATATTAATAAATAATTATTTTATTAAATTATAAAACATTAGAAACATAATAAAAATTATAAATACATATATATATATACATAAACATGTAAGATAAATATAAAAATAAATTATATATATAATCAAATAAAATATTAAAATAAATATTTATCTTTAAAACAACATTTTACACTACATTAACTGAAACAGTAGGGAAAATCTTGGATAGCGTAGGGGATAAAATAACTATTCCCACTCCAGGGAGTGCAACAGTAGGGAAAGTGTTGTTTAGCGGAGAGGAATAATTTACTATTCCCACTCCAGCAAGTGCAACAGTAGGGAAAGTGTTGGATAGCGGAGGGGAATAATTTACTATTCCCACTCCACGGAGTGCAACAGTAGGGAAAGTGTTGGTTAGCAAAGTAGATAAAATTACTATTCCCACTCCAGCAAGTGCAACAGTAGGGAAAGTGTTGGATAGCGGAGGGGAATAATTTACTTTTCCCACTGCAGTAAGTGTAACAGTAGGGAAAGTGTTGAATAGCGGATGGGAATAATTTACTATTCCCACTCCAGGGAGTGCAACATTAGGGAAAGTGTTTGATAGCGGAGGGGAATAATTTACTATTCCCACTCCAGCAACTGCAACAGTAGGGAAAGTGTTGGATAGCGGAGGGGAATAATTTACTATTCCCACTCCAGGGAATGTAACAGTAGGGAAAGTGTTGTATAGCAGAGGGGAATAATTTACTATTCCCTCTCCAGCAAGTGCAACAGTAGGGAAAGTGTTGGATAGCAAAGGGGAATAATTTACTATTTCCACTCCACGGAGTGCAACAGTAGGGAAAGTGTTGGATAGCGTAGGGGATAAAATTACTATTCCCACTCCAACGAATGCAACAGTAGGGAAAGTGTTGGATAGCGGAGGGGAATAACTTACTATTCCCACTCCAGCAAGTGCAACAGTAGTGAAAGTGTTGGATAGCGGAGGGGTATAATTTACTATTCCCACTCCACAGAGTGCAACAGTAAGGAAAGTGTTGCATAGCGTAGGGGATAAAATTACTATTCCCACTCCAACGAGTGCAACAGTAAGGTATTATTGGATAGCGGAGGGGATAAAATTACTATTCCTACTCCAACAATTGCAACAGTAGGAAAAGTGTTGGATAGCGGAGGGGAATAATTTACTATTCCCACTCCACAGAGTGCAACAGTAGGGAAAGTGTTAGATAGCAGAGGGGATAAAATTACTATTCCCACTCCAGCAAGTGCAACAGTAGCGAAAGTGTTGGATAGCGGAGGAGAATAATGTACTATTCCCACCCCAGCAAGTGCAACAGTAGGGAAAATCTTGGATAGCGGAGGGGAATAATTTACTATTCCCACTCCACAGAGTGCAACAGTAGGGAAAGTGTTGGATAGCAAAGGGGAATAATTTACTATTTCCACTCCACGGAGTGCAACAGTAGGGAAAGTGTTGGATAGCGTAGGGGATAAAATTACTATTCCCACTCCAACGAATGCAACAGTAGGGAAAGTGTTGGATAGCGGAGGGGAATAACTTACTATTCCCACTCCAGCAAGTGCAACAGTAGTGAAAGTGTTGGATAGCGGAGGGGTATAATTTACTATTCCCACTCCACAGAGTGCAACAGTAAGGAAAGTGTTGCATAGCGTAGGGGATAAAATTACTATTCCCACTCCAACGAGTGCAACAGTAGGGTATTATTGGATAGCGGAGGGGATAAAATTACTATTCCTACTCCAACAATTGCAACAGTAGGAAAAGTGTTGGATAGCGGAGGGGAATAATTTACTATTCCCACTCCACAGAGTGCAACAGTAGGGAAAGTGTTAGATAGCAGAGGGGATAAAATTACTATTCCCACTCCAGCAAGTGCAACAGTAGCGAAAGTGTTGGATAGCGGAGGAGAATAATGTACTATTCCCACCCCAGCAAGTGCAACAGTAGGGAAAATATTGGATAGCGGAGGGGAATAATTTACTATTCCCACTCCACAGAGTGCAACAGTAGGGAAAGTGTTGGATAGTGGAGGGGATAAAATTACTATTCCCACTCCAACAATTGCAACAGTAGGGAAAGTGTTGGATAGCGGAGGTGAATAATTTACTATTCCCACTCCAGCAAAATAATAAACATGAATTAACAAATACTTAAATAATAAAAATAATTTACCTCTCACCAAATACCCCTATAAATAACACCACCACTATTGTAAAACATGACACAATTAACATAATTGCTTAACAATTAATTAATTAACTAATAACAATCAACAATAAAATTAAAAACAATGAGTAATAAATTAATTCACACTATTAAGTCTATAAAATAACAATAATTAAATAATATATAAAATATTTAAAATTATATTAATTTTTAATTACTTGCCACACTAATCCCCTCTAAATACACAACTCACTCATAAAAAATTAACACAATTTACATATTCACCAATATGAAATATTAAATACACAAATATTAATTTGTTTTTTAAATTAATTAATGAATTATAATTAAATTACTTCCAACCCATCTCCCCTATAAACCCACAACCCGCTCTTAAAAAAATAACACAATTAAGATATTTACCAATTAATAATTAATATCCAATTAATAACTAATGAATAACAAAATATTTAACACAATTAACTATATAAAATATGAAATACATAAATATTAATTAATAAAATGATTAATTAATTAATTATAATTAAATTACTTCCCACCCTACTCCCCTATAAACCCACAACCCGCTCCTAAAAAATGACACAGTTAACATATTTACCAATTAATTATTAATAATTAATAACCAATTAATAACTAATTATTAACAAATTAATTAACACAATTAACAATATAAATTATTAAATACAAAAATATTAATTACTTAAAATTATTAATTAATTAATTTGAATTGAATTACTTCCCACCCTATTCCCCTATAAACCCACAACCCGCTACGGAACTAAAACGCAATATTTAATCTCTTAAAAAATTAATAATTTCTAAAAATGTATTAATAAATATATTATAATTAAATTACTTCCCACCCTATTCCCCTATAAACCCACAGCCCGCTACGGAACTAAAATACGCAAAAATTACTTAACATAAAATTAATTACTTCTAAAAATTTCAAACATACATTAAAAAAATAAGCTATACTTTTAACACATATACTAAAATGCAGAACACTAAAATACATTTAGATATTATTAACAACGATATTTTGACTAACGATATTACTAACTTCGATAGCAACAAAAATGATATTTCTTACCTGCATGTTGATATTCTGGTCGATGATATTCTTGAAGGTCGATATTGTGTCACATCGATATTTAAACATCGATATTATGGCATATCGATATTTAAACATCGATATTATGACTCTATACCCATCTATCCATTCAGTGCAACGTATATTTTGAATGTTATTTTCTGATGTTACTGTGATTAGTTTGTTATTCTCTCCCATGAGGTCTCTAGTGTTTGAGGATATGATCGCTGAAAAAATAACTTTAATTGCTAGATAAATTTATTAAATCATACCGAGAGTTTGTGGTAATTTAATCAGTTATTATAAAGGGTTAACCTTTTATCTGGAGAAATTACCATTGCCATCAACTCTTCAACTAATTGGTCCATCAACCAAGTAGATGGAAAGTCGAATAAAATTACAAGATGTTTAAGTTTTGTGTATAAATAACAGGAATAAGTTGAAGAAAAAGTTAACAAACTTGACACCAGCGCATCAGGGATTTTGGGTGAATGAGTATGGGCCAATGTATGATGTTATTGAATAATTATCCCTGATCATTTATTTGGGTTCGCGCTGGATCAAAGGCTATAATTGGTTTTGTGAAATGGGTCCCTAGTATAATATGCTGATTGACCCAGTTACAATACAATCTCTCAGACAACCATATATTTTTTTGAAGGCATGGCCGCTACCCTTCATACCTATTGTAATCATCCCTGCATGCTTTCAGTTCAATTCAGTCAATAAAGAGAATTTAGGGGGTCATTACGAGGGCGGGCGGAAACACTACCGCCGTGCCGTCGGAGGTAAAAACCGCTAGTTACCGTCCGCCAGCAACTGCCCGCCCTCCCGCCAAATTAGGATGTGAAAAGTCAGGCAAATACCGCCCGCAAGCCTGCGACGCCACCCGCCATCAAAGTGCGCCCGTTTACGTAGCGGCGCCAGCCAACGGAGGCACACCGTCCGACGAAATGACGTACCGCCCGGCGTACCAATTACGATGACACAACCAAACAGCCTCACCGGCAAAGAGACACCACACGAGAACAGGAGGCGGAAACCACATTGCTGACCACAGAAACACCAACCCGGCCTACTCCGACATGAATCCTGCTCTCCAGGCCATCCCAATGCTGTACCTGATGCAGCACCTAGGAGTGAACGCGCAACGACGACGCAGGTAGGCAGACACACAACAAGGGCATGCAAACACCGCACACAATGCAAAGGCGGAAAAACTGTACATGGGCCCCCTAGACACCCCTGTGGGGACAGGACACATCCAACACTGTACCCACACATATCCCACCTGTAAAATATAATCAACCCGCAACATCCTGGGCACCCACTACCCCGGACCAGGAGGTGACGTCCCCGTCACGGCACCGCAGCGCCCCGGCGAGGACGTACATGCGCACAATGCAGAGGCCAACGACAGTGCCACGCATGGGCTGCACACAAACACCACAGGGTCACAACAACACACCACACACACCAGCCCCACCCTGAAGGCACATGTCACGTGGTCCCCCTGCGTAAATCATGACCACAACCGACAACTCACAGTTGCCAAAACGTAGTCACACAAGTGTGCCGAACAGGGGAGCAAAGTGACTCGAAGGAGGACACACACCTGTGTGCAAAGCATGGAGAAGCACTCGGCAGCTGCTACAGAACAGCACAAACAATGGACATTACCGCAAAAGGCACGCCAGTCAAAACAAACAATACCTATACCATCCTGCACGCAATAACAAGCCATGCAATGTACAAAACAGAGAAACCCTACTGCCTGAGAACAGGTGTTCACAATCACTACGCCCACACACAAGTCCCAATGTACAGCGGAAAAGAAGTGACCCACCCACACACGGGAGAGCAGATAGCAGTGAATGTCCTTCCATTCCCACACCCAAATCACATTGCAACATATCCTGCAGGAGAACGGAGCCATTGTAACAACCACAACCCAAACATAGCCATGCTGAGTCAACCTTCCACTGGCAGATAACGCCGAACATGAAAGAAAGATAAAACCACAAAATACAATTATGCCACTGCTCCTTGTGGCTCAAATGCAAGTAATCAGGAAAGAGTCAGACACCACTGGCCTTGACCATTCATAGGAGCATGTGGGATGAGGGCCTGTGTCCGCCTCCCAAGCCATACCCAAAGTCCTGCCGCCTAACATCCATACAAGAACACCCAGCATCGTCGGAGGTTGCACTCAGCAGACAGCCCAGGCAGCCGGAGCACGCCATCACAGCACCCTGCAGCAAAATGGACGGTGCACCAGTACTATACACCTACGCCAGACAGATGCAGCTGTACAGCAATAGCTTGCTACAGATAGTGGGCTGTGCAAATCTGGCTATGCTGAATGTAAGTTATCGAGTAACTTACCGCTTTGAAATGTTCAGCTGCGTCATCCCCGTTTTCTACTGTCGGAGGTGCCCGTACCACTGGCCTGTGGATTTATGTCTCTCCAACCCGGCATGTCCAATTGGGGACCTGGTACACCTGTTCTCACCCCTGGACGCCCACGACAGGAACTCTTCAGTGTATGGGGGCATGGCATTTGTGGCTGCAATAGGACACACACTGCAATGGGACCAGTGTGCCTCCGCACAACGTATGCTGGATTACAGTTTCATCGAATGTCACCCGACATGTCCCATCAGGATTCTACAAGGGACAACTTACGAGGAACACGTTGCAACCCACCATCCACTTCATTGGATGTCAACCATAAATACCACCAATGCGAGGGATGCTCTGCAGGAAGGTATCGCATACCTGACAACCTGTCAATTCATGGGTCCCCAAATCAATACCCACAATTGAACATTCATGTGCAACAGCGTACCTATGCTTGGCGTCCGCACGCAGTGGCCAGTTAGCTGTGCAACAACTATACCATGCACTCGGAAACAAACACCTTACCATCAACTCCACCGTCATGACACCTGACATTTCCGGGACATGCACCCTGTTCATCACCATATCCCGTGTCCCTGCATGAACACAGGGAGGCTGAGGAATGGGACATGTGTACAGTGACCACATGGCCAACATTGCACGAACCACAATGCTACAATATGCATGCCGCGCACCTGAACACATGCTCCTGTAAGTGCACGCTTATCTGTCTGCTGAATAACTTGAGAACTGTCATCTCACCTTCTTCTGAACTTCCGTGCCAGGACATTTGCATGGACAACAAATGCAACACCCTACAACATGTCCCCGGGCATTGAGTCATGTTCAGTAGCCACCATATCGCAACAACATGTGAGACTATGCTGCATGCATGTAGGCTCATGCTCTGATGTCACCTCTGACGCAGGTGTGTCGGAGTCACTATTGTCGTAAACCTGTACCATGGGACTTAGATGTACTGTGCCTATGATGTCAAGCTGTCTGGTAGGGTAAACCAATACTGTCTGTGTCACAGCCTAGGGCACCTCAGTAATGAGCTAATGTACTGTAGCATAGCAAGGGCAGGGCATTCTTAACTCTGAAGCCTTATTTCCACAATTAACGACTTATCACATCTACCTGTACCCCCTTTTGTATGTGTAATCATGCTAAGTATATCCTCCACATGCATTACGCTGCCAGTAGTGTCCACATCCTGCATCACAGAGGAAGTAAGCTCAAATACATGCCTTAAAGCTAATATCTGACTCTGGAGAATTATTGATCGTAGACAAGTACGAATGAGAGAGGATGAGAGTGTGTGAAGTACACGGGACTCGTGAGATTACCATGTACTCAAGTGTCATTGGATGTCAATGCATATGAGTTGCTGCCACTGTGGACCCAGTAAAATACCACAGGTCGTGGGCCTTGGCATGTCAGAGTCTGACGTGGCCCAACAGATCATCACATCAACACTGACGGCCTGGTCACTACAAAGCACAGTCCTACATATGTGTACAATCACCTTCACAGTCTGACATCACACTCAACAGCAAATATAGGAGCCACGCCAGTAGCACGCCACATCAATGCAAGCCAAAACACACAAGATATCAGTGTGGGTGGGCAGGGCTGCACAGTGAGTACGAACCGCCGAAATGTACATACATGCTCAAATGAACAAGGCACAATCTTCACATTCACACACCCTGCAGACCCACAATGGCCAATACATATCAAGTAGGTGTCATCCTGAACTGCAAGGACACACCCACACACTGTGCAACAGACAATACACACATGTGCTCACATTAACAGACCCGAACAAGGATACAAACACTGACCATGCCCCTGGGTAACACATGTGTGTAGTCGACATTGCCAGAGCGCACACACACACACCAACACTACCCCAAAGTCACACCACACACACCACACACACCTATACCTCCCAAATGCACACATTGAAAGTAAGCCATGTGCCCAGGCTCGATGTTCATCACAAGATACACATACACCTACACTGCTGGCCAGCCAGAAAGTAAGCTCACACATACCGCACACTCTGCACATGCTACCTGTCATCCTGTGGCTAGACACACACCCTGTGCTTTGCATGCACGCAAACATGACACGTATACATTAACACAGAAATACCACCAAATACATGCAGACAATCCGTGTTACAGACACACGTCTTCATCACACACACAAGTAGCAGAGTCTGAAAGAAGTGAAGTCCCAGCCACGTATTATACACATAGGAATGTGAGACCAGACATTGCAATTGTTGAGGTACCATTCACGGCATACGCCTCACTTAACTATGCACACACAGTAACAACGGCAAACAGCAACTACACAGACACAACCCACTACAGGAACAACAGCATCCAGTCACAGAATACATAGACAGGCGGCAACAATGTACAACACCAGGGACAGTGGCCAGTCCGATGTGCAGAGTACTGATACGAAAAGCTACGTATGCATTGTGTGTGAGTGTACCCTGCCATGGACAGCAACACTGCCATGGCAGTCACGATAGCCAGCACAGCCACCACTGTGGCACAGGTAGTTGTGTGAGGGTGCCTAACATTCAAACAGGATGCCAGTCCGACTGGGTGCAGTCTGTATGCCACGGGACAGTTGGATGTCCGCCCCTGAGAGAGAAGCACAACTGTGGAATACACACATGTGGCATGTGAAGCGGGAGGGCTTCTTGGCACAGGTGGGTCTGTGGCACGGGTGGGTGCACACATGAAGTGTCAATACAGACTGTGTGGGGACGAACCCGGTGGGGTAGATTACCACTGTTCTGGGTATGTGGAAAGACCAGCTGTCTGGGGATGAATGTGGACTAGTGTGTGCACAACAGGCGGGCACACGATCTATGCTGCATCAGGTGTGGACGTTGGCCCTCCCTCTGGGGACATGCTGGATACTGCTGTGCATCAGCCAGGCCCTTGCCGAGACATTTACACCCCTGGCCTTCAGGTGTACCCCTACATCGTCCACCTGCACAGGCTACCCAGGGCATGGGATGGCAGTGGAGCTTGGTGGGTGGGAGGTCATGGCACCCTGCTCCTGGTCACATCTCGCAGGCAATACATTCTCAGTGTGCAGCAGGGCACAAGTCCCGAACAAGACGTGGGGGACGCAGACGTCATGACAGGTAGTGACGTCACGGAAGATGGCTTGCACCATCAGACTCATTGCCTCCCCTCGCTCACCCCACTGATGCGATTGCATCATAGGAGCACGCGCGTGAGCAGCAGCTCCAATCTCACCCCAGAGAGGCCAAAGAGTGAATGTGTGGCTCCATTCGCTCCAGTCACCGAGCTCACGGTAAAATAAGTGGTGGGACGCCGTACACCCGCATGGTACCCGGACTCGAGCCCTGGTGTGCAGGCAAAGCTACCTAATGTTTTAGCGAAGTGTGTGAGTTGCATGACACCCGTTGGCGGTGGATGGCTCGGAGGCTCTTCACCATGAGACCCATATCACACACCATGGGTCGCTTGCCAATGGCAGCGGATGCTATGACATTGCGCGCCGGGGTGTGTCTACATGTCGTCTGGGATGATGTTTGCGGCATGGCCCGCAATGGCAGCTACAGCTACTGTGTGTTGCAAGTGGTGTATCCGGACTCCGGAGACAGCCATGCTTTGTCACTGTTGTCCAGGGCACGAGTCGGGGTACCATGCGGCTGTACGGCGTCCCCCCACCTATTTTACCGTGAGCTCGATGACTGGAGCGAATGGAGCCACACATACACTATTTGGCCTCTCTGGGGAGAGATTGGAGCTGCTGCACACACGCGTGCTCCCATGATGCAATCGCATCAGTGGGGTGAGCGAGGGGAGGCAATGAGTCTGATGGTGCAAGCCATCTTCCGTGACGTCACTACCTATCATGACGTCTGCGTGCCACCACCTCTTCTGTCAGGCCTCGTGCCCTGCTGTTGTCAGATGCGCCACTTTCCGGGGGGTGGGGGAAGGTCAGGAATGTCAGCATGACAGTGGCCCAGTTCAAGGACCACCTTGACTGGGGGACAACTATTGGACAGACTGGTGTAGCCCACCCACGCGTTAATGTAGGCCCTCCATGAACTATGTCAACTGCGGAAAGGTGTTGGCATGGGCAATGAAGTCATTAAGGAGAGCTGTCTGACCCACGCACAGATGCCGCACATGCTCAACAGACCCGGCACTGAGTGCAGCAGGGGTCGCAGGGGCAGCTGTGCCTGGTGTGAAAGACACTCTATCCTTCATCCTTGTGCCGACACGTGTTGCACCAGTGGAAGTAGTTGGGAGGGCGGGCATTGGCCTCAGCGTGGCTGCAGAGGAGCTAGAGTGCACGTCCCCTGTGCTAGCAAACATGGATACATGACCTCTGTACTCAGATGACGCAGCAATTGTCGTATGGGCCTGTGATTCATCCAGCACACGTCTGCCCCTCCGATGCGCCGGTCACATTAGTCTCACCCAGCTCCTGTGCAGCTGCACCATCCGATGCATCACCACTGTTGACCGTCCCCTGTCCCTCAGCACACATGGTAGATGACACATGAGGGAGAGCGAGGTGGCCTCACTCATTTGGCATCAATTCCACAGACATGTGCAAGGGAGCCAGCACAGAACATTCCCAAGTGCACATGTTGCATGATACCTGTGCAAATGTATACAGCAACCACAATCAACACGTAATGGCTGGCGTACAGGTAATGAACCCATCAATAAGTGACACATGTGTTGTGCACATGGAACAACACCCGGACTGTCACCCTGCGGCCATAGCCACTCATCGCTGTGTACACACCCACTCTTCTGATGGTGTTAAGGATGACCACTACATAATTAGGCCAAGGACATACCTGCATGGAGCAGAATGTGTCACCACACACACTGACTGCAACATGACAGTCCACAATGGTTATGAGCCCATGCCAGACAACTGTATATCGCACGAGCACAACTACTGTTGCACAGTGTGCCGGATGTGTGAGTATCAGGAATATGAGGTGAGGCATCGCACACATGTGTTTAGGACGAAATCAGAGTATGCACAGTGCCACAAACATACATGTGAATTGCCACTCCAGCTGACTACAAGCTGTTCCTGAGGCCTACGACTCTGAACGCATTGACTATGCAGAGTGCCCAAATTACATCTTGACCCTCAGGAATCGCATATGCATGTAAGATGCACCCAGCACAGAGTACACTCACAACCCACTGCATCACACAACTAACATCACATTACCCAGAACATGGGTAGGCTGTGGACACATGCTGCCTCTCGCAGCAAAAGACACAATCCCACGGTACTGTACACCTGCCTGCTGCTGATGCCCCTACAAACGTGCATCCGCCACAAGCTGTGTGACTGTCAATAGCAGACCATTAGTGGTGAAATGCAGCGCCGTGCCAACCTGACAATACGAGGGAGCATCCCCCGATTAGTCGCCGCAACATGGTCACACATCCGGCAGGTGACATCACCCTCTTCGTGGGATTGGCTGCACTGTCGGTTACACATACACAGAAGCATCAACTTGGATGCAATGGCTCATCACAAGGCCTTGGGCTGGTGGACTTCCAACTGCAGGGATGGTACACATGAGGGTTGGAATATCACACATACTCTTCTCAGCATCACCCACATCCACCAATAACAGTGGCATGATGCTGACCCATCCTAAATGATCAGAGACGTGTATGGGACATGGCATAACAGCATGTGTACACCACACGTGAATGCATGCTGGTGGGAGTGTGTACACAGTACCTGTCCATCCCATTCAATTCAGGATACCAGCACTTTGAGCAATGTGTAGTCTGCCCACATCTACTGTCCATTGTCAGGTAGACCGACACATAGCTCACAAGGCTACACATCTTTGTGGGTGGACTCACTGTGTCCAACACTGCGCAGCCCTCAACGTACTCGCCCTGTGAATGGCTCACCCCGCAATGGAGGTCACATTCAGTGCCACCATCTCTCACACACATCCCTATCACAAGGCCTGGAGTGTTCAATCGACAGGGCTGAGTTAGCGCATTTCCTGAGAGTTGTGAAATAATGACACATGTAACCCAGTGTACAGTCAGTGTAGTTTCCTTCTAGGATTGGGCGGTCAATGTGCAGCCCAGGTCTGCCGAGACTGAGAAGGCCAGCAGGGAGCCAGCCAGCCATTCACACAAGCAATAGCTGCCCAGAATCATGCATTGCCAAGTGTCTGCATCACTGGGTGTCTGACATGAAAATGCCATGTACCACCACTCGGGAGGGACATGCATGGGGAAACACCAGAGAGCCTACATACCCCTTCCACCTGTAGTTAGCATGGTAAGTGGTGCATGTTGGAACCCCACAGGCTCAGATTCATAGTGCTGCGGATGAACGACATGTGTCCCCCCCACATGCACTCCCACACACACTGTAGTTGTCTTACATACACATGAATTTTGCCGGTATTCGCCTTGGGCAGTGTGCGTGGAGCTCGGAATCCAGGAACTGCAGCTCCTCGCTGGTGAGTGGACCTGGACATATCATCAGAGTCGTCAACATTAAGGTGGACAATCAATCAATCAATCAATCATGTCACTTATAAAGCGCACTACATACCCGCGAGGGTCTCAAGGCGCTGGGGGAAGAGGGGGGTGGTGCTGCTACTGATCGAAGAGCCAGGTCTTGAGGAGTCTTCTGAAGGCCAGTAGGTCTTGGGTCTGTCGGAGGTTGGTGGGGAGGGTGTTCCAGGTCTTGGCGGCGAGGTGGGAGAAGGATCTGCCGCCGGCAGTCGTTTTCCGGATGCGGGGGACTGTGGCGAGGGCGAGGCTGGTCGAGCGGAGCTGGCGGGTGGGGGTGTAGAAGCTGAGTCGTCTGTTGAGGTAGGCTGGTCCGGAGTTGTGGAGTGCTTTGTGTGCGTGGGTGAGGAGCTTGAAGGTTATCCTCTTGTTGACAGGGAGCCAGTGCAGGTCTCTCAGGTGGGGTGTGATGTGGCTGCGTCGGGGATGTCGAGGATAAGACGTGCAGAGGCGTTCTGGATGCGTTGCAGCCATCTCAGGAGCTTAGCCGTCGTTCCTGCATAGAGGGCGTTTCCGTAGTCCAGCCTGCTGGTGACGAGGGCCTGGGTGACTGTTTTTCTTGTTTCGGTGGGGATCCACTTGAAGATCCTGCGGAGCATTCGGAGGATGTTGAAGCAGGATGAGGAAACGGCGTTGACCTGCTTAGACATGGAGAGGGTGGGGTCGAGGATGACCCCTAGGTTGCGTACGTGGTCGGTGGGTGGCGGGGCTGTTCCCAGTGATGTTGGCCACCAGGAGTCGTCCCAGGCTGAAGGGTTGGAACCAAGGATGAGGACCTCCGTCTTGTCCGAGTTCAGCTTCAGGCGGCTGGTCCTCATCCATTCGGCGACGGCCTTCATTCCTTCGTGGAGGTGGGCTTTGGCGGTGTGAGGGTCTTTGGTGAGGGAGAGGATCAGCTGGGTGTCGTCGGCGTAGGAGATGATGTTGAGGTTGTGCTGTCGGGCGACATGGGCGAGGGGTGCCATGTAGATGTTGAACAGCGTTGGGCTGAGGGAGGAGCCTTGGGGTACGCCGCAGATGATCTTGGTGGCCTTGGATCGGAAGGGGCGAGGCGGACGCTTTGTGTTCTGCCGGAAAGGAAGGATGTGGTCCAGTCCAGGGCCTTCTCTTGGATCCCGGCGTCGTGAAGGCGTGTTCGTAGTGTGTGGTGACAGACCGTGTCGAAGGCGGCTGATAGGTCCAGGAGGATGAGGGCTGCTGTTTCTCCGTTGTCTAGCAGGGTCCTGATGTCATCGGTGAGGGCGGTTTCGGTGCTGTGGTTGCTGCGGAAGCCGGACTGGGAAGGGTCCAGGATGTTGTTCTCCTCGAGGTAGCGGGTCAGTTGTTTGTTGACGATTTTCTCGGTGACCTTCGCGGGGAACGGGAGCAGAGAGATGGGTCGGAAGTTCTTGAGGTCCTTGGGGTCTGCCTTGGGTTTCTTGAGTAAGGCGGTGATCTCGGCGTGCTTCCAGCTTTCCGGGAAGGTTGCTGTCTCGAAGGAGATGTTGATTATTTTCCGGAGATGGGGCGCGATGGCTGTACTGGCTTTGTTGAAGATGTGGTGAGGGCACGGGTCTAGCGGTGAACCGGAGTGGATGGTGTTCATGATCTCGCTGGTGTCCTCGTCGTTGATGTTGGTCCAGGAGAGCAGGCGGTTGGTGGTTGTGGGGGCAGTGGTCTCGGTGGTTGCCGGGGCGGTCGTGGTGTTGAAGCTGTCGTGGATGTCGGCGATTTTGCGGTGGAAGGAGGTGGCCAGTGAGTCGCACAGGTCTTGCGACGGCTGGATGTCGTTGGTGTTGGAGCTGGGGTTGGAGAGTTCCTTCACGATGTTGAAGAGCTCTTTGCTGTTGTGTGCGTTGTTGTCTAGGCGGTCTTTGAGTGAGCAGCAGCAGGTGTTGTTGAGGTGTGGCAGTCAGCAGTCCCTGGAAGCTGTGGTAATGCCTGTTACCCTCCCACACTGATATAGCCCCCTTGGGGCTGTTTCTGCGTGTCCAAGCTGCTGCGATTGGTGTACCGCTCAGCCTGTGTACATTGTGTTGTTGGTGTGTGCCATACTCACCCAGCCTCGGAAGCGGTGTCAGGCACAGCAGCTAGGTATATTGCCGTGGTGTTGCCGCTACCCACATATGCAGTCTGAATCCATCATCATGCCTATCAAGCTAATATGGCCTTAATCCCCATGTGCATGCTCATAGCAATAGTATGTGTCAGTGGTCCTTGCTATTGGTAAGGGGACCTGTGTAAGAGTAATGTTGCTGTGCTGTCCCTACTTGTCAGCTGTTCGGTGATACTATTGCTTTGTCAGTGATGTTTGTTTTGTGTATGTGTAAATACCATGTGGTGTGTTGCATTGACATGTGTCCACTTCCATCTGTCCTAGGAGGAGACCAAACATACATCGCCCCTACCAGTTGCTGGCAGACATGGAGGATGTGGAGGTCATAAGGAAGTTCCGTCTGGACCGGCCCACCCTGCATCGCCTATGTGCCATGTTGGAACCCCACCTTCGTCCTCGCAGGGTGTATCCTACAGCATTCACCCCCATGGCTAAGGTGATGGCTGCACTGCATTTCTTCGCAACCGGTTCATTCCAACACACGGTGGGCAGTGGAGGTGGGATGTCCCAGCCCATGTTCAGCAAGGTGCTACGGGATGTCCTGTCAGCTATGATGCTGTACAGGAACCGGTACATCCGATTCCCCAGGGCTCGTGATTTGCCTGCGGTGAAGGGTGCTTTCTATGCACTTGGACGCATCCCCCAGGTTGTTGGTGCAATTGATTGCACCCATGTTGGCCTTGTTGCACCACAGGCCATGGAGCACATCTACAGGAACCGGAAACATTTCCACTCCCTGAATGTGCAAGTGGTGTGCCTGGCGGACATGATAATCACACACGTGTGTGCAAAGTTTCCCGGTTCCACCCATGACTCAAACATCATGTGCCACAGCATCCTCCCACGTCTGATGACCAATCTGCAACCGGACCGTGCATGGATTGTTGGTGACTCTGCATATCCTAATGGGCCTTGGCTGTTAAGTCCACTACGCAATCCTCGTACACCAGCTGATGTCAGATACAATGAGGCACATGGGAGGACCAGACGTGTGGTGGAGCGGACTTTTGGACTCCTGAAGTCCAGATTCAGATGCCTGGACCGCACCGGGGGTGCACTGGCATACTCCCCACAGAAGGTGTGCCAGATAGTTGTGGCATGCTGCATGCTGCACAATCTTGCGATTCGCAGGCAGATCCCCCTGATAGTGGATGACGGTGATCAGCCAGGGCCCCCGCCTGCAGGCCAAGCCGTGTCCAGTGACGAGGACAGTGGAGAGGAGGAAGCAGTGGATGAGCGTCAGCAGCTCATCGCCCGCTACTTCACTTGACGGTGAGTGACCATGTACGACGGCTGATGTCACTGTAGTTGTGTAGGTGTATGTGTGCATTGTCAGGGCGGCCTATTGTTGACTGAGTGCTGTGTGGCAATGGTCCATGTCCAGGGTAGTATGCCACTGAGAGTGGCTGTGACATTGTGCCCTGTTGCTCTGTGAGATGTATGTACATTGCTTAGGCCTGATGACAAGTACTGTGTGATGAGTGTGTGACACACACAGTCAATGGACTCTTGTTCTGTTTGTCACCCCTAGGTCCCTACAGCCTCTCCTGGCCTATCGACAGAACACACTACAGATGAATTTCTGAACATGCTGACGTTTGTGCACCATTGATAATAAACATAGCAGATGACATAGGATGTGATACAGGTGTATTTATTTTAAAGGTGACATGTGATTGTGGGAAAGGTGATCAAGAAGGTGGTGCATGCTGTACAATGAGTTGACGGTCCTGTCCACGTGATGGTCAAGGTGTACCCATGTTGTCCTGGGTCCGCAGTCCAACAGACATTTGCCACTCGACTGGCAGTGTGGGGTAGGATGGTAGTCCAAGTGAATGCAGGGGGTGGCCACCATGGCTGGCTGACTCACTGGCGTTTGGTGCGTGCGAAGTCCTCCCTGGACATCTGTTTCCTCTTCGGACGGCCCCTTCCACGTTTGAGAGGAGGGGGTTGTGTTTGTGGGCTGCTGGTGGTGGCTGAGGATTGCCCACTTGCTGTGGACGCAGGGGAACTGGATGTTGCACGTCCCTGCGCCCCAGCAGGTGGTGGCGTAGGTGGTGTGGTTGGCCTTGAGTGGGCCCTCACCTCCACCACTAGCTGGCCCATGAGGTCCACAAGTTGGCCCATGTGGGCGTCCATGAACCTCAACACCCCAAGGACTTCCCTCATGTTGGAAGCTGACCTGGCCCATTGTCCCTGGGCCTCTTCATAGGCCCCAAGGACTCTGGCTATTTGCGGCAGGGCTTGGCTCCCAGGCTCTGTTGGCCTTGGCCTGACCCTGCTCCTCCCACCTGGACTGCTGCCACCGACCTGCCCACTCGCCACATTGATCACCCGGGGCCTCCTCCTGGCTCCCAGGGTAGATGTGGAGGTTTGTGCCACCTCTTGGGATGGCTGAGTGGTCAGGGAGGCCCTGGTGGTGGTGATGGTGGTGGTGGTGGTTGCGGCGGTGGTGTTGGCCGCAATGACCGTGGCAGCAGGGGCCTGGGACTGGTCACCAGCCCTGGGAGATGGGTTGGTGGGTAGGAGGGGTCCTGGGGTGCTGTTGCGCCCTGCCACGCCAGATGTGCCAGGTTGGGAGTCCTCGTCCGTAGAGGTGTCCAGGCTTTCCACATCCGTGAGTCCGTGTGGGGGCTTGTGGACTGGCTGTGATGGCTGGTGTCTCCATCCGCAGCATCATGCTGTTCGTCACCTGTGGGGCGGAGACGAAAAGTTATTGTGTTGCACCTTGCAAGGTTTGTGTTAGATGTCTGACATGCACAGTTTGTGCACAGTTGTGCACTGATTTGCCGGATGCGTGTGTATGTCTCTACAATGTGTGTGCGTGATCAAGGCAATGGAATAGTGTGATGGGTGCATCTGGCATGGGACGGATTTGAAATGCCAATTGGTGTGTGTTGCAGTACCCCTACATTTTGTGGCTTTGGTGGGAACGGGGTACAGCCCCATGGACGGTTTAGTGTTGAAATATGTTTTTGGGGTTCAAATGCAACGCTTGGATACGCAGATGGCAAAAGGGGTATCGCCCCATGAACGCTTTGGTGTTGAAATATGTTTTTGGGGTTCACATGCAACGCTTGGAAACGCAGATGGCAATAGGGGTATTGCCCCATGAACGCTTTGGTGTTGAAATATGGTACTGTGGTACATACTGTGACATATGGGTGCAGAAGGGGACATGTGTTTTGGCCACACGACACTACAGAGACAAAGGTGTGTGTATGTCTGACTTAGCCAGCATATCTGCTCACTGTTGTCATTTAAGGGCATTCCACAGTAAGCATTGTAGTGAGTGAGTAATGGTTGTATGCCACACGACGTATTGCAGATGGTACAATTCCCAATTCCTTGGTGTGCGTGCTACTCTCACCCATGTGCAGCAATGCAGTGCTCTTGGGGTGTTGACTACATTTTGTATGTTGTTACTCACAGTGTGACGATCGCTTCAGACACAGCAGACACATTATTGGTCATCGGCAGGACTCTTTGCTGTACTACTGTCTATGGGGCAACTGTTTAGATGATATACCTTTCATGACACTGGGGCTGGATGATGAGATGGATGAGATTTTGAATGTGCATTGTGTAGCTGTGTGGTTCATGGGTCCAGTGGTGTATGTGACATTACTGGGGTTCCACTATGTTTCATTTGGACAAGATAGACTTACATGGGTGATGTTGTGCTATGTCAAGGGTAGAAGCAGACACGACTACATGGACAAGACTTGGATGGTGTTGCTGATGTGTGTGATGACTGGCACAGTGCACGCCATGTGGGTCAGTACTCCAGTTAGACTTGTGCATGCAGACGTGACTCCTTACGTGTTACTGCATTTGAGATGGCTCATGTGGGCTATGACTCTGTAATTGATGTCCGGGTGCACATTGGTCACATGTTTGTGACAGGGAGCAGTGCTACCTGTTCCTCTGCTAAGTGACATGTCCCACATGTTAGTCGTAGTACAGTCCTCATGCCTACAGACACCCCGCCCTGTACAGTAGTCTACCTAATTGTTGGTTTTGAGGGAGAAATAAAATGGCTACCACATGGTTATGAGAGGGAGGGGTGCTCCATCTTGCTGGTCTGTGGGTGTGGGGGCCGCGTTGTGAGTCGTGGTGATGGTTTACCATCCACAGACAGCCCTCCATGTAGGGTAACATATCTACCTTTCGGGTGTAGGTGTGCACTGCAATGGCTGACACATGGGTGTGGGGAGTGCTCCATCTTGCTGCGCTGTAGGAGTGGGGGCCTGGTGGGGGGGTACTTCTGCAGCCCCCTCCGATACACGGGCCTTGTGGTAAGGCTGCTTACCTGTTACTTGTTGGTTTGTGCAGCTATGGCTGCCACATGGGTGTGGGTGTGGGGAGCGCTCCTTCCGGCGCATCTGGGGTACAAGGGGAGCTGGTGGGAGTTGTGGTGCTGGCTGACTGTACACATGCCCCCATGGTTTTCTTTGTTGGTGCCTATGGGCTGAGTGTGTGTGAGTGTCTGTTGCATATGTGAGGGATGTCTTGTGAATTGTGTACTGGACATGGGGGTGTTCGGCCCTCGGAGCTATGGCATTGTGTTAGTGCATGACTGTACATGGCGGTGTGCTGGTATACATTTGTTTGTACTTACCAGCCTCCACTCCCCTGGTATTCCGATGAGACTCTCCGGATGTAGTATGCCTCGCACCTTCTCCTCTCACGCCTTGAAGGTCTTGAATGGTGCGGGAGTTCCGCTGCCAGTCCTGTCAGCCAGCTCACGGTTCTTGGCCTCCTTCTTCCTGACCACGCTTTTCAGGTCCTGCCACCTCTTGGTTATTTCCCCCCGGTTGCGTGGCACGTTCCCAACTGCATTCACCTGGTCTACGATCCTTATCCACATCCTGTTTCTGGTGGCTACTGGTGTCTGTTGGACTTGGTTCCCATAGATTTGTGGGTACACCTTGATGACCTCGTCGACCATGACCGTCAACTCTGTGGCAGTGAACTTGGGCATTCGTTGTGTTGCCATGGTGCGTAGTGTAGTTTTTGTGGTGCTGGTGTGGTGTGTGATGTGCAGGGGATTTGTGGTGCCGGTGTTTAGGTGGTGGTGGTGGTGGTGGTTGTGGTGATGGATGTGATGTGTGCGTGCGTGTGGTATACTGCTTTCCTCTGTGGCTCTCCGTGTTCTCTGCTGTGGTGTTGGCTTTGTCGTGGTGCAAGGGTTTGTGGTCTGTGAGGGGGCTGCTTTTGTACTCACCTATGTGGGTGTGTCATGATGGTCTGTCGTTTTCAGGTGTGTTGGGCGTGGTGTCCTGGGATTTATTCTAATTATATTTTTTGGCAGGGGGATGTGTCTTTGGGATGGGTTCTGTGTCTGGGTATTTTGGCGTTGTTTACTGTGTGGACTTGTTGGCCGTGTTGTGTGTATTTGTTTGTGCCGCCACTGATTTCCGTGCACGGACGTGGCCGCCAGGCCTTCCGCCTTGTCAGTTATTCATTTCTGTTGTTCACCGTTGCGGGCGGGAAATGTGTTGGTTTCCCGCCCTCATGTCGGGGGGATCATAATTTGACGGCCGGTGTGTAGTCCGTCCGCGCGGTCGTATTTGGAGTTTTCGGGCGGTATTGCGTCCGTGGCAGACCGATTGTCTTGGACTCTGACATGGACGGGCGGTATTCTGTGGTTTTTTTCCGCTGCGGGCGGTGGTTGCTTCTCGTCATCATAATTGCTCGGTCGGTATTCACATGTTGCAGGCGGGCGGTCTTTTCAGGCTATGGCGGTTGGCGGGCTTTTTACCGCCGGTTATCGTAATGGGCCCCTTAGTGTGAGTTAAAGGGTTTTATTTTCACATCTTTTAGTCTTTCATCTGTTCATTCATTAGGTATTTATTTTTAGAGTTCAGCATTAAAAGTTAATATAATCCATCAATCGATACTGCATTATAAAATAGAACAAAATGTTCATTAGAATCACAGTCAATAGAACAATAATACAACAAGCCCGCTCCATAAAGGAAATTCTCTAATCTAAATTAATTTGGGATGAAGAGGGAAAAAGATGTCAGTTCAGACACCCAATAAAGAGTTTCTGATGAACGAATTAATGCAAAAGCATAAAGCTATTACATTATAAGATGGAAAGTATTCTCAGCTTAAAGATATCGGCAGACAATTCAGTAGAATCTTAGTAAGACAGCCTCTCATGAAGAAAAGGCATCAGAAATTTTATGTTGCAACATTATTTTCTTTCTTCTTCTGAGTCCTCCAACAGAATATCAGCAAACTCCTGGGAATAAGCAAACTCCTCATTTCCTCAGAGGTGCACAATAGGCTTTCAGACACTGAACCTTGAAAAGTTAAAGCGTTGATGTTTTGCGGTCCAGACAGTTCTTCCCATGAATCATCCTTCCGGTCACCTGCTCTTCTCGATCTAATACATAACAAACGCCTATTCACTAGCTAACAGAAGGCTCCTGGAAAAATACAACATTTTCAGTGAAAGAAAAAACATTGTGCGCAAACAACTATTTAATGTGGAAATACAGGCCTTTGTGTGGTAATTCATTATTAGTTAACACGGCACCAGCATTTCGGCTAACTTAATCAGCACTTGTTAATCATTTGCAGGCCTATGATTACCTACTACAAATTTTGCATTTAACATATGTTTTTATAAACGTGAGCTTTTGCCCGTTATTATTAAAAACTTTTAGCTGGCGAATAGAATTTGCGACAACACTACCATGTTGTGCTAGACTAACCTGCTCTTTGTAAAACCTCAATTAATAAAATAAATAACCAAAACAAAATTCTGTACACGCTAAAATCGCCTTCAGTATTCTCCGTGCTACATAGAGGACTGACAAGCCGTCAACTAAAATCATAACTAGGAATAAAATAAATTATTTCATGTCTCTGACCAACACATCCTATCACTCAGATGCTTTTTGGCTAGGTTCACGCTATACAAATACCCTATATATGCATACATACATCTTTAGATAATTGTTTTCCTGATCTCATTAGGCACTGCTTTTGCTCACATGAACCACAGGGCAGAGCTCTGCTCAATGGATGACAGGCGGAGGTGGCGTTGATTTATCACTCTGTGATACCTCGCGGCCGCGGGCACGCAGGACTCCTTCCGTAAACCAACGGGCAGTCAATAACAGCAACTTGTAACCCCGACTAATTGTATTGCCCCCATGGGGAGACCGGCTCGTGTTACCACTTCATCATTGTAAACCACATATGGAACACGGCAATAGATGCTTAGCAACTGCCGCGCGATAACCTGCAGGCTCTTCCATCCTTCACCTGCAGATGCCGTGGACTCCGCACACTCTTTCAATCATTACGTCTAAATTTACGTGATGACGTCTGCACTCCTTCAGTTCTATGTGTGTGTTGTCTTTGGAACTGATGTGATTGATACCAACACATAAGGCTGTTCATGCATTCTCACAAGTTGAAATCCACGCAAAAGCTGGCAGGATCACTCTGATATGTCTAAGGAATCCTTTACTCGGAATATTAATTAACACAAGTCCTAAATACTCCACATACCTACAGATGATATACATTGACTTGCTTTCAAGGGCAAGTAATGTCAGCCTTTTTTTTTTAACTTCAAATCATTTTTTATTGGGAAGTAATGTCAGCCTTTTTTTTAAACTTCAAATCATTTTTTATTGGGAAGTAACGTCAGCCTTTTTAAATAAGAATTTTCTAAGTTGCATTTACCATGCCAGTGAAACAAAAAATCACAGCCTAAAATGACAAGCTTCCAGAGTCAAATACAAGTGGATGCATCATGTATGGATGCCAGGTAAGAAATGTAAAGCACTTCGCAGTAGAGGCACTATTAATATAGGGTGACCAGATTTTGAGAAGGGAAAACCGGGACAGGCCTGTCATAAAAGTAGGACTAAAGACTTTAGCCTTACTTTTATGTCTGGCCTGACCCGATTTTGCGTAGCCTTGTAAGTGTACATACACACACATTCCATTAGCTATGCAACGACCTCTAGTCTGAGCGCGCTCCGCCCCCCCTCCACCCCTCCATCTCCACACTGCCCCCCTATCTGCTCCATCCGACCTGCTGCGCTGCTGTGAAAGAAACAGTCTACTTAAGGGAAGCACACCTTTAGTTCTCCTTTCTGGATGACTTGACCTTTGTCCAAAAACCGGGACATAAGTTTGAAATGAAGGAAAGCGTCGGGACACCAGGACAGTCCTTTGAAAACCGGGACAGTCCGGGGAAATCCGGGACGCCTGTTCACCCTACACTATTATGATGCGGAACCTGCCCACACCATCACATCCATGAACACCGATCACCAAATAACTGGAATGCAAATCCTGTAAGCATTGCAAAAACATGCAAACTGTGTGACTTTTTACACATAAATAATGTTGAATAATCAAATTGCGAATCTAATAATTATAGGGTAAGACAAAAGGGTATTCACAATTTGGTAGAAATATCATGCATGCCCCATGTCTCCGTGTCCCCCTTGTTGCTACAGTACCGCAGTACCGGCTGGGTTCAGGTAAATCATGCTTAATAAATATATAACATAGATAAGCAGTATAATTGCATCCATTGCTGAATGTAAGGAGAGGGTGACATGCAGCAGGTGCGTGCCTGTGGTAAGAGTATATACATTAAATATAATGCGCATTGGCGGTTACTGTATAATGATTTGGCATTGCCTCTGCCTGTACAGCACAGCTGTGCACTATGACTGCACTCCCTGGAACTAATGAGACAGCAATTCTTGTAAAATGAGCGTGTGGTCATTTGAGTGGACAATTATCTTTGATGTTAATCAGAACTGTGTACAGGAACAGTGCTTAAGTGATTTGCTCTGTGGTGAGGTGAGGCCTATTCTCAAAGGAACTTTCTTGGTGTAACTACGTAGTAAGTGAGCATTTTGTGGTTCTCTGTGTGGGTTGTGCACATTCGCCCATATCCCAAAGTGCCTATCATGAGTCATGCTGGTCGTAATGAGCTCCGTAATGGTGGTTGGTGCAAGGGATGTTGATTCTTGAGGCAGTGTTGGTAATAGGTCCACTGGTAAAATATAGCTTCTCACCAGCTAACAGAAGATAAACAAGACACCCAGTCTTCCATTTATCCTAGCAACTATAGCACCTTAAATTCTTCTAGGTACTCAGATTTGCCACTACTGCCACACTGAAGTTTACAATATGGAAGGTAGTTTAAATCTGCAGAATTTTTGCTTCTGTACAGGTGTGCAACAGCAGTCGAGCATCTGGCTGTCGTATCCTATGCTGACCTCATCACAACCAGGCCCCATTGCACTGATCAGTGTTATGTTAAGGAGTTTGAGGGCCCCTGGCAATAAATATTTTGCGGGCCCCTGTTCAGAACAACTTTGAATTTCATTACCCATTTCCTGGTAATTCAAGCCTCATGATACCAAACAGTTGTGAACTATATGTCAGACAGTGAGATAGAGAAATAGACAGAATCAGCACAGAGAAGTATTCAATTTTACTGGGGCCCCTTGGAAGGTGGGGGCGAGGGGCAGCTCCTCCGTTTGAGCGGAGGAGCGTCGCCCCACAGTCCAGAGTTGAAAAATAAAATGCCAATAAAGTTTATTTATTACCGTTTTATTTTTAAGCAACCGACCCGTCTTGAACTGAGTGACAGGACAGGGGGGGCCAGTGCTGCCTTGCTAAGCTGCAGCAGCAGGGAGCTGTGCGCTTTAAAATGCGCAAGTCTGTTTGGCTGGCTGTCTTGCAACGGCCAGCCAGACATGCGCATTTTTAAGTTCTCTAACCTAGCTGTCTTAGACAGCTGGGTTAGAGAAAGTATAGGCCTACAGCGCTCTTAGGAGCGCTGAGAGAGGCCGTTCCAACTAATCCTGGCGCTGCTCTCGTGCTGAGAGAGTAGCGCCAGGATTGGTTAGTGCAGTTTCCTTGTCCCACAATTGGAGCCTGCCTGGCAGGGAGACAACCGGTGGAGGAGGATGTTGTGTCGTGCCTCAAGGTAAGTGTTTAATTTAATTTCTTTTTTACTTCCCCCGCCTCACCACCCTAGTAACATGGTAGCCGCCACTGGTGGGGGCCCTGGGTAACTGTTACTTTTCCCATGCCTTAAAACATTTCTGGCACTGATACCTTTTCTGGATTTTCCTAGAAACACCGGGTTTTGTTTTCTAGACCCCTAGGACCAATGAGCCAGCCAATGTACCAACCTGAGACAGAAAGTCAGATGTACTCAACCACAACACAACACAACTGAGCAATATTTGAGTGTTGAGTAAGATGTTTTTCAGGTAACAATCAATCCCATGAGACATTGCAAGGTTAGTTATTGAAATTCCAAACCCTCTTGCATTGAGAAACAACACACAGAAGACTAGAACACATGGGATACATTTTTACGATTTATTTTAAACTTAAGTAGCTGTTCTATTGCACATTGTATCTACATAAGGACAAACAAATTGACAACAGCAACATTTATGAAAAGCAGGAATAAAAGAAGAAACTCTAACATAATGGCTGTTCTATATTTATAGCAAATTTACACCCATTCTGCTACTTCTAAGCGCTAAGTTAATTCTAGCACAGAAGACAATAGAAACCTATTTTGAGTTTCAGAGATGGTCCAAATGTGCATACCTGTTTGAACAATGCAACTTGTGTTCAACATATTAGCAAGGCCTGCTGTTCTTGTCATGGGAAGCCAGCTGCACTGATAAGTTCAACGAGAAGACTAATTGCCTCCCTTCCTGGTAGCCTTCAATTAGAATCAGTGATATGATTCTACAAGGCCTGTCTTATTGTCACCTGGTGTGTAGATTACCCTTTAGCCCCTCAATCGTGTTCAGCTTTTATGACATTATTCCACTGTTGTGGAAACTCTTAGAATAAACAACTAGCAGGCAGTGGCCTGATGCCCTTTCACTTATTTTTATTTCCCGGAGACTGTTCTTTTGAACAACAACAATAAACGAGACACGTAGTTATCAACCTTCTAGAAATTCTTTAGAAATCAATAAAAAAGTAATATGAAACTGAACAGTCAGCATTTAGATTAAAAACTGCAAATATATTCAAGCAAACTTAATTATCATATTGCACAATAGAATAATATAAACTAAATGCGCATTCTCTTAATCAATTAATCACCCGTATTCACTTTTGCTTGATTGATTAGTACATGTACCTCAAGAAGGGAAATGGCCAGAAGAGAAAAGACATAAGGTTCATGACAGTACAAATCACAAGATGGCAAGTTCTTGCACCCAGTACCAGCCATCTTCCAGCCACACCTGATTGGGATCCTGTCTGGTTGACAATGACCAGGTGAGGCCTAAGTGAATTTCGGATTTCTTTATTTTTTGGGAAACTAGCTAGTGTAAAATGGCCTTCTTCTGGGGAATCTACTCTCTTCCCAGGAGTGCGGGTCCTCCAGTCCCTTTGTTCCCCTTACTTCCTGTCTCCTCTCCCAACCTCAAGAAGAGGTATCCAGTGCCCAGAGAGGGGGGCACTGTGGCTGCATGGTCCTAGAACCCTGTTCCCTACATGCCAAATCCCTCTGTGGGGCACAAACCAGGAACTCTCCCCTGATTAGGAAGTCTTGCACTACCACCTTGTTAGAATTGACTCACAAAACTGCTGTATTACTCGTATTTTACTCGATTGAAGGTTAGCATTGATATAGCTAATGCAGTATTATTGTATTGAGTAAATATGCGGGCAGAGAATGTAGGTATTATGTTTGTTAGTTTGACATCTCTGCCGCCATTTTGTTTCTCTAAGACGCCATTTTCTATTACAATCGAAACTGTTACTTATTCATTTACGAGAAATGGTTCTTGGTAAGTTTCGGTTCTCCAATGTTGAAAACTCATTCATTATTGCATTCTTCTGCTGTTAAAATCAAGGCCTTCTCCCACCTGTCTTATGGGAGGATAAGCTAGACGACCTTGGGCAGTAGATAGCTTGTGCCAGGCTGTAGAATCGAAACTCATATTCTGTACCTCCATTGTATTACGACAGCTACCAGTGTTTTTCCATAATAGGCGGGTCTTAGAGGGCTCCGCAACATACATAATGAAACTTTATGCTTGTTAGAGGCAGTCCCTCGTCAGCCATCACAGGAGGCTGGTCAGACTGGACTCCACTGCAGTGCATCTTATGAATAAACTAGTCTTTATGCATTCTCTACTGTGTCATTGGCTCTTCAATGGATAGAAGGCTAGTGGAGGTCTAGAGTGACCCGGGTGGCCCTAAACGGGTCACTTCCTTCAGTTGGCGCCTGAACAGGGATTCCACCAGGTGACCCATCTCGCCCGTAGACGGGTTGTAGGGGTCGGGGTTGCGTCTGGTCGGATGGGCGGAGCAGGGTACCCCACACGATCGAGCCTGGTTCTCGTGGCTGCCCCGCCTGTCTGATCGGGCGGCTCCTCGTCTAGTGGTCATCTTGGCTGGGGTCCTGAAAAGGCGAAACCCTTGGATCTGACCGTTTTGGTCTGAAGAGTCGGCAGTGGAGAATAATCTTGTTCGACCTGTGTGCACCAGGTGAGCTCATCTTGATTCTTGGTAAGTGCGGCGCCGTCTTAGTTAACTTGGTAGGTCTGCAGACCCTTGTGATATGGAGCGTCTCTAAAACGTTCCACCAGGCCACCTGGTAATTTGGCGTATTCTTGAAAAGGCCTGGGGCTAGAGCCTATCTTGTCTTGGTGCAGTCTGAGGACTGACTTCTTTTGGTGCAGTTTCCGGACTGCTTCTTGAGAGCTCTTTGTTCGTGTTTTTGTTGTGTGTGTGTGTCAATTGAGTGATTAGTGAATGTGTCTGATGCTAAGATGCCTGGTTGGAGTAAAATGAGGTGTGCTGGGTGTTGTGGACGCTCTGCGGAGCTTCGGTTGGAGGAACGACAACCTGCGCCTCCAGAAGGCACTCCGAGTTTCGAGATGTATTTGAAGCATGGCATTGGCCCTATTATGTTCTGTACATTATGGCACAAATATACGAGAGACAATGCTGAGCTTCAGTGGCCACTAAATGGTACCTTTGATGAACAGAAATTGCATTTTTTGCAGGACAAATTATTTGCTAGAAGAAGTAGGCAGTCGATGATTGACACTTTACAGGGATGGCAGAAGGAAGCTAAGCAGAGGCGTATAAAGGCCGAGAAGACGTCTAGGAAGAAAGCAATGCAGACAGTTGTGCAGAAAGCAGTAGCTTATGATAAAGAGCGAACAGAGAACGGTATTGAATGTGCTGATAGGAAGTTTCTATTACAATGTAACAAGTCTTATGTGGATAGAGAGGAAGGGGATCCTTTTGTGGAAGAACTGTTGGAAACACGTCCCCCACCTCCGTATGCCCCACAGAGACTATATCCTGATGTTTCGGCGTCCCAACCTTCGAACGTTCCCCCACTTTCCTCAAGTCTTCCTGTGAGTTCGACAGCCTTGGCTCCTGTTTTGTCTATTTCTTCTCCGGTTCTACCAACTGCGAGTGTGGTGACTGCAGGCACCCCCGCAACACCTGTTATTTCTGCCCCTGTTTTCTCCCCTTCTCTTACTCCTTCTACGCAGCCATTGTTGACATTGTCTCCTATGTCTGTTTCTACTATGTCATCCCCGAGTTTTTCGTCTGTTGTATTGAGTAGTGTCCAGACACCAGCACGAAGGTCAGATGCAGGGAAGTGGGCGGCAGTACGAGTAACGAATGGAACAGGTATTGACGCGATCGAATGTGGGAGAGGAAGAGAAAAAGATGGTTGCGCATCAGGCAGCGCAGTGGGTTCGGAGCCCGGTTTATAGTGTGGAGGATATATGGAGTGTGATGAAAGATTTTGATCCATTTGTACAGCAGCATGCCCTTCAACATATGTCAGCTACGATGATCAGTTTGTGAGAACAGTGTATTGGGGGCACTGCCCCTCAAATAATTTATGACATTCGAGATCTCGTATATTCGGCAGATCTGGCCCCTTTGGAAGTTCTTGGTAATGTTGGGACGTTGCTTGGTTATAGAGAAAGATTACAGCAACGTACTCCGGTTAGTATATCCCAGTATCCGATGAGGGAGGTGCATCCTATTTTTCACCCTGAGATCCCAGAGCAGCGGAATCATAGAAATGAGGTGGTCCAACAACGGGTGGCGGCTCATTTTCAGGAACAGTGGGTTTATACTCCATGGAAAAGAAGTGAGGTATTGGCCCTTAAAATTCAGTTACCTGACCCAAGGAAGAATCATACAGCATATTATAAGGAATTGACAGAGGCAGCCTCTTCGTCGGTTATGACTCTTGCAGATATAGAGATTTTCTTTGGGTTATTGGTCCCGGTGGATATATGGAGGCAGGTGCATACACAAGATCATAGAGTGGAATTGGGAGGTACTTGGGAAGAAATTAAAGGATGGGATGCAGAGCGGAAGCCAGGTGAGAAACCTAGAGCTGAGATTTTGGCTTTGCCGAATCGCATCATTACGTATATGCACTCACTCATTCCACCCCGACTGGTGGATTGGGATAAGCTAACGGTATGTAAACAGAAGAAAGAGGAGAGTGTGTCTGATTTTTTTACCAGGTTTAAAGGAGTTTTCTTGGATTTTAGTGGACAGGATTTGTCAGTGGAAGGGGGTGTTCGTTTGTTTGTTAATAGGTTTGTTACAAACCTGCTTCCAGAGATTGCGGCCCGGCTGCAGGCGTCAGAGCGTACGTGGACAACATCCTCCCCTTCAGTGATATTGAGTATGGCTCAGCATTATGAGCATCGTGAAAATGAGGAAATGGATAAGGTGGAAAAGAAAAATAAGGATTTGAAAACGAGGGTCTTGCTGCAGCAAGTGCCAGAGGGTCTGGAAGGGGACGGGGTGGTGGCCCAACTCAGAGAGGGCGAGGTATTGGTAGAGGTGGTGCACCTCTTGGGTGAAATCAGTGTGCCTATTGTAAAAAGGAGGGACATTGGCGGAGTGAGTACCCTGATTTATTGCAAAAACTTGCAGTTCCTGGCGGACGAGGTTCGTGAGGAAGGGGTCAATATGAGGCTATCAGGGATAAGGCACCAGCAGGTGTGTCTACAGGGGGTCGTTCTGATTCGAACTATTTTGATGACCCCCGTGGGAGGCAGTACTATCATGATGACTATGATATGGAAGATGCTGCGGGGATGTCCTATGGCTAGGATAGCCAGGGACAGGGAGAGGGACCAGTTCAAATACCTGTAGATCAGCGTGGTCCTCATGTCACAGCAGATTTGCATGGTTCAGCACAGAAATTTTTGGTAGATACAGGTGCAATGAATAGCTCTGTTTCTCATACGCTGGTCCCTGGGGCAAACCTGTCTGGCCGTAATAGTGTTTCGGTAGGTTGTTCAGGCGTACCGGTTGTGAGCCCCATTTCTAAACCTCTTGCTTTGACACTTGGTCCTTTTACTGTGGACTCTCCATTTTTGTTAACGGCTAATTGTGGTGAAAATTTATTAGGACTGGATTTATTAAAAAGATTGCATGTCACAATATCTTGTTCTCCAGATGGTGTTTTTATGACTATTGGTCCTAATGTAGCTAAAGCAAAACAGTGCCTGGCAAAAGATGCACCCCTTCCTGCCGAATTTAAAGACGTGCCATCCTCCTTATGGGCCACGGGTGATACAGATGTAGAGCTGTTACAGATACCACCGGTTTCTATCAAAGTTAAGGAGAACGCTGTGCTCCCTCGTATTCCCCAGTATAAGATCTCACAAGCAGGGGAACGGGCTTTGATGCAGATTATACAGGACCTGATTAAAACACGGGTGGTTAAGGAGACGGTGGGAAATGTGTGTAATAGCCCTATTATCCCTATTCTTAAGAAGGCACCATTGGATTCTTCTGATTCACATCCTGATGTTTATCGTTTTGTGATCGACCTCCGAGAGGCCAATAAGATAGTTGTTCCCCAGTTTCCAGTAGTCCCGGACATCACTGTCCTTTTAACGATGATTCCCTCCACAGCTAAATTCTTTTCTGTGATTGATTTAAAGAATGCTTTTTTAGTATCCCTATTCACCCCGATAGCCGCTACCTTTTTGGTTTTGCATTAGCTGGAAGAAGTTTCCAATTCTGTCGAGCTCCTCAAGGGTATACTGAAAGTCCCAGTATTTATAGTCAAGCTTTAAAAGGTCAATTGGACTCTCTCTCTCTTCCCGCAGGTAATGTATTATTGCAATATGTGGATGACCTTTTGATCGCCTCCGATACTGAAGAGGGTTGTCGGGAGGCTACGGTTAAATTGTTAAAGCATTTGGCGGACAAAGGACATACAGTGTCTCTTTCCAAATTTTACTATTTAGGTCACCTGCTGTCGAAGGAGGGTCGGAGGCTGACACCAGAGCGAGTTGATGCCATTGCCATTGTTAAGATGCGTGTCCCTGAGACACAAAGGGATGTGCGTGCTTTCATAGGCATCACCTCGTATTGTCGACACTGGATTCCTGCTTATTCTTTATTAATACAGCCTTTGCTTCGTTTAACGACTAAAGATGTGCATGAACCTTTGCCTTGGATGCATGAATGCCAGCATTCTTTTGAGCAATTGAAAGTTGCGCTTTGCTCTGCACCTGTGCTTGGTACGCCTGATTATAAGAAGCCTTTCGTGCTGTATGTACACGAAATGGCTGGGTGTGCGCTTACGGTGTTAACACAAGCCTTTGGAGGTAAGCAGAGGCCGTGTGCTTATTTTTCTGCTACGCTTGACCCTGTCGCCAGAGCTCTCCCGAGTTGTTTAAGAGCCGCCGCGGCTGCGGCGGTCTCTATACGACAGTCGGCAGGGCTCGTCCTCAATCATGATCTCACAGTAATGGTACCCCATGCTGTGGATGTACTTCTAAACAAGACAAAAACGCAGCACCTCACCAGTGCTCGTCTGACTGGATATGAATTGACTTTGTTTGCACCCCATATTACTATCAAAAGATGTGCCAGTCTGAATCCAGCCACGTTACTACCCCTCCCTTCGGAAGAAAAGGACCAAGATGTCCATGATTGTTTGTTTCGTACTGAGGAAGAAATGAAGGGACGGGTAGACTTGACTGATGTTCCCTTATCTGACCCACAAGGGGAACTATATGTCGATGGTTCTTGTTTCAAATTGTCAGATGGCACTACTACAGCGGCGTATGCTATTACCACGCTGCGCACTGTAGTTGAGACTTTTCGTATTCCCTACCAATCTGCTCAAGCTGCTGAGTTGATGGCTCTTTTGCGAGCATGTGAGTTAAGTGAAGGACTGACTGTCAATATTTATACTGACAGCCAGTATGCCTTCGGGGTGGCCCATAATTTTGGACGCCTCTGGGCAGAGAGAGGATTCTTGACTTCACATGGAACAAAGATCCAAAATGGTCCGTTGATCGAGAGACTTTTGACAGCCTTGACACTTCCCAAACGATTGGCAATAGTGAAATGTAGTGCCCATAAAGAAATCACTGATGATGTACGGAAAGGAAATGCCTTTGCAGATCAAACAGCAAAAGAAACAGCTAGATCAAAAATGACAAAAATGTTTGTGGCAGGACCTGCTAGATGGGTACCTGATGTTACCATGTTTGAAAATACATTGGATAGCGTCAAGGAAATACAGTCTGAGGCGACAGTTGAGGAACTGGCAATGTGGCAGGAACGTACAGGGCGATTAGATGATGAGGGGTGCTGGACTGATAAAAGTGAGAAGCAGAGATGGATGTTACCTGACGCATACGTTTTCCCTGTAGTCACCATGGCACATGGCCCAGCTCATATTAGCGCCAAAGGAATTAGTAAATTATTAGATCCTGTATGGCAAAATGATAACATTACAAAAGTTGCTGCAAATTTGGTGAAACATTGTATGGTATGTATGAGGCATAACCCTGGGAAAGGTACCCCTACACCTTCTGGTAATTTTGCACCTTTCTCTTCCCTTCGAGGTACTTCAGATGGATTATATTGAGATGCAGCGAGTTAATAATTTGAAATATATGTTAGTGGTGGTTTGCGCATTTAGTAAATGGGTTGAGGCTTATCCAACAAAAGAGAACACAGCCATGGCTACGGCGAAGGCTCTCATAAAAGAGTTCTTCCCGCGCTACTGCTTGCCCCGTTTGATCTGGAGTGATAATGACAGTCACTTTAATGCCAAATTGATTCAATTGGTATGTGAAGGTCTGCACATTAAACAAAAATGTCATGCAGCGAACCATCCCCAGTCAGCAGGTTTAGTTGAGAAATATAATAGTACCCTTAAGCTAAAGATGGCTAAAATAAAGGAAAGTACCGGATTGCAATGGCCAGATGCGTTACCCCTTGCTTTGTTGTCTACCAGATTTAAGGCCCACTCTAGGACAGGATTATCACCATATGAAGTAATTTTCGGCCGTCCCGCGAATGTGTGGGGTGTCCCAAGGCCGAAAAAGTACTCTGAAATAGATTATCCTCTATTAGTAGGCTACTTGTATGATCTTACTAAAAGTTTGCATTCTATTCATCAACAGATCCAGGAGGCGCTGCCTCCAGTACCAGAAGGGTCTGGGCACATCATACAGCCTGGCGACTACGTGCTGATCAAGAGTTTCCAGAGGAAGGAAAGCCTGGAACTCCGGTGGAAGGGCCCATTCTTGGTCCTCATCACAACAAGGACGGCAGTGAGAGTGGAAGGTCGGAAGAACTGGATACATTCGTCTCACTGCCGGCGGGTTCCGCTTCCCCTCCCCTATGATCGTTGGGTGAAGGAGGGGATAGGAGACCATGAATGTGAGCAAGTTCCGCGTTTTGTGCCCTTTTCGGATGCCCAGTTGACTTGGGTACAAACAGAAGAAGAGAGTGAGGTGATCTTGAATGAGGCAGTTCCTCCAGAAATAAGGGCTGCTCAGGGTTCCTCCACATCAGATCGTCAGGAACCTGAGCCTCGCTCTCCGACACCTGAATTGCAAATTCTTCACCAAGATGAGACGGTGCCTGGAGTAGAAAGGTACCATTTGCGTCCCCGACGGAAGGGTAGTGCACCAATGGATAAGCGAGTGTAGAAGGGATGGACTTCGTGGATAAGACTAGTAGAATGTCTTCTTGGTTTTGTTTTTCTCTTTAGTTAGATACAGGACGATTGGTGCACTGCCAGTAACACTGGGCAGGATAAAAGTCGAGGGTGGTTTCCTTGGAAGGAAAGTGCCCCATCCTGAGGTTCGTGAACATTTGCTGATGAGCTGCAATAGTGTGGCTCCACCGCCTGTGCTTCGTAGCACCAACGAGGATTGAACAATAGAAGCCTGCCAGGGAGACTTGTGACGGACCCTGCTATTTTTTTCTTTTTGTCCGATTTTTCTTTCTTTTTTTGTGTCCTTTCCACCGTTGGTTCCAGTGTACAACATTTCCTCCTCTGGTGCTTTTTCATTTGTTACAAAACATTTTTTTATTTGTTTGGTCGACCTCGTGCAGACAATGAACAGTTTCTTGTTTCCTTCCAGCCAAGACAAATAGGTTTTGAATGGTTTTATAAGTAAAAAAAGTTTTGGATTGTGATCATGTTATTGTTTTTCTTGTTGGGAGGAGGACTCTTCTGGATTCTAGAAGTGCTCCTATGAGGATGCCCCATTATGTATTTTTTATCAAACAGCTCCTTCTGATCGGGATAAAAGAACGGTGCACAGTAATGTCTTTTTAGATACGCATAGAAAATTCTTTGGAGATAATACGGCTTGTTACCCCATATATTCTGTTACAAGTTTGTGGACAGCTTATCCATTGTCTTTAGTAAATTACACATATGTTCGCCCTCCTCAATTTGTAGAAGTTAAGGGAGAATTTGGTCTCGGTTATCCTGGACCTTGCTTATATTATAGGAAGCCAAGGGGGACAGGGTATCCCGGGTGTATGTCTATGTGTATTGCAGTGATTTGTATTTGGCTAAGAAAAATATCACACTAACTGGCTGGCACTACAAAAATCTGACTGTCACCCAAGAAGCCGGTATCTATGCCGCATGTTGCCCTGTAATAAATAGTACTGATACTTATTTGTATCTTAATTGTTCCGGAGAAGTAGTGTACAAAAATGTAATGCGCTTGGGGAGAAAAATGATCCTACTATGGACGGGATGAGTACTAGGTATGCCCCATTAGATTATCAAGGCCCACTATATGCACATCCGGGTTTCTATTTTCTGTCGAATGGTACGTATTCTAATATGTACAATGTAACAGAGGATGTGGCCTTAGGAATGGTGTTACCTCTTGGGGTGCCCTGCAAGTATAGTACACTGAATATACGATGGGTAAAAAGAACATTGACTAAGGAATTCTGTGAGGGCGTTACTGACTTGGAAGTCAATAATTATAGCAATGGTATCACTTTTGGATACATACTTTCTTCTATCATTACCTTTGGTGGTACTGCCATGGCCAGGGCTGAGCGGGCTAGGGAATATTTTGGGTGTAAATTGCAGATTTTATCTAATTCCACAGTAGCAGCTTTAAGGGATATTACTACTCAGTTGGAAAGCATGCGCATATACTCCGAGCAAACGAGATATGCAGTTGATTTTATTCTAGCCAAGAATGGTGGTGCATGCTCAGTAATAGGAGACCAGTGTGTAGTCGGTATTGCGAATATGGGGAAAAATATTACTAAGCATATTTTAGACATTCTGGAAAATGTTCGGGGAATGGAGAGTGGTAATTGGAGCTGGTCCTTATTTGGTGGTTGGGGTTGGATTTAAGAAAAAGTGATATATTTCATCGTTATTCTCATATGTTGTTGCATTTTGATTCAGTGTCTCCCCTTGTGCTGTTCTTATTGTGCTACTTATTTGACTCATAAGAGAATTTCGATTCATGATACCAATACAAAGATAATGCTTCAACAGGATGTTAATAATATGATGCAAATAGATGAGGGAGTGTTCGGTTCCACTACATTAGTTGCAGGGTCCCTTCTTGAATTTTCCTCTGATGAAGATGTATAGGTTTTCTTTTGTTCTTTTCTATATTTGCCAGTATGCATAAATAGTATTGGATTTACGTCTATCGTTGCTTCATTATTATTTTATACTCATGTGTTTAGAATTGTAAAGGCCCTCCCTTTTGGCATTAATAAAGAAGTATTTTTTAGCTATATCATGCTAAAAGGAGGGTCTGTTAGAATTGACTCGCAAAACTGCTGTATTACTCATATATTACTCGATTGAAGGTTAGCATTGATATAGCTAATGCAGTATTATTGTATTGTGTAAATATGCGGGCAGAGGATGTAGGTATTATGTTTGTTAGGTTGACATCTCTGCCGCCATTTTGTTTCTCTAAGACGCCATTTTCTATTACAATCGAAACTGTCACTTATTAATTTACGAGAAATGGTCCTTGATAAGTTTCGTTTCTCCAATGTCGAAAACTCATTCATTATTGCATTCTTCTGCTGTTGCATCAAGGCCTTCTCCCACCTGTCTTATGGGAGGATGAGCTAGACGACCTTGGGCAGTAGATAGCTTGTGCCAGGCTGTGGAATCGAAACTCATATTCTGTACCTCCATTGTATTACGACAGCTACCAGTGTTTTTCCATAATAGGCGGGTCTTAGAGGGCTCCGCAACATACATAATGTAACTTTATGCTTGTTAGAGTCAGTCCCTCGTCAGCCATCACAGGAGGCTGGTCAGACTGGACTCCACTGCAGTGTATCTTATGAATAAACTAGTCTTTGTGCATTCTCTACTGCGTCATCGACTCGTCATTGGATAGAAGGCTAGTGGAGGTCTAGAGTGACCCGGGTGGCCCTAAACGGGTCACTTCCTTCAACCTGAAGGAATATAACAGAATTATCAAGATTAGCAGTAGTCTTTTTTTCAGTGTGGAACATAATAAAGGTCAAGTATGCGGCTCATTCCCATCTGTGCCCCTCAATATGCCAGGTTGATGGGCCCTGTGCCTCAGCTACAACTAGTCCAGGCATTTAACCCAGAGATGGTATATATGAAATCCCTCAAAACAGGAATCTGAGTCCTCGAATTTGCAAGGTCATGGCAAGCCTGCTCATGGCGTTTTATATCAGCTGTAGGTGGGAAAGAAGTTTATTTGGAAGATCTTAAAATCATGGATTGGAATACTCAGTCCTGGACTGGATTGCGGTTACTACAACAATGGAATGTAACTCAGGAAAAATTTGTTTTAAAAGCCAAAGCTGGAAGGCGCAAGAAGACACAGGCGCACTCATTTGAGTCTCCAAGGACAAATATTTGTCCAAATTAAATATGAGATTATTGATAGTGTCAGTAGGCAGGAGAAAGGGTCCATGCAGGGGTGTCACATTTGAGTGATCCAAGGTGAATCAGAGTCAAAAATCAGAATTTTGGTTTTATTGACATTGAACTTTAATTTATTAGCGCTTATCCAAGAGTCAGCGGGCGGACGAATATTAAAAAAAAATCAGAGGAGGGCGTCGCCATGGCTGTGGCATGATAGGACGCATCGTTGACAAGCTTAAGGATATTTCACAAGCCACTCTACAATGAAAACGAGAACTTAAAACCATCGCTAAAAAACTGAGGCGGGATCAGATAAAATACAGATGCACTTACCCGTGTGGCCTGTTGTTTGAACTACATTGGAAGTCGTATCAAGTCTCAGATAAGGCAGAAGCAACAAGATTACTGGGTATGGAACTGGGGCAAAGAGGCGAGGAGTCTACATTCTAGCTTTCTTCCAGAAAGAGATGCCGAGACCATAAGAAAGCATCTGAGAGGGGGGTTAAGCCTGCCATATTAAGGTGCCAATGTATAGGTATGGTAGACTAAATATAAAGAGTTACCTCATGATAATACAATTGAGTGGGAGGTTACTAATGTGTGTGGAGGGGAGGTTTAGTCTCAATGAGTAAACAGTGCAGAAGGGTCTTATGGATCTCTGGCACACAAGGAGTCTCTATTGGCTGGTAAAGGGAGGGTTAGCAGGGATGGGAAGGTGAAGCAGAGATGAGTCAACCACAGAATCAATTACATGACTCACCTGAAAAGGATTATCCTACAGGTTATACTGAGGGGGTGGGGGAGAGAGGAACCACGAAGTGGATTCACTCAATTCAAAGGGTAAAAGTTATTATGTTAGTTGTTTTTGGTTCAAAGCAAAGGGATTAGACCTGAGCGTTATACAGAGCAAACATTTTTGCAAATACCAGACTACTGCACCATCATGCTCTCCAAGACACGGGGGGAACAGACGTGCTCACTGAATAAAAGAGAGCGAGGAGGTCCCATGTTTGAACTACAGTGAGTTTAAAATAACGTAGTGTTAAGGGGCTAAATTCTCCTGTTAAAAGATGCTCGATTTAGAGCTGTCTTTGTGTCCCCCAATTAGACATCATATGTTTCCAGGAAACAAATTTAAGAACGATCGACCAGCACAAGATGAGGCACAGGGCAGTGGCATAACAAAAGGCCCCTCAGCCCCTGCAGTGTGGGGGGACCGAGCTCCGGGGGCCCCCTTCGGCACTGGCAGGTCCCTGGCTTGAAAGCTCCAGACTGGGTCTGGAGTGTGGGGGGCCCCCTCCATGTACTTTGCCGGGGGCCCCCCTCAAGTTTTGTTACGCTACTGGCACAGGGCATACCCAAATGTGTACTATTCCTCTGCAGGGTCCAGACATACCGATTTTTATGAAAAGAGATCTCATACTCTTATATGAGGATAGAAAGACAGATAAGGAGGGAAGGTACTGATGGAGCGTAAAAGTTTAATGACGGTTGCCTCTATCAATTCTCATCATTAAAAGAGATTTACGACAATAATTATTGATGAAAACATGTAAAATGACTGAAATGAAAAATGTGAGGCTTCTTACAGCATTGTAAAAGCATGCAGAAGTGTTTAGAAATATGGAAATGTAAAAAACATAATAACATTTTTTATTTACTTATACATGTAATCACGTGTTTGAAAAACTAAACATAGTTAACATAGAAAATGTGCTGATGATGGCTTCTAAAAATGTGACAAATGAAATTAATGCATATATAATGAAGCACTTGAAATTATTAAAATGCGTAGTATAAAGGTGCTAATAATATGAAGATTCGCAGTTTTACCTTTAGTATTGTGTGATATATAAACATGTATTTCAGAAGTGACACATATATTATTTTGTTTTTAAAATGATAAACATACGAAACATTTTTTGTAGTAGTGCCTAATATTGACATGTAACTTCTAAGAGAAGAATAATGATTGAATTAATTAAGAAAATGAAAATATTCATATTAATGTGTGTTTTATATTAATCATAACATGGTAATGATTCAGCCAGTATTCATGTAGGCCTCAAATGCTTCTCTTTTCTTTTACGAAAGGCAGAATCTAACTGATGTAGTCACTTTAGACGCTGAGATAACTTTTCGTGATGTTTCTTTCTTGTGCTCTAAGACCAAGAGCTCTCTTTTAATTCAGCAACACTTTTGACAGAAATGTATTGATAAAATTACAAACCCAGAGAGAACGTCTGGGACATAGACAGACAATGAACAAAATTAATTTTCTTACTTCTGAGGAAAGGATGGAAATATAAAATTATTGAATTTGATGATTTTGCAAAAGGATTACTTAATGCTTCCGGATTTTTTAGTGAGGTATTGATCACACCATGAGCAGCCCACTGTGGACAACCAATGGAAACCATATGGAACGAATAAGAGGATACTTTGTGGGCGTAAACTGAAAACGTTTGGAAGTATAATTGCTCTCAGGAGGAGGAGTCAGGGCTGGCTGTCATTTTCTATTTTCCTGCCTGGCATGCTGTCGGACTGAACTCTGATGTTCCCTTTAAAGTCAAACCCTCTTTGAACTAAACTTACCTGAACTGACTCGACCTGTACTTTGTCGGCTGGAAAGGTGTGTAGGTATAACTCTTCGGCTGAAGAGTTTATGGACTCTTTCCTGTGACACATTGTGCTTCGACTCTGCATTATTTGGTTTGTATGATCTAAATGCTGAATCTCGATTTTTCCCATGTTTCTCTCTTTTCCTCTTCCTAGGCAATCAGCAAATGCTTTTCTTTATCAAATCTGTATGGCATTGTGTGGCTAATTTTACTAAATGATTGTTATTAAATCTGATTATAAAATGCGATTTATGATTCCTGACTATTCAAATTGAGGCATAGATAAATGATATACATGAGCAAACTTATTCGTGTTTGAGTCATTCTTGGAGTAAACCTTCTTGTCGTAAGTCTTATGAATATTGATGACAAAAGTAAATGGTTGATGGATGGTAGCAAGTATTTGGCATTTTTTTATTCAAGGTCCTCATAAGGAATTGCCCCAAGTTCTCCAAATATCCAAGTCCCAGTTAGCTCACATAAAAGATCCATTGGAGGACCAATGGCAGTTTTAGGTTATGTTATGGGCCCAGAGAGGATATGGTTTTATTGAAGTATATGTAATGTGATGAAGATATTTTTTGCTCAGCTTTTCGCTGCATCAGTGCCTAATACTTAAAGGCTCACTTTACATCAAACCAATTACGATAATCACTATTTATGGACCAAATGTGACACAAGATATTATTCTGAGAGACTTCTTAGAAGTGCCAGCGTTGTTTGCAAAAGGGAATATTATTGTTGCAGGAGATTTTCAATGCAGTTTGGGATATGCAGTAAGATAGGTCAAATTAATGGACGAAGCAGGGGGGTGCCTTTTTCTAAATACAATAAGACAGCTCTGAAGAAGTTTGGGATGAGAGATCTATGGATGGAGTTGCACTTAAACAATGTTGAGTACACATTCTTCTCGCATGTACATCACTCCCACTCATACGTCGATTATACACTAGCAAGTAACACATTAGCCTCAGAGACAATACTGGCTGATATTGGAATGGTATCAGTCTTTGATCATACACACATACATATAGAACTACATACGCATCAGGCAATAAACCTTTGCTATGGAAAATGCATCCATCTCTCCTGATAGACAGGCTCTTAAGAGAGGAGTTGCAGAAACATATAGAAGAGTACTTTTTGGAAAATGCAAATAGAGAAGAGTTGAGTAAGGTGCTCTGGAACATTTTCATAGTGGTGGTGAGGGGTAGATGCATATCCTTTGTGGTCCACTAAAGGAGAATGAGGGCACTGGAAACACAAAAATTAGAGTAAAATCTGTGTGAACCCAAATCAGAGTACAGGACACATCCCTCCTTACAACTGGGGGCATATTTACTAGGAAGTGGCGGAGCAAGGCGTTAGCCACCTTAGCTTAACGCCACGCTCCGCCACTTCCAAAATGCAGGGCTGCACCGTATTTATAAGGATACGGGGCAGCCCTGCATTTCCCACTGCGCTGGCACTAATTTTAGCTGCCTAGCGCCAATGCAGACACCCTTGTACCATAATGCAAGAGTGGCTGAGTTGTAGGGGAAGATTGTTTATGTGCAGGAAGGTATACCTTCCTGCACATAAACAATCTGAAATGGCATTTTGAAACTTCTATGTGTGCTGCTTAATGCAGCACACATAGAAGTTGCAAAACGTAATTTCTTTTAATTGATTGTTTATGTGCAGTAAGGGCCATCTTCGTGCACCTAAACAATCAATGGCCTTTTCTATGTGTGCTGCACAACACAGCACACATAGAAACAGCAAAAACGAGGAGAAGTGAAACATTTCTCCTCGTTGCGCCTGTTTAAGACCAAGTTTCCCCTGGTCGTAATTTTGGTGCTGCCCTATATTTACGCTGCCCCTGTAAATATGGGGCAGTGCCAAAATCAATGGGTGTTGCGGTGGAACGCCCACCACAACAACCATTGCCCGTCCCTTTCACACTAAGTATTGCATGCAAGGGGGCCTTATTTACAAGGCAGCGTTAAGCCTCGTTAAGTGGCTTAACACTGCCTTGTAAATAAGGCGAAGCCCATATCGCCACAGGAACGTCACTAAAAGTGACGTTCCTGTGGCAGTAGGGGCTTGTAAATATGCCCCTTAGACGGAAGCTGACAGCACTCAAAGGCCAACTGTCTTTTGTCTATACCAATAGGGCAGAATATACCCTTCTGCACTTGAAGCAGAGAGTGTCAGGAAATATCTCTTTTTGCATGATCATCCCCACATTTTTGGGACTGATGCTGTTTTTTTGACTCTGAAGGTGCACTGAGGCCTGCTAATCAGACCTCAGTGCCAGTATTCTGAGCCTAAAAGGTATATTTTATTTATTTATGGAATTTTATATAGCGAGAACATGGCCCGTCTGGGTATCAGCAGTGGCAGCTCCTCCGCTAAGGCGGAGGTTCGTCACCCCACTGCTTTTTTGCAGTGAAAGACAGAGAAAATAAAATGATAATAATTAGCATTATTATCATTTTATTTTCTCCTACTTCTGCCCACAGCTTTGAGTGAGGGGGCAGGGGAGGAGTGGTAGCACCCTCCTGAAGTGCGCAATGACTGCTTGGACGGCCCTCTTGGGCCGCCCAAAACAGTCTTGAGGACTTCGCATGTTCTCCATGCAAGCTGCATTACAGCCTACATGGAGAACATGCCCAGGCCTCCAATCAGCATCTGAGCGCCGAAAAACGGCACTCAAACCAATCGCAATGCTGCTAAGGAAGCGTTGTGATTGGCAGACTGGGAGCCTGGGTGTGCTTCCTGTTGCCGAGCAAGGGAGGACTGCGGAGGAGAGACGGGGGAGGAAGCGGCAAAAAGGTAAGTTTTTAATTTTTTATTTATTTTTTCCATTGCAGCTTCCCCCGTGTCCTCCACCCCTCCCGCGTCCTCCCACCTGCCTCACGTGTCCATTTCCCCCTCCCGCCACCCTACCACCGTTCTGTGCCGGCCGCACCTGGGCATCAGAGTGCTGTACAAATAGCAAAACAAGTTAAACACAAAAAATGAGAAAAAAAGGCAATAAACAGATAAAAATACAAATAGCAATATGTTGTACAAACAACAAACAGGTTGAAACATCAAAAAGCAAAAAGGAACAACCAAGATACAAAATATATACATTGTAAACAAACTTCTTAGTAGATTCAGGAATCAGAAATGTATACAGGAAAAATAGTCAAGCTTAGTGAATTCAGGACTACTGCTGAAGGTATCTATTCAGCAACAGCAGCTTTGCTTCTTTTTTGAAGCAGGTAGTCAAGGGATTAGATCTGGTTTCAGAAGGAATTGCGTTCCACATTCTAGGGGGAAGACCAGAAAAGGAGCGATTATAAGTTTTCTTTTTGTTGAACTTCTGTGGCTTCAACAATAGAGAGTTAGTACTTCTTATGGAACGACTCCCACCAGATAGTTCACGTTTTTTTGCCAGGTAAACGGGGGTGTTATGACGAAGAGCCTTATGCGTAATTCAGGCTATCTTCAACTGAATCCTTGCTTCGAACGGGAGCCATTTAAGATGTTTTAGATCTGGTGTAATGTGGTCGCATTTACTGGGTCCCATGATGATTATCACAGTTGAGTTTAGACTGGTCCTCAATGGTGCCAGTCTGGCTTTTTGTAATCCTGCAAGAGTAGCACTCCTGTAGCCTAGTTGGGAGATTACTAGGGATTGGACTGCTAACTGAAAGTCATCTGGGGGTAAGAAGGGTGTGATTTTCTTTAGAGTGTTCAGTTGGTAATTGGCTCCTCTAGTAGTTGGGATATTAGTAATCATCATTAAACTGTAAAACAAAAGAAGGATATACTGCCTACTGCATAGTGGTATCGCATGTGGTGGTCACTGCTGGCCATGGAACATTTAACATGTATCCTGGAAGAGGCAGGAGCTGATTCCGCTACCAGATGTGTTGAACAGTGTGATGCCATGCTCTTTATGTCCATCACAGAGGAGAGCGGTGCGAATGTTTGAGCCTGGCATAAGAAGGAAAGTTCAATATTCGATAAGATCATTTTTTTCCTAGCATTATGAACGGGGAGATGGCGAGGGTGCATATTTGTGCGATGGGAATATGGTCAAATACTACTCGGCTGAAGAGGAGGGGGTATTACATGTTAAAGGTTAATGTCTGTTGTTTGTTAACTGATGAAAACTCAATAAAAAGAATCATGACAGGGATAACCGGTCTTTTCCTAAATTAAAAAATTCTGAAATAGAAGATCTGGCTGTGGTGCCGAAAAAAGAGAATTAAACAAGCTCTGTGCAGTTCCAATGCTGATTAGCGCTCATTCCTAAGCAGCGCAGTACAGAGACTCTGGCAACCTATGTATGTCATATTGCTTTGCAAAATTATATTATTGTTAACTATATTATTCATTATGCAGATCCAAGGGAAGGGACTAATTTAACATTCTCTGTACCCTCTGCTACATGTTACCACTCTACCTCACGCCATTTTGCAGCCCACAGCATCTCCTGCAATTTATCCCTCCTAAACAAACATCACTTGAGCCAACACCCAAACTGCACGCCAAATAGACCCCTGCATACACTGACCTCAGCCCAGGGGATCTCACTACATCGTTCTGGAATGGATGGTCTGTCTGTAAGAAAACATCATTCAATTCAGATCTAACTTCACTTTCCAGACATTCCCATTTAACTGTCATCCACTTACTATGGAAGCCCTCATAACAGACCCTACAACCCCCTAACTACTGTCTAGTCTTACTACCCCTCTCCTTTCTAAGCTATTGCAACACCTTTTTTTGAACTAACTCACTACGCCGCTGTCTTCTAACAACCTTATGGGCCCCTCCAATCTGGCTTTCGTGCCCTTCATTTAAGGGGTGTAAACCTCTGAGGAGCCTGGGTATTTAATAAAAGAAGAAGTCAATGGTTCCCAAAGGTTCATTTATGTCTGAATATATGTAGTAATTGTGTCTGCCAAACATGGTAGGACACTGCATAGAAAAACAAATGATGGAGGCCAGGCCATGTGCGAATGTATACGATCAATTATATTTACGTCATAAATTCCATATTAAAAGCAATCAATACAGTACTGCAGATAGCGCAGTGCTCTGTAAAAAAAAAGTGCAAATGTATATACAAAGCCTCAATATTAGAACAAGCTGAAATCAGAGACAAATAAAAGTAGCGGACAATTGCATTCCTTGCGCTTAACAAGTGCTAATCTAGACTTCAGTCTTATGTCAAACCATGCCAACGTTTAATCCTATATGTATATGTCAGGAAAGAGGCAGCAATCACATCTTGCTGCCTGACTGGAATCCTGAAGGTTGACTTCTCCAAACAGCTTTACTGTATCAGTCTTGGAGGTCATGTCTCAGATACCCTTCTAGTGACAAGGGTTTTTGGTGCAGCCAAATGGCCTTGTTTTTGTCCTGATGAGACCCGTTGTCATATGGCAGACACTGACATATGCACACCAACTCCACATTCTTTTTCAGTACTAAGCAGATTATCCAGAACAGCCATCAAAGTCGTTAGGCTGTCTTAGTTTGGCATATACTGGTTAATATCCGGGTTAAATATAACATACTCTCCTTGTAGAGTGACAACCATTTTCCTTTCGATAAATTTGAAGATTGGTAGAGCGCAAAATTCGTATCCTACATGGGGTACCTGTTAGGAGTGCAATGTAATCACTTGTAGTACGCACTCACATATTATTCACTGGTATTAGAGAAATTAGATGCTAGAGGGAATATGAATCAAGCACCCTGTTCTTACGAAATCAATGCATTTTAATGTAGTGCTTAATAAATGATCCGTAGAATTGTGCTGAATTTTATAACCCATGTAACCCGCTCAAATAGACCTCATTAGTGATGTGACGCAGTGATATGTTGGTTGTATTTTGAATGCTTCTTAGGCTAATTATGTAGTTGAAAACATACGTATTAATGTAGTTAGGGAAATGTTCTTATCGAATGCTAATGATTTTATGGAAATACTAATGTACATAACATGGTGCATTCATTAATTTAGCTTAAGTCGTAGGTCTCAATCTGTAGTGCATTTTGAAATGTTCTCATTTCTTAACTAATGCTTAGATTCTTGTGTGAATTTGTATAATGTTATTCGTTTCCATGTTTGCATTTCAGTTGGACAACGATTGTTAGTGAAGGGTAGGGGTATTGTTCCATTAGATAAGTTGCGGAATGAAGGCGTTGTAGTTAGCTTGGACTGGAGAAAAGATAAGGTAGAGGGAGGTGTTTTCACATGGAAGAAGAGACCAAGGACGAACTGTTGCAGAGGGGCGTACATGGAGAAGGTTGTGAAAGAAATCGACGTCATGGAAACTTTTGTGGCTGAGCCGACTATAGAGTATGTGTGAGAAATCATTATGGGACATTTTCTGACCACAACTTTGAGTATATGATGCTTTGTAGAGAGGGACAGACACCCCATTCCTGCTTGCCATCTTGACGGAGAGCACCTAAGTGCTGACTTGCTCCCTTTCGTGCTTGTGGCTCTATGCTGCAGACCCATCTTATGGTGGAGTGACTTCTTAGGAAGGCTCTATCCACTGACACCTTTTCTTTTGCAAACCCTTTGCCTATTTACTACTTTAGAGATGCCACCTCTAGAGTTAGAGTTCGGATGGATAGAATTAAATGCTGTATACCGACGAAATGCTGATGCAGGGGAACCTGAACTTTTGCTTTCTCATTTCCTGCATAATCATCATAGAACGGGTCGTTCTTTTCATGTTGCATCGAGTGAACCTCTTCAGGCGATTCAGATTTCTTCTGTTTCCCCAGTATTTTTATACTCTCATGGTAAGATTTGTGTATGTCCAATTATTTTTGAATCTGTAATAAATTTGACTAACCTTTATTGGTTGTCACCTTGGGTTATTGTGCAGCCATCATTGAGTCATGCAGTGACTTAAATTGACTTGCGCAATTTTACTCCCCTTTACATTTTCATGTTGCCTAAAAGAACCATCGGAAAACCGACATGTGAGCTGAACTGAAAAAATTGGCCAAGGCCCTTTCAGTTGGTAGCAGAGTCGGATACTTTGCACATGAAGAAAGGGGATAATCTGGAACCCAGTCAAGAATAGTCTGGAGCCCTGATCCAAAAGTCCCCAGGTAGAGCCCTAATGACCGAGAACTGGGGAAGACGAAGTTTGGCAATGCGCGGTGAGAACAGCGGCGAAAGGAGGAGTGAGTATTAATAGGGGTGTGTGGAGCGTGTTAGATTGCGGTGATGATTTGATTGTGTGATGTTTTTCGGAGTTGTTGCAAGAGTTGAGTGAATGTGGTTGTTGGCTCTGACGTGGCCCAAGGAGTAGATATAAGGTTATCCGGTCCTGAAGTGGCCCAAGGTCCAGGGATATTTAAAAGTGTAGAAGACATCTAGATTGCGATTGTCTGCGGAAGAGTTGAGGGGTTCATCATGAGACGTCGTCGACAGCTCCAACTAAGACAGGGAACTTTGTGTGAATGGGACGATTGTGAATCGTGTATTAGACCTTTTTGCACAGAGGGTAAACTGTATTGATTCGGGTGAATCCCCGCTGGTCGAGGCTTCGCTGCAAGTGTGTATTCTTGTATGAGTGTGTCTCTATTCTCTTTTAGAAAAGCAGACAATTGCAGATTATAAGATGATTGTGTGAGTGAATGCGTATAGAGAAATTGTAAAGGAGGGTGAACCGCTGTTAGGAGTGAGGGTGACGTCAGATTGTGCCACGCTGGGATAGGTTGACAATTGTTATTTCATCTGAGGTGGTTGAGATCGCATCGTCGTACTATTTGATATAAACTGCAATTGGATTGTTGAGAGTTCATAAATGGGTAAAATCCTGTAATGTTTTAGGGTTCTGCGAGATATGTTTCGAGGGGATGAGGGCATTACTACAAGGGTGGGCGAAGAAGCGCCACTGGAAGACACACCGGCTCATTATATGGCAACAAATGTAGGACTCCATACTATTATATAACTTCAAAATTGGCACAAGATCACTGAGACAGAGAGTGCATTGTCATTTTCATGCTATGGCACTTTCAAGTTGGAGATACTTAACCAGCTGAGGGGAGTGATGCTTGCAATGAAACCTTTACCTAGGCCTACACAGTTTGAAGCGCTTGATGCATGGATGCGTGCAGCTCATGTTAAGCAGAGAGATCACTATCAGGGAAAGATGAAGAAAACAATGCAAGCAAAAGAGACAGATGGGAACGATGACAGTGACACGGATGATAGCTTGTTAAATGGATTGTTGGCTGATCGACCACCCCCTTATAGTCCAATACAGGATGGAAGTGGGAGAAATCTTGATGAGACTGTTAACACTGAGAGTGCATCAGCACCGGTAAACCCAGACCCTGGTGTTGTGGGAGTGATATCAACAGGAGCTAGGGTAACAGAAAGGAGAGAAGAGGTGGGAATATGTATGACGGGGGCTCAGATCAGTGTAACTCTAATGCTGCTTCAAGATTACCAGAAGCTTTTACAGTACCGGTCACGATTGGGCCTATCGTTCCTATATATGACCCGAGCTCGACAGGAAATGAAAATCAGCAGCAGCATCTGGGTAGTGGAGGGACATTACAAGGCACACCAGCGAATGTTGATGGGGTTTTGTCCCATTGACTCCAGTTAACTCAAGTATCCCGTATGTAGCAACAGCAGACCCGTCTGTAGATCAGAAAAGCTCTCACATTATGAGACCCCCTACTTACTTGAAGTGCTGATTTGAACCTAACAGTGTGGAGAACACTTCCCAGAGTACAATGTAGCACACCTCGGGAGAAAGGGGCAACACAGGCAACCTCTGGCAGTCAGCACATTTTTGATGTTTCAGATTTAGAATCATGGCTTAGTGATCACAGTAACACCAAGGAGAATCAGAATATGCAGTTGAGTCAGGGCACCATAAAATCTGCAGTAAAGGCAAAATTGGTGGATGTGTTAAGGATGAGGGCAGAGTTGGATGAGATAATTAGTGGAAATTTGGCTCTTGATCGAACAGAGACATATGAACCTGACGAATTACTGTTTATGGCGAAGGATGTTACCAGGAGAGCAAGACAGGCACATGAAAAGCTGGCAGAATGGGCTCAGAAATATGATGTAGATCTGACCTGAATGAAGATGCTGCAAGGGAATCACAGACTTGCTTACAGTGCTCAAGAAATAGAGGAAAAGAGGGTGCCCGGATTAAAAACACACATTCTGAAATTGGTAATAGGAATGAGAGCATGGAGTATGGTAGGCAAATGGGAAGAGAGGTGGTCAAAGAGAAGTGTAAAGAAGTTTACAGGGGAGCCGCCTCCTCCAGGGGTAGAAGCAGGAGTGGGGGCATATCCGCTACGGGAAGTCCTTAGTGGAGGTTTATTTTTATTTTTAAACATATTTTATTGTCTTTTGTATTCAGTCGTAAGCATGTGCATTCATCATTACAACAGACTTCTTAACAGAAATGCATTTAACATATTTTTCTCCCGTTCCGTCCGCATATCATTATCATGAAGTCAGCATTTTTCAGTGCTCAATACAACGAGCATCTCCCAATCCTCATGGGTGTCTCCCTACCCTCCCCCCCAACTTCCCCCAACTACCCCCCTCCCCCCGCGCTGCTGTCCACTAGAGCATTGTCCTCCCTTCCTCTGATTTTGGCTGCGGGCAGTCACCTGGAGTGTCAGTAGTGTTTTGTGTCTACCCATCCCTTCGTGTGCATCTTAGTCTTTAGGTTCTGCCCTCTCCTGACGCTCGTTCCAGTCTCTCGTCCTATTCCCGGGGCTCCCATGTCTAGATGGTCCCGTGGGGGTATTGGGTTCAGATCCGTGATCGACATTTTTCAGGTCCTCTACCTGCGCCTCCCAAGCTTGTGCCCTTTCAATTCTCCCTATGCCCCTTTTCGCGTTCCGGAGCAATACTCTGCCCTTCCAACCTGCCCATTTCTCCAGCTCGCGCTTCCACCTATGGATGCAGGGGCCAGGTGCTGCTTTCCACTTGCTGGTTATTTCCCGCTTTGCTAATATAAAGGCCAAATCTTGAAATCTAGCCGTTACCTTAGTCTTAGCTGAGTGGGGAAACACATTAAGTAATACATGTTCTGGCGTGCATGGCACCATCCGCCCCGTGACTCTGGCCGTTTCCCTTGTCACTTCCTGCCAGTAAGCCGCTAACAGGGGACAGCTCCACATCATGTGTATGTAGTTAGCTCCCTTTTCTCTGCATCGCGGGCATTCCGCATCCTCCCTGTGGAAGAACCGATTGATTCTGTCCGGTGTGATGTATGCCCGGTGTAGTGTATAGAAGCTAATCAGACTAAATCTCGCATTGCGAGAGACTTTAGTGGCCCTTTGTAGTGTGTTGTCCCAATCTTTGTCCTCTAAGGGTCTGCCTAGGTCAGTCTCCCATTTGGTCCGTAATCCCTCCAGCGGTCGTGTGGAGTCTCTTCTGATTGCCCTGTATAGACATGTGACAGCTTTTATTACGCCCCCCGCCAAGCTTATGTATTCGCAGGTAGAGTGAGTCGGTAGTTCCGTCGTCCCTACTCCCCTGTGTCTACGCATTACCCCCGTGACTGCCCCGTAAAGCAGGAAGTGCCCCTGCGGGATATCCCAGTCTGTGAGGAATGCCTCAAAGGTGAGTAATTTCCCGTCTCTGTAGAGGTCTCCAATTTTGGTAACCCCTGCTTGTGCCCATTTCTCTATCCTCCTCCATTGTCCCCCATGTGGGAGTGCCTCAAGCAGTGCGACCGACATCTCCGGCGAGTATGGGCGTCTTGTCCCCGTTTTTTGCAGGCATCTGCCCCAACAACACCGTATCACCTAATGTTCATTAGTACGGACATGCTGCGGTTTGATGGTGCCCATCAGCGTACCCAGTACGTCTGCCCTCTCCGGGGTAAAGGGTGGCCTCCTTCGTTCCGGGTCTAGGCTTCCCGCCACCCACTGTGTGAACCGCTGCAGTTGTCCCGCCAGGTAGCATGCCTCCATCTCTGGGACTGCCAAACCCCCCTCGAGTAGCGCCCTCATCAGTGTGGATAGGGCCACCCTCTGTCTGCCCGCTCCCCATATAAAAGCTGTGATACTTGAGTCCAGCTCTCGGAACCAAGCTCCCAGTATCCATACCAGCAGTGTGGTAAAGAAATATAGCAGCCTGAGGAGAGTCACCATCTTCAACAAGGAAATCCTCCCTGCCACAGACAAAGGCAAGCCCCCCAAAAGGCCATAATGCCCCTGAGTGATCGTAAGGCTCCCCCCACATTCCCCTCCTGCACATCCGACATGGAGTGAAAGATCTTCACTCCCAGGTATCGGAAGCATCGAGGCTCCCACTGCAGCGCACCCATTTCTTCAGGGGGTGGCGTGTCCGCATTCACCGGGAACAGCCGGGATTTCTGCCAGTTCACGCGGAGTCCCGATAGGGCGCCAAACGCTCCCAACATGTGCTTAGCCCCCCTCAAGTCGTGGTCTGTATCTTTTAAGAATAGTAGGAGATCATCGGCGTATAGCACTATATGATGTGTTTGTCCACCCAGCTGTATCCCCTCATATGCGTTCCCGGCCCTTGCCTTGCACGCCAGGGGCTCTACAGCCAGGGCGAATAAGAGGGGGGACAGGGGGCACCCCTGACGCGTACCCCGCTCCACCCGGTACTGCGCTGAGATCGTGCGGCCCGTGCGGACCCTAGCTACCGGGCCCTCGTAGAGCAGTTTCACTCATCTGATGAATCCCTGCCCGATTCCCATTAGTGCCAGCACAGCGTACAGAAACTCCCAGTCTAGGCTATCGAATGCTTTCTCTATGTCGATAGTGAAGACAGCTTCTTCGGGTACTTCCTCCTTGCTCAGCTCTAGAATGGCAAGCAAGCGTCTTATATTGAGGGTCATGTTCCTGCGTGGTATGAACCCTGCCTGATCCTGATGGACCAGGGAGGTCATGTGTGGTAGTAGTCTAGTTGCCAAGAGTTTGCTCAGAATTTTAAAGTCTAGATTTAGCATGGACAGGGGTCTGTATGCCGTGCACTCCAGAGGGGATTTATCCGGCTTGAGTAGCGGGATCACCACCGCTTCCCGAGTAGTCTGCGGTAATTCTCCGCGTTCCCCAGCCTCTGCATAAAATTCTACCAACCTAGGGGCTACCTCTTCTACATAAGTAGCATAGAATTCCTGAGGAAGTCCATCTGTGCCCGGGGTCCTACCTCGTGCTAGCGCCTTTATGGCCACTCTAATTTCGTGTTCCGAGATTTCTGCCCCTAGTTGTTCTGCATCTTCTTCCGAGAGCGTGTGCAAGGGGAGCCCCATCAGGTACTCGGCTATCTCTCCTGTCCCCCTGGGTCCGGAGCTCCTGTAAAGGTGCTCATAGTAGTCGCGGAATCGATTATTTATGTCTGCCTGTCTGTGTAATGGGCTCCCCGCCTGGTCCGCGATGTCTATATGTTATTTCCCTGTCGGGTCGGGGTGGCAAGCCATGCCAAGAGTTGACCTGCTTTATCTCTCTCTGCGTGGGTCCTATCTGTGTAGGCCTTAAAGTTGAAGCACCGCAGTCTCTCCTCCTGCACAGCCACCTCTTCTTTAGCGTCTAAGAGTTCTTGTCGTAACTCAGGATGTTCGGGCCGCCTCAACTCTAGGTCCCTAAGTGCTCGGTCCACTCTCTCCATGTCCGTGACCAATGTCCTCCATACCCCAATGGATGCTGCCATACACAGCCCTCTAATGACTGACTTAAAGGCTTCCCACTCCGTTCCCCTAGAATCAGTAGAAAAAGCAATGTCAGCAAAGTATGTTGTGATGTGACCCCTAATCTCCTGCAAGAACACCTGGTCTTCTAACGCCTCCAGCCTGAGGCGCCAGGTGGGAATAGGCTGTGGTTGTGCGCCCCACTATAGTCTGACCAGTAGCGGGTTGTGATCCGAAATAGTTCTAGTCAGATATTCCGCCCCCTGGAGCAGCTTATGGATATCAGGTGAGCAAAGGAATGTGTCTAGCCTGACGTGGAGGTCATGGACATGTGAGAGGTGAGAGTATTCTCTGTCAAGTGGATGCGTGCGTCGCCATGTGTCTATTATTCCCCATCGGGTCTGCCATTCCCTAAAGATCTGGCTATATTATGAATTGGGGATTCTCGGAGCGGAGGGTGCGACCTGTCTAGATCAGGATCCGCTATACAATTGAAATCGCCTCCCATGATGATCGAGCCGGTCATATAGGGTGCCAATACGCCAGACATCCGCTCCAGGAAATTAGCCTGGTCGGAATTCGGGCCATATATGTTGATTAACGTGATGTCTTGTCCGTCCAGTCGTCCCAGGACGATCAAGTAGCGACCCTTCGGGTCTACTTTATGGTCAACGTGTTGGAAGGGGACCCCTGCCCGCACCCAGATGAGCACCGCCCTTGCAAACGCCGAGTACGACGTATAATATGCTTGCCCTCTCCACCTGCGGTGTAACGCAGCACCCTCAGATGCAAGTGTGTGGGTCTCCTGGAGCATGGCTATATGAACCCCCCACCAATTCAAGTGTGAGAATATTTTGTATCTCTTGTGCATGGAGTGCATACCCCTTACGTCCCAGGATATGATGCTATATGTTGACTGTTTCATCATGATTAGTTATCGTTCCCCTCCAACCCTGCTCGCCGTGGACCAGGCCCCCAATGAGCGTCTCAGAGCCCTGCCATGTTTGCAGCCATATCTCCTGCCCTTCTGCTGTCATCCAGCAGCGCCCCTTTCTCCCAACATAGAATCGGTTTAACATCCCAACACCCCCTCCACAGGACAAGTGAGAACGTCTTCCCCATCCAAACAATGCACTCGTATGCTAATGCAACTATTGTCTAAAGTTTGGGTAGTGGCTAGGCCAGAGACCACCTAGAGGAGATCCGTGTCCCCCCACCCCCGGGTTCCCCCCCACCCAGTGCATGTTGCATTTCACTAGTAATCCCCATGTCTGGGGCACCCTGTGTCTTGCATTAGCACATTTTCCGTATGCCATTGGCCCCCCTCCAGCAATGTTCTGTTGATACGTGCGTGCCCTGGTGATCTTCCGCAAATACCTCTCATGTCTAGGACCCCGTCCCCTCAAGTTACTGCATGTTCAGTGTGCCATGGGCCCCCCTTCTTTAATAGTCCATTAATACTTGTGTGCCCTGGTAGCCTTCAAACGATATCGTCGGCCAGTCTGGGAGTCATTTCAGGGAGGGTCTGGCTGGGCTCCCCCACCGTGCTAGAGCTGGTGTCTGAGTCCGATTCCCGCGGGTCCTCCCCGGACAAAGAGGAGGTATCCCGCGTCGCTTGTGTGCTGAGTGAGGTTACTGCCACTACTGCTCTGTCTCGGGCCAGCCGCATCTCCTCTGCTGTAGGTAAACTCCTAGAGTTCCCTCCGGAGCCCGCAGGTCGTGCCAAGGCTTGTCCGGTTTGTTCTCGTCTCGCCTTTCTCCTCTCCTCTGGTGTTTGCTCGTCAACCCAGTCCCACACGTCCTGTGGGGTAGTGAAGAATTTGGTTCCCCCCTCCGAGACCAATCGAAGCTTAGCCGGGAACACCATAGAGTACTGGACTCCCATCTGCGGGAGTTTCCGTTTAACTGCAGTGTAAGATGCTCTTTGCTTCTGCACATCTCTAGAGAAGTCTGGGAAAATTCTCACAGCGCTATTCGCAATTTGGAGAGGTCCTTTTAGTCGAGCTCGGCTCAGCACATGGTCTCTATCCTTGTAGAATAGGAGCCGGGCCACTACTGGTCTAGGGGGCCTTCCAGGCGGGAGCGCTCTAGCCGGGACTCTGTGCGCACGCTCCAGGGCAAAGTAGGGGGAGAGGCCTTCTTCCGCCACCTCAGTTCGGATCCAGTGTTCCAAGTATGCTACCATATTATTCCCTTCAATTTTCTCTGGCAGGCCTACGATTCGCAGGTTGTTGCGTCGTGCTCTATTTTCTGCGTCTTCCGCTCTAAGTTCTAGGACCTGTACTCGTTTTTCTATGTCGGTGAGTCTCTGAGCAGACGTGCTCGCCTGAGGCTTCAGGTCGCGGAGCTCCCCCTCCGTTGCCGTAACTCGTTCCGCTAGCTTCTTATGGTCCACTCTTAGCAAGCCCATGTCCTCTCTAAGAGTGTCGATTTTAGTTTCCACTGCCGCTCTCGACTTCTCTATTGCCTGTACTATGTCGTGGAGGGATGGGTCCACTGGTGTCTCCTTTTGATCCGTGCGAGTGCCTAGTCTGGGGCGAGTGTCCCCCGAGTCCTCTCCTGCCGGCTTCGGTTGGTGTTCCACGTCGCGTAGTTTGGTTACTTTCCCCATGGCAGCAGTCTCTCCGGGCGTGTGATTCTCCTCTTCCCAGCGTCGCTTGGTAGCACTCGCCTACGGTTCCCTGCCCTTGCTACAGTGTTGATTAGAGCCTACAGCCGCGTCTGACCGGGGCCTACCCTGTGTTGAGTCCCCCTTCAGCGCCTGCCTTTCAGCCGCTGCAGTTGACTTCCTACGTGTCTACCTCGTGTCGCTGGGCTGGTGGCTCCTGCTTTGTCCCTCTCCACTAGAACTCAGGAGGCCGCAGTCACTATCCTTTCTGGCCTGTCGCTGCGCCTGTGTGTTAGGGCTCTAGTTCCGTGTCCGCCCTCTCTGGGTCCGGCCCGCCCTAAGTCTCTCTCGCTTCGTGGGCCTCCCTTTCAGTGCTGGGAGGTCTCCTCTGGCGCTAGGTGCAGTGTGCAGGGACCGCGTGCCTGAAAGTGTGGCCCCATTCCCCGGTGGCCGTGAGCACTCTACCCTGTGCTTCCTTTGCCCCGCTGCCCAGTGCTTGCTGCTCACTTCTGGTGGGTCCCTTTGAATATGGCAGAGATTACTCCTGGTCAGCTGAAGAGGTCAAGGCTGCCCCCCTGTCAGGAGAGCACCCCAGCGCCCCGGGCCATTGTCTGCAGTTCCTCGGGATCAGTGCCTTGTTTCTGGGCATGCTAATCCACCCGCCACCACCGCTCCCTCTCTACCACCGTTGACGTGTTCGGGACTGGGCAGTGAGTGCGCTGTGGTCCGATCCCGCGTAGAGTGCTCTATGTAGTGCAGTCCCAAATGCGTCCTCGCGGCCCCTCCGGCCTGTGTCAGCCCGGGCCCCAAGCGCTCTTAAGTCAGGCCTGTGTCCTTCAGTCTGCGCGAGCGTCCACAGCTCCCGCTTCAGCTGGGGGGAGGATTCGCTGTTCTCTCGCAGCTACTGGTGCGCCCTGCTCTCGTACCTTTATCTCCGTGGGTTCTTCGCCGTGCGCCCTTCTAATCCGCCATTATTTCGACCGCAAGTGCTGCCTCTCCTTCATGCAGCCTTCTCCGTGGCGGCCGCTCCCAGCTCTCTTTCGGCGGCCGACTCCGGAGTAGGGCCCGACACAGACCAGGCCTCCGCGCTCCCCGCGCTCACCGCGCTCACTCCGGAGCCCGATCCAATCGCTACAGGGCACTCCCCAGGTCGTGACGCTAGGCCGCTGCCACGGCTCCGCAACCCTGCCGGCCCTGGCTTCGCCCGCGACACGGCCCTCCCTAGCTCCGGGCTGCGTGGTCTCCGAGGGAGCGGGTGCCCCGGCGTCTACTCACTCATAGCTGGTGCCTGCAGGACTTTCCTCCTGTCAGCGGCCTTGGCTGCTCCCTTCATCTCCGGCAGTTAGACCGCGGCCGCCATTTTGCTCGGCCTCGCTGTCCGGCAGTCAGGTATGATTTCTGCCCGTTTCCCGGCTCTCACCGGCCTGCACCCCGACTCCGTGCTACCCCCAGTGTGTCTGGCGTTGGGGGGGAACGGCCTCTGTGTCTGGGGCTCCCTATAGCGGGCAGGCTGGCACTGGATGGGGGATCACCGAAGGGAGCTCGGTTTCAGGCTCCCGTCTCCATCAGCGTCTGGCCACGCCCCCCCCCCGTCCTTAGTGGAGGCTATGTGCCTTGGAGTCGATGTGATCTGGCTGCATTCACAAATGAATTCCCGAAGTTGAGGGAAAAGCCTGCTGAGTGGTATAAACCGGTTGATCGATTTGTGAAAATTTGTAAGGTGTTGTGGATTGATTTGAGCACGTTGTTTGAAATTGTGGTCCCTAGTGACTTGTGGTCTGCATGTAAGATAGCCACAGAATGTCCTGAAAAGGAACCAGATAGGTACCCAGTGACTCATGGTCCCTCGCCGATGGTAATGAAGATATATGGTCAGGTGATTACGTGGTTACAATCTAAAATAGCCCCACAGGATATTGATTGGGTCAAAATTGATCGAACGAGCTAGGAGCCCAAAAAAACTATTCATGAGTACTATGAAAGGCTGTTACAGGCTTTCAAACAGTACAGTGGATTAGACACCCTTGACCCCAAAGACATGGGACATTTTGTGTCCAAGTTCATAACAGGTTTGTGGCCCGAGATTAGTCTCATGATACAACATTTGATTTGCTGGTAGAATAAGACCGTGGATGAAATTCTACATTATGCTAGGTATTGTAGTGACGAGGTTGACTCGAAACACAAGAGACTGAAAGAGAAGCTGATGTTAGTACAAATGAGGAATGCTCAAAAGGGAGGACAGGCACCTGCTGGAAATGTTTCTCGTACACAGGGAGCTCACCCTGCTGGAGTTCAGACGCAGACTAATGGAGGGTTGCCAGGACAAGGAAGAGGTAGAGGGGTCCCCATAGATCCAAAGACAAGAATAGATGTGGCAATGCTGAAGAGGTCCACAATGTGGCATTTTTGTAATAAGGTGGAGCATTTGAAGCGTGAATGTCATCTCAACCCTGCAAACCAAGCGCAAACTAGAGGATTTATTCAGGGACAGAATGATGTGGCACAGATATAGACTGTGATGAGGCCGAGATCGCAGAATATGGGGGGACCTCAGTGTCACGTAATGCAAGTACCACAACCTGCCATGAAATCACAGGGAAATTGAACCTACCACCAAATGCCTCTGATAGAATCCTTTGACGAATGTGGGTTAGATCCATCCTTATGACGGTGCCTGAGGGGGTGTAAGACTGTACACTAGGCGCTGTCTTAGAGATAGACTAGAGAGGACCCTACATCGATGCAGATGTTGATGGGCATCCAATAACATTCTTGATTGACACTGGTGCTACCTGCTCTACAGTGAAAACAGCAGGAGCCCCAAACCTACCCCTCTCAGGAAAATCGATCCAAGTTTTAGGAGTTGTGAACAAGAGAATGTCAAACCCCTAACTGAGGAGATACCAATGAAGATTGGGCCCTTTGAGGACCGTCACCAGTTTGTGGTGGTGACTCAAGTCCTGTGTGTTTGTTGGGCCGTGTTTTGTTGTCTAAGCTGAATTGCACTATATATTGTACACCGACGGGAACTGAACTGCAAACAAATGATGAAGGATATTGCTTTTAAATTGGCGAACCGGAATCTATATGTCACCATCTTTCCTCTACTGACATTGGAGGATATGCCTTTGGACCTTAGGGACACTGTCTCAATAGTGGTGTGGGACTTCACAGGTGAAGAGATTGAACTCATCAAAGGAGTTGAACCAGTCTGCATACAGGTTAAGCCAAATGCTGAATTTCCGAGAACCCCCGGTATAACTTGACACCTGAAACTGTGGTGGGTATCACACCTGTGATTAATGCAGTGATTGAACAGGGCATTCTGAAGGAGATCATGGGGGGTCCATGCAATTCCCCTATTATGGGCTTACAGAAACATCGTGGTAAATACCACATTGTCCAAGTTCTCCGAAAGATTAATAACATAGTGGTTCCTTGTTGTCCTGTGGTACCAAATCCATCTGCAATATTTTTACAAATTCCATGTGAAGCCGAGTGGTTCACGGTTAGTGATCTCTGCCAGGCCTTCTTTTCAATCCCATTACATAAGGAGAGCCAATTTTCATTCGCTTTCCGGCTGGGAAACCGTGTCTTAACATGATGTCATATCCCACAAGGGTATACTGAAAGCCCATCTATCTTTAACTAGATTTTGAAACAGAATCTTGAGTCCCTAGTCTTACCTTGCAACTCAGTTCTGGTTCAATATATTGATGATCTTCTGATTGCCTTGAATACAAGAGAAGCTTGCAGCGATTATACCATCGCGTTGTTGAACCATCTGGCTGAAAATGGACATAAAGTGTCCCCGAGCAAACTTCAATATTATCTGCATGAAGTACAGTACTTGGGACACCGAATTGAGAAAGGCAAGTGTAAGTTGTCACCGGAGTGAGTGTAGGCGATCATGCGAATGAATCTGCCACGCACTCAGAAAGAGGTCTGAATGTTTCTAGAAATGGTGGGCAACTGTCGACAGTGGATTCCTAATTTCTCTCTGATGGCTAAGCCCTTGCAGACATTGACACACAAAGATGTGACAGATCCGGTGCAATGGGATAACGATTGCTTGCTTGCCTTCCTAGAGCTGAGAGAGAACCTGTGTTGTGCTCCAGCTTTAGGAATGCCTGAATACAAAAAAGCGTTTTCGCTATTCTGTCAAGAGCGAGAAGGTTGTGCGCTCTCTGTACTCACCCAGTTGCATGTAAGTGACTTTAGACCTGTGGTCTATTTCTCTGCTACATTAGATCCTGTAGTGTCAGCGTTGCCCGGAGATTGTGAGACAATTGCTAGAAGCATTAAACTTGCCAAGGGAAATCTCAGTCATGAAGTGCTCTGCGCACTGTAAGGGAACAGATTGTGTCACTGTCAGAAATTGATATGCATATGAAGTTGCACGTTACTGTGCTTTGAATGCTTGTACTTTCAATGGAGAATACAGAAACGAGGACACAGAGGTGACCAATCTCAGCGTGATGTTGGCTACTGCAGATACTTGGGATGAGGTGAGGCGTCTACAGGAGGAATTTTCTGAAGAGGAACAATCAGGCTGGGTCAGAGCAGGTTGTGTGAAGAGAGAGGATGATATCTGGGTGTCGACTGATGAGAGAGCAGTTCTACCCGACTGTTTACTGTACCCGATGGCAAGTCAGATCCATGGTGCAGCACACATAGGAGAGATGCAATGGTGAGGATATTTAGGCAGACATGATTCAATTCGAGGTTTCGATTTGTTGCAGAAGCATTGTGTCATTGATGTGTAAAGTGTCAGCAAATGAATGCATGGAAAAGGACTGTTGTTACATTGAGCCACATAGGGAGGTCAGGAGGACCTTTCAATAGGATGCAGCTGGATTTTGTCAAGCTGCCTATGTGCAATGGATTGATGTACATTCTGGTTGTGGTGTGCATATTCTCTCATTGGGTCGAAGCCTATCCAACTAGGAGGTGTGACGGTCTCACAGTGGCTAAGCTGTTGTTGAGGGAGCTCATTCCGAGGTTCGGATTTCCAACTACATTGGAATCAGACCGAGGGACTCATTTTAATAATGAGGTCCTGAAAATGCTGTGTGCAGCTTTGCGGATGGAGCAGAGACTACAATGCAATTACAGGCCAGAAGCCTCAGGAATTGTTGAACAGGTCAACAGCACTCTAAAGTCGAGATTGCCAATGGTGAGTGCTTCGACGTCTCTGAAATGGCCCAATGCATTGCCTCTTGTGCTGATGAGTCTACCCAGTATTCCTGATAGAAGTACTGGCTTGTCTTCTCCCGAGGTTCTTATGGGGAGAGCGATGAGATTGCCTGCCATGCCTGCCAACATGCTTGTGAATATATTGGATGATTTGGTTCTTGACTACTGTAAAGGATTGGCTGATGTGGTCCGTTCTGTGTCTCATCGGGTTGAAGCAGCGACTGCACCAACGACACAAGATCTCTGCCACAACCTGACTCCCGGCGACTGGGTGCTCATAAAAAGGCATGTGAGAAAGAGTTACCTTGAACCCCACTGGCGTGGACCATACCAAGTGATACTGGTAACTGCGACTGCTGTGAAGTGTGGTGGAGTACCAAATTGGGTTCATGCCTCCCACATGCGTAGAGTTCTGAGCCCCTCTGAAGAAACAGCTGCTCTCTCAGAAGCAGTGACAGAAGTGACCGGAGGGTAATCAGAGAGGGTAAGCCAAGCTGTAGAGGGGTCGGTAGAAGCTGAACAAGGCATAGCGCAATCTGAGGCGGGTCCAGTGAAACAAGGCACCGACGTGGCTTCTGAAGGAGAGAGAACAGTGGTATTTGAGCAAGAGTCTGACACCGATGAAGGAGCTAGCGAAGTGAGGAGGCAAGTTGCAGACCTGAATGAGACCTGGCCCGGAAAAGAACAGAGAAGAAACCTAAGACTCACATCTGAAAGAGAGTTTGCACCAATAGCTGAAACATCTGAATCTGAGCAAAGTAAGGCTGAAGGTGAGAGACTGAGTTTGAGGAAGTCCAAACGGGTTAGGGTGCCTTGTCGGAGGTACTCATCTCCTGAGTGGACTTATCTGGCTGCCAATGCCAATGAGGGTGAACCCCGAGACATCGGTGTTGATATTCGAAGTCCTGCTGAAAATTCCAGGGACTGATGTGCATGCTCTTTTTTCATTGCTAGTCCTTATTCACCAAGGTCGAGTGGCCTACGATCTCTGATTTTGAATGACGTCATTTTCCCTCCATTGGGTATAGAACCAGCATCGGAAGAAGAAGCAGAATTGAGACCTGATCTATTACAATTGATTGAAGAGCAATTGGGCTCAGAACTTATTAGGGATGTTGAATAAACCTTATGAACTCCACTGAAAGGTGTTTGAGAAGAAGATTACCTAGACCCGAGGGGACGAAGAATAAGATTAGGGGTTACATCTAGAAGAAGACGGAGGAGGGTTAAGGAGGTCTTACGAACTTGTGTATATAGAAAAATATAATACAAAAGAAAAGAAGACGATGGATAAAATTGCTAGAACCCTTGCTTAAGAGACTTTTGCGCTTCCTGCCTTGTTTGAGTGGAATCTAACGGAGAAAAGAGACTCTGTGGCTGCTATTTCGCCACTCGAAATTGGTCTGAATCCGCTGTTAGAATGGAGTCTGGAAATCCGAACCGTAGGCGCAAATGTATCATATGCACACTTATAACCATTGGAGTGGTAGTGATAGTAGTGCTAATTGTACAGTCAGTTTCGAAATCCTCAGAGGAGACACATAGGGTTAGTATCCCTGAGGTGCTTACACCTACACCAGGGATTCCAAAAAGAGGTACTCTAGGATCAGAGAAAGGTTTAGCTGCTCAAGGAGAACTTCATCTCCATATAGATTTGTTTAAGGGTCATTACACATTAAACGCTTATGCTAGGCTTTAACATGAGTATGTAGACACTATGGAAGCTAGAGATTGTTATTTGCATGCAGTTACCCGCATAAGTAGAGGAGGGTATTACATATCACTACTTACCTGTGACCTATGGTATCAGTTGTAGTTTGCTTCTTAGCATGTTTTATAAGAAGGGCCACTATGAATATTATTTCTCTAACTATGATGTAGAACTATCTGAAGTACCAGTTTACAAACACCTGAATAAGTACAACACCAAGAAGACAATTGAAATGATAGGGAATTATTTTCTGCCCACTTCTACGTTAGATACTGCTTATGCTCGTAGACACAATCTAAACTATATATTAACTGACATCAAGAAGAAATTTATAGATCAGGTAGAAGATAGATTTAGGATTGTAGTGAGTGAGGGGAATAGACCTTATAAATCTCCTCACTGTACGAAGGTAGAGTTAGGCCATTGTGCTGCAAGTAGCTCAGGGCCACTAGCTTTGAATTGGCACCACAGGGGGAGACTGTGTCCACCAAGCTGAGAGTTGATATAGCTCTGTGTTTGTGGGAAAGAGCGAGTGTGATTATACCTTTTTGGTTCATGGCCCATGGAAATTGTTTTTAGACTACACCACACATATTATACCAGTAGTCTATTTTGTGTGTGGGAAAAAGGCATATTTGAGGTTGCCTAGCAAATGGCCTGGTACATGTTACCTGCCTGTAGTGTTTCCCAAAATATAGCATGTGGAGGGTTTGGAAGACTTAGGTGAAGGTGTGAACACTAGACAGAAATTTGATTTGAGTGCTGGAGAAGTTGTGGGACACATTTTTGGAGCTATGATACCCAGTTTAGGAGCAGTGTTAAATGATATTTAGATTAGAAATGTGTCCACCATAGTTGATAAGCTATCTACTAATACTGCTAGATCTCTTTTGCTTATAGACAGCGAGATGGTCTCGATCAGGGGTATGGTGATGCAGAATCGACTTGCTTTAGATGTTTTACTCGCCAAAGAAGGCAGAATCTGTTTAATGCTGAAGGTCCAACAGTGTTGTACTTATATCCCTGACAGAAGTAAAGATCTGCAGAAGTACATTAGCAACATTACAGAGCTATATCAAGAATTGAGAGACTTAGCTGCTGAAGGTGTGTGGGACAAAGTTGGACAAGGGTTTGGCACAATTGGAAGGAGGTTTGCAAATTTAGGAAATGGATTGATTGGCTATATTGTGTGACCGATATTGTTGGTTACCATCTGTATCATTGTCTTGATCGGCATGGTGAGAGGATATAAGTGGTACAGGGTTAGGCAAAGGGAGAGAGCCCAGAGGGAAAAAGACAGGAAGTTAGAGAAGTTGCAAGCTAACTATTACAATAATCTGAGAGAATGGCGACAACATTTGTTTAGATCGGTCCTTCTGATCAAACATTTTTCCTAAATGACCATTTGATAGGCTTATCTAATGAGATAGGATGATTATTGTGATGACTTAACATTATCAGAGGGGGGACTGATGGAGCGCAAAATTTGTATCCTACATGGGGTACCTGTTAGGATTGCAATATAATCGCTTGTAGTACGCACACACATATTATTCAATGTCATTAGAGAAATTAGATGCTAGAGGGAATGTGAATCAAGCAACCTGTTCTTACGAAATCAATGCATTTCAATGTAGGGCTTAATAAATGATCCGTAGAATTGTGCTGAATTTTATAACCCATGTAACCCGCTTAAATAGGCCTCATTCGTGATGTGACGCGGTGATATGTTAGTTGTATTTTGAATGCTTCTTAGGCTAATGATGTAGTCAAAAACATACGTATTAATGTACTTAGGGAAATGTTCTTATTGAACGCTAATAATTTTATGGAAATACTAATGTACATAACATGCTGCATTCATTAATTTAGCTTAAGTCGTAGGTCTGAATCTGTAGTACATTTTGAAATGTTCTCATTTTGTAACTAATGCTTAGATTCTCATGTGAATTTGTAGAATGTTATTTGTTCCCATGTTTGCATTTCAGGTGGACAACGATTGTTAGTGAAGAATTGGGGTATTCTTCCATTAGATAAGTTATGGAATGAAGAAGTTGTAGTTAGCGTGGCCTGGCAAAAAGATAAGGTGGAGGGAGGTGTTTTTACACGTGAGAAGGAGAAGATACCAAGGACAAACTTTTGCAGAGGGGCGTACATGGAGAAGGTCGTGAAAGGAATCGACGTCATGGAAAATGTTGTGGCTGAGCCTACTATAGAGTACGTGTGAGAAAAGCATTATGGGACATTTGCTGAATACAACTTTGAGTATATGATGCATTGTAGAGAGGGACAGACACCCCATTTCTGTTTGCCATCTTGACGGAGAGCACCTGAGTGCTGACTTGATCCCTTTCGTGCTTGTGGCTCTATGCCGCGGAACCATCTTATGGTGGAGTGACTTCTTAGGAAGGCTCTATCAACTGACACCTTTTCTTTTGCAAACCCTTTGCCTATTTACTAATTTAGGGATGCCACCTCTAGAGTTAGAGTACGGATGGATAGAATTAAATGATGTATACCGACGAAATGCCGATGCAGGGGAACCTGAACTTTTTTTTTCTCATTTCCTGCATAATTGTCATAGAACTAGTCATTCTTTTCATGTTGCATCGAGTGAACCTCTTCAGACGATTCGGATTTCTTCTGTTTCCCCTGTATTTTTATACTCTCATGCTAAGATTTGTGTATGTCCAATTATTTTTGAATCTGTAATAAATTTGACTAACCTTTATTGGTTGTCAACTTGGGTTATTGTGCAGCCATCATTGAGTTATGCTTTGGCTTAAATTGACTTCCACAATTTTACTCCCCTTTACACAGATCATATGCAAATTAATATTGGGTCCAAAATTAAGATGTGTCAGTCTAGGGAAGTCCATTCTCTAAGACTGTAACATTAAATTTTTCAATGAAACCCAGTCACATACTTCTTCATAACGTAGTTTTTTAATAGACATTCTTTCGGTCTGAGAAGGGGTGAGATTTAAGAGCTCCAGTACTGCCTGAGCAGCTAAGTAGCCACACCTCTGCACCCCAAAAATAAAAAACAAAAGCACCTGAGACCATGCTTACAGAGAATGCACAGTCCATGATGGAAGAAAACTATGCCGAGCCTTCGCAGACAAGGTGAACATCGGCTTCGTGTTAGGGTTGGCAGCTCACGTTAGTGCTGACCATGTTGTAATGTCTCTTCATTGGGTGGCTGATACCATGTGACATGGGGTGGCACCTTCTGAGTTAGCAGATTTGTGAAGGGTGATTCCATAAATGGACATGTTTGAAATTATTCTGACAGGCAAAGTTGATGACAGTCTTAAGGTAGTATTCCGTTTGGCACTTGGGGTTATTGATGCCTTACGTTATGAATTACTTGAGCAAAGAAGGCGTTTAGCTCATGGCAGGAAGTTTGTGGTCTACATAGAGCAAGAAAGATAATTCATTGAATTGAACTAATTATTTGCTCTCCAGAGGAGCTCAAGCATCATCATGAAATTGAAATTTATCTTTATTGCATGATTAGTAAAAATCTTTGCAATGAAAAAAATACATTCAAAAGCATCTGTGCAAAAATGCATAAAACAGCTCATTTCATTGCAGTGAGATTAATTTAAGACCGTTAAAAATTAACAATGTATTTATACTATTATGTTTATACTGTTTATGAGAAAATAAAAATGTAAAAAAATTAAAATCACTTAAGCTGTGCAGAGGTTATAATACATTGAAAGGCCTATGGTTTTGAATTGGCAAGTGTTTCACTTATACTTTTTTCTATTTACTATACCCTGAAATTCATAACAAATCTAACAATGAAGACTAATATAATCATCTTAGTAAATGAAAAGTTTTTAAAATTGGGACAATGCTTGCCTGATAAAGATTGTGCAACTGGTTCTAAATTTTGAGTTGAGGCATTTATAATCAATTCATGTGCTGGCAGATGGGTTTAACATGATTTTAGCTATGTTCATAAAGCGTACCAGTCTACATGCTAATTGGATGTCTCCTCCTTCAAAACATGCTTTTAATGCTTGTCTACATGTTCAAATCCGTCTTTGGTTCCAAAATGGTTTTAGTAATAGTCTTCGCTCTTTCTCTAGACCTTTGCAACTGCACAGTAAATGCAAAACATCCTCTTTTTGGTCGCGACAGAGTCTACTGTTCATTGTTGTTTCAAAACGTTTCCATGGGGGGAGGTGTTGTTTTGCCGGTAAGACTCCCATCCTCAGTTGCAGGCAAGATTCCTTCACGGTCCTTGAAAACCCTATTCCCAAATAAGCTTGAGGCAAGGACCTGGTATAACTCTGGATGACAAACCACCCATGGCCCCTCCTGGTAATTGTAGCTTTATCTTCTTCCAGAGATAATATCTTCACTGTTTTATTTACGAGCTGCTTAAAGCGTTTGCGGGTCCCGTTGGCTCCCCAGAGGTCTTGTAACGCAAGAGAGCTTATTGCTGTCTGAAGATAGACCATTGCTGGGCTGTCTTTGTTCCTTTCCAGCTCTTTCCATAAATATGAATTTAGGGTACCTGTCTCAACTCCTTTTATTTTGTGCCAACACTTGGTATAGGCACCCTTACGTGCTATTTGTTGTTTTTGAAGGCCGAACTCAAGCCTTAATTGTGCTGGCAAGGTGTACTGTGGAAGGTTGAATATTATTCGTATTCCTTTAGACACCACTTTATCCAAGATGGTCTCGTCTCTCCCTCTCATACATTCACTGCCATAAGTGATAGTTGGTAGCAGTCTTGTTTGTAGCACTTCTAGTAGAGGGATTAAATTTGGACCCGTTATTTTGTGATTGATGCTCTTTAATGCAATGGCCAGTGATATCCCTCTATTTCTGATCGCCGCTTTTGTTGCCCAAACGTTCCTTTCCTGTCAAAGATTATGCCCAGGTATTTATATTCTTTGACAACCTCCAACTTCTGTTCCCGCAGTACCCACAGAGGCTGATGTTTTTTGCTCTTTTGATTTAATATCATCACCTTAGATTTTTCTAGGTTTATACATAACCCGTTCTTGTCTGAAAAGCTGTTTGTCGTATTTATAAGATGTTGGAGGCCTACTGGGGTTCGGCTAAACAATATTAAATCGTCCGCGTACAGAAGATTCGACAGTGTAAGGCCCCCTAGATTGGGGGCATGATGGTTGCAATTATCAAGCTCTGCTGAGAGGTCAGACATAAAGAGATTAAACAGGGTCGGGGTAAGGACGCAACCCTGCTTCAGCCCCTTGGTGGTCGGTATTTCCCTTGATAGGCAGTTGCCTGTCCCCAGCTTTATTTGAATCCATGTCTCGGAGTGCAGTAAAATTAGTTGATTCAGGAGTTTCGGATCTATTTCCCAGCCTGATAATTTAGCCCAGAGTTTCCCCCTGTCTATGCTGTCAAAGGTGGACGTATAGTCGATAAAGCAAACAAATAGTGGCTTTTTGATTTTTATGGTGGCATCTATTAAAAGTCAGAGAGCAAGAATATTTGTCGTTGTCCCTGTGCGTTTTTGAAAACCTGTCTGGTTAATGGGAATTAAACCTTTCATTGATGCCCATTCAGTGAGTTCTTCCAATATGAGACCCGCAAAGTATTTGGCGTCTATGTCTATTAGTGCGATGAGCCTATAGTTCTTTGCTTGGCTCCTGCTGCCTTTTTTATAAATCGGGGAAATGATTGATCCCTTCCAGGAATCGGGAATTCTTTCTACTTCCAGGATGTTTTTAAAGAGTGGTCGTAGTTGCTCCGCCCAATAGTTTGGGTCCTGCTTGTATAGAATTGGTGGAATACCGTTGGGGCCAGGGGCCCCCTCTTTTCTGCCTTTCGCAATTCTGTTCTTGAACTGTTTTATTGTGCATGGGAAGTTGATCTCCTCGGCTGGATGTTTTAGGGCCTGCAGACCTCGCTGGCGAGCCGCCACATCTTGTTTTGTTCCGTCGGCTTCTTTGTTGAAGTAGTGCACTAAGTATTTTACCCAGGCTTCCTCAGTTATATAAGAGTTGATTCTAGGAACCCTTGGGTTCTCTATATTGTTCACAGTGTGCCAGAATCTCGCACTGTTGTTGACTTTCGCATCGTATAGCATCATCAGTAACTCTTGTGACAGATTTTGCAGGGTACTATTAATTAAACACATCTTCTTATTCTGTTTTACTGTCGATCATTTGCTTCAGAATACATGTAATGATTTTAATTAAATGCGCTATCTATTATTTCTTTACTTTTTTTATCCGTTTCAAAATGAACTTTGAAAAAACACTACCAAGGTGCAAAATCCAAACCACCCTTAATCATGCATCAATTTATAACATGTTAAAAACCAAGTATAAACATTTCCGTATTTACAGTGCTACCAATCTCATAACTTGTCCTTTTAACCTTTTAACGAGGATATCTGGGCAGGAATCATACTTCTTCAAGGGAGCACCTAACAATGTACAATTTCAATAACCTTTATCTTCACTCCTCAAGACGTGTCAATGTTGTACATGATGCTTTGCATTTCGATCTCTTAAGGGCCATTAACAGTGGTCTTCTTCAGTACCAAGTATCAAAGATGGGCCTATTGTGGACGATATGTGTATTTATTCATATAAATTCCCTCCCTTTTGTTGTTTTGCTGAATTGAAAATAACTGCACCAGCACCCACACGTACAAAAGTAAGGAATGTTTCCAAATATAGTCAGGTTCTTTCTTCAAAAAGTACTGGTGATTGATGTGACATTTTATATGGTGCTCTGAGACCCTTACGATGGACCAGGATGGCAAATGAATTCGACCAAGGGAGGGGACGAACGCCCAAGACGAAGGAACCATCATAGGATGACCAGTAAGTTACAGACTAGGGCCCAGATTCTCAAAAAATCACAGAACGCAGCGCAGCAGCCAAAAATGCTGCGTTGTATTGTGTGACAGGGAGGGAGCAGGAGAGCGCCATATCTACAGAGATATGGCTCTCTCATTCCCTCTCCCTAGCGCCAGCGCAGATTTTAGCTGACGTGCGCCAGGCATACACCTAAGCGCCATAGTGCTAGGGTGTATGCCTGAGTCTACCATAGGTTTTGGTCCAGTACAAAATACAATGCTTAGACAAACTTGACAACTTTTCCTACTTTATATGTGTGTTGCATAGTGCAGCACGCATGCAAAGTCAGAAAAGTAAGGAGAATTAAAAACATTTCTCCATTTAACGCCTCCTTTCAAATGGTGTTAACTTTTGGCGCTAAACCCTGTCTACTATTGTTTATAGATAGGGTTTTGCATAAAAAGGTGTGGGTGGTTGCATGGGAACACCCATGTACCACCCATGTAACTCCCCATCGGTGCTAAGTAACGCAAAACAGTGCTTCGCGCTACTTTGTGTTACTTTTAGGGTACTTTCCAGTGCAAAACAAGCTTTACACTGGAAAGTAAATTAGGAAAAAAACATTTTGTGTTGGTTAGCATCACTAACCCAGCGCAAAATGTTTGTGAATCTACCCCTAAGTGATCGAACATAACGCGTATTTGTAAAGCACACATTCACCCCTTGTCACTGAAATAAGAGATGTTTATTGTTGCCCAAATCGCTGATTCTTATTTAATTAACCTTGTTATAATCACAGATTGGACAGAGCCCATTCATGTCCCCAATGTCTCTCACCATCAAACGTGATTTCATTTTGTCACCAGTGACTGTTTTCTAGATTTCTATTAACAGTTAACTTTCATCGCCCTTTATTGAAGAAGTTTCACAACCTACTTGACTTTTTCAAAATGTTAATTGCTCTTTCATAATAATGTTAGTACCACTATACTGTGTTACTTATTGGTTTACTGTGCACTGTTGTTTGATATAGTTTTGTATCAGTTTTCCTTAATTATATATGATTGTACTACCCATTCTCTACAACCCCATCCCTTAACTTTCACCCTTTGCTGTATTGAAATATATTATTCTATATACCATCTTGCATGATACTCTGTTGACTCTTACTATATGATATTATTATTGTTATTTTCCTTAATAAACTTTATCTTTAAACTCATTTAATTAACCTCAGAAGAATCACAGAGCAGACCCACTGGGGTTCAAACCTGTGACCTGAAGTCAAATACGGACGGCTAGCATAGGTGCATTAGCCCACTCAGCCACCAAACCCACATGTGGGCACACATGACTGTCCTATTTAAACTATGGTTGTCATTGATGAAGCACAATTTGAAAGACTGACGTTTCAACTGAGTTGGAACCACACTGCAGTTTTCAGACATATATCACGGGGGGGGGGGGGATGTGGTCTAACGGCTAGAGCGTCGACCACGAAGCTGGGGAACGGGGCTCGAGCTCTGGCAGTGGCCTCAACATTCTGTGACTCTGGGCAAATCACTTAGGGGCATATTATCAAGAACGGCGTTAAAATTATCGCCGGTTTAGCGGCAGAAAACTGCCGCTAAAGCGGCGATAATGGGCTTGATAATATTCCCTGGAGAATTCCAATAGAAGCCCATGTTCACACCAGAACATGGACTTCTATTGGAATTCTCAAGGGCATATTATCAAGCCCATTATCGCCGCTTTAGAGGCAGTTTTCTGCCGCTAAACCGGCGATAATTTTTAACGCCGTTCTTGATAATATGCCCCTTTATCTCCCCGTGACTACCACAAATAAATGTGTCCGTCGGTAACGCAACTGGAGCTCATGCAAAGCGCTCTGATACCTTCGGATCGAGTTCGCTCTATATATAAAAATAAAAAATAAAATTGTGCATATCCGGAATCCGATAGTTTGAAAGGTTTTGCAGGAGGAGGAAAAAAGTGCAAAGTCTTTTTTAAAGCTCACATATCTATGAGACTCAAAGCCTATTTATCAGCGATGGTACCCGGTTGTCTCGCAGCAGGACCATCTGAGGCAGCAGGAGAAGGCCATTGGCGCCAGGTCATGAACTTTCTTCAAAAGCAATGTTACTGAGCATGTAAAATTATATGTTTTATTACTGTGATAGTTAAGGGTCTCCGGGATCAGCAAATGCTATTTCCGCTGAAATTTGCTCAGAATTGAGGTCAGATCTATCCCCTGCTGGCTGGTGTATTTTTCTACAGCTATTTAGAACATCTCTTCAAAAAGACGGTCGACCTTTTAAGGTCAATGCGGTGAGTTAAGAAAAATACACCGACGAGAGACTTCGAAATTCAGAGCAGACGGGAAACATCTCAAAGAAACGACTTACATCTTGGCTTATTTCATCACAATTAACAAGCTTCACACATTCCCTTCCATCTGTAACATTACCATGGCAATGACTGCACACTGTTGGAATCTGCCTGGTACATCACCATCCCCAAGGTTGGTCTACAGATATTGACGATGCTACCTTAAGGTCACTCTTGGTGATTGGCAGGTACATCACCTGGCGGGGCGCGGCATGTTGCCTCTCTACTGTGATACTGTGGAACTAGTAGAATGTGATTTTGTTCTGTTGCTTCCACAGCTGTCGGCTGCTGTAGTGCAATGAAAGCAGATGAGTCAAGCACTGCCCTGAACACCAAGCACTTCACATCATTTGAAAATACATACAGTGAAGGCCCAGCCCATACCCACTGTTCAGTATGAATGGGAGCGTGGGCATGCAGCACACCGATCAATCACTATGCAGCCTTTAGTAAGCCACATAATTAGCCAGTGATCTTGTGAATGCACTGTCAGGTACTCTACAGGCCCGATTCACAAAGGTAAACTTTTACGTTTGGTCTAAACTTAGATCAAACGTCTAAGTTTACGACTTTGGGAATTCACAAAGGGCATTTACGAATACTAGCTTTATGTCCGCCACCCGGGCGGAGATCCGGCCCAAGTACGGACATACAGATAGTACTAGTAAATGCCCTTTGTGAATTCCCAAAGTCGTAAACTTAGAAGTTTGGTCAAAGTTTACACCAAACGTCAAAGTTTACCTTTGTGAATCGGGCCCTTCATTTGTGAGGGTGGGCCCGAGAAGAATCTACTGCGTTCTTGCCTGGGACTTGGCAGCAGCAGTCGAACAGCATGGGCAGCCCTGCCACGTTTCCCAGGTCCATGCGTGATGTGCTGCACCAGTCCAGGTTTTTGTTTGAATTCTGGGACTTGTAGTTTTGTTTATTTCATTATAAAACAGGACTGCTAGTCACAGAATTCAAAAGAAAAATTCTGGACTGGAGCAGTACATCACGCGTGAACCTGGGAAACTTGCCAGTTATGCATGGGGTGTGGTGGTGGCACCACCAGTGGAGCAGCAGTTGGTGGCAGATGCACCAGCAGTGTGAGTAGGTCTTGCTAGAGCATAACACAGACACCAATAGGCTGCTCCACCCTGCCTTGCTCCCACACATCACTCAGCATTACCTTCCATCTACTGCCACTGGCTTGTGATGGGCCTGCCAGGCACAAAGCAGGCCTGGGCCTTCACTATAAAATGAACTGTTGGTAGGTGCTTGATTATAAAAAGATCTTATTACACACTTGGGGTATTATACAATATTATAAGGACTTGCTAAAAAAATTATTGGTGTCCAACCATTTATTTATTATGAGAAACTGCAAATTGTTAAACAGCACAATGCAGTGGAGCGCAGAAGAAACCATTACTTACAATGCTCCAGGAAGTACAGGGGGAGGGTTGCAATATTTGATACATTCATTTATTCTACAAAGCTCCCAGAAAATAAGTCTCTAAACCAGTGGCGGCTGGTGACATTTGAAAGTGGTGTGGCGTTAAACAATTGTTGTACAGCACTGTAGCGAGCGAGCCTGAACCACCTACAAGAAAATTTTGAAAAAAGAGTGGGCAAATGGTGCATTTTCAAGCAAATTTGAGCAAGCAGGAAGGTTAATAAAGCAATTGTGAATCTGTCCTAACAAAGACAGTGACTGGCAAAACTGTCTATCGCTTGTTAATTGTTTTTAATGTATAGGTCAACTAACTCGCCTCTGGGAGTTTCTACTTTTGTCGGATAACATAGATTGCGGCATGGGGAGGAATAAGTCCAAGATCACGAAGTTTAGTATAAAGAGCCAGGATTCCTGGTTGTGTACTTGGCCTGCCAGTTTGAGCCACCCATTGCAACTGCCAGCGTTGCCAATGACAGTACCAACACAACTACTAACAGGCACACTGTGACAATTCAGACCATTCCAGGCCCCCAAAGTTATAAAAAATAGCTTGGGCAAGTATTCGTTGTTTCTGATGCATACTGAATTAATAAACAGTAGTTGTTTCGCTCATCTCTAAATTATACAAATAGCGCCACCATGTGGCAGCTGTTAAAAGTGCTGATATCAACAATTATGTGCTGTGCCGACAATTAAGTGCTGGTGCCGAGCACCGGAAACCACCGGCTCTAATTAAGCAATGCCTTCATATGCACTTATAACACCTTTTGCACAAAGATGGAGGCATATATCATTTCCTGTTGATAGGCACTTTGTGATTTATGTAGAATCCTGGTGGTGTTTCACAGTCTTTCATTGAAAACAAATGTCCTGGGGCTCTGAATAGACACCTGTGCTCTGCAGCTTTGCACACTGTCTCTCCTGGCACCTTGTTCTCATGAAAGGAACCGACTGGCACCAGGCTTGAGTTCTTTCGTTTTTAACATTACGATGGTGCATGCCACTATTGTCTTTTCACGAAAGGTACAAAAAGTGTGAAAGTGGTAGACTAAGCATTTCAAATTTCAATGTCATCTATATTGTGTACTCCTCCGATTCTCCGGAAATGACGTGAAATCTCAGGGCTTTTGGATTGGAAAGAGAGGCAAAACCCACTGAGTTATCGAATCAGGATTCGAACCTGTAATCTGCATATCCCATCCAGTGCTCTGCAGGAAGCGCATTAACCCTCTAAGCAATTTCCAGTGGTTAGAAGTAAACCTATATATAGCATCACAGATCTCCGCAGCAAAAGCCGACTGCGCTCTCCTATCAGTGAATACACTTGGCTCAGTGGGTTAATTTCCTATTTCAGTAAGATCGTTATTGACAAACTTGCTTTTCCCTCTTCTAAGGTCAATAAAATGTGCACCACAGGCTTATGTAATATTAACGCGTATTATTTACGCTGCTATGAAACTATAAAACATTGATAACAAGCGCCGAAATGTAAGTATAACAATGCGCCCACGTGGGCTCATGCCTGCGTTCATCTGTCTATGGATTGTGTGTTAAAAAGCCCACATTAAAGGGGCAGGTCAGTTTGTCACCTGGGCTGGGGCTTAACATCAGGCCCACACATGGGGTGGGGAGATGGGGTGGGCGGGGGGTCAGTAGAGAGGATGGAGAAGGTGGAATTTCGGGTCTTTTTCCAATTTCCGCTGTGAGCTGTTCTGGCTTAAACTGGTTAAGTTTTGGGACGGCTACTTTGGAATGTAAAGCCGGGGAAATTTTCAGAAAAAAAGGAATACCAAAACTGGCCCGAGGAATTCAAGTAAGAGGATTGGTGTTTTCAGAAGAATAGTGAAGCATTCAGATTCTTCCCGGAAGTAAAGGCAACCAGGCCTACTGGAATTCTGCAGATTTTTGTATTGATCTGTGATGAAGCTTGGCAGTCTGTTTGCACCACGACAAACACGTCAGGCCAGTTTTCAGTAGGCCGCATTCAATCTGCATGATCGAGCATAGTGACAAAAAGGCAAGAGGCTGTCACTTATAAAATGCATGTGTATCAATACACCTTAACCCTAAACTTGCACTGATGCGAGACACTTTACTGACTTACCCGACTGCGAGTCATATCACCAATAGGGACAGAGTGACGACTCCATTTCTAACGTGAGAGCCAATAACCATATAAATTGGATTGAGCTGCGTGCTTTTCATATTGAGAGGCAGCATTTGCAATCCTTGAGAATCAAATGGTTTCCTGAAGCTCTCCTCTGTGATTTCCTCTTCATTATGAGGCAGAATATGCAACAGGTTTGCTAGTCCCTATGTTTTTAAACAGCAAATAAAAGATAGAGCACGCATTTATGACCAGCAGACAAAGCAGCGCGTTCGAATTGAGACGAAAAACCAGAGCAAAGCAAAAAGATTACAAAAAGTAAAAAAATAAATAAAGTAAAGTACATTCAGGTCACTGCAGCGGTGACTGCGAACGTGACATGGTTGGTAAATTAAGTGCAGTCTCTAGGCGCACATTCCCCGCCCGCCTGTATAGCCAGATACAGTAGCAGGCAGCTTCCCTCCCCTACGCAACGCAAGCCAATCACAACGCTGGTAGGCGCAGCAGGCGAGCGCCCCAGCCGCGACATTTTCTCTGCATAGAGAACAAGCATTGGCATAGCCAATAGGTCTCGCCTTTGGGGCCTTATAAGTGTTTAGCCAGAGCTATTGACTTTGCCAATGTCTTCAAGCTGTGCTGTAGAGAAGTGTGGCTGCTGTGCGGCATGCTGAAAAGTTATAATAAAAAAGTGTCAGAAGCATTTTTGTTACTTTATATATGACCAAGAAGGCATTATGTAAAACTGAACAACCATATTAAAAAAAGTATTTACAATAAAAAATTTCCTCAGTTTTCTTTTGTTCTTGCAATACTGGCAATGGTTGTTTGTTAAAGCTTTTTTTTTTGAGGGGGCATAAGCAATCGGAGGGTGAATGTTGGGAACTAGTACCTGTATTATAACACTAGCAGCGGCCAGACGCTAGGGGAGAATCAACAGATGCCAGATTCCGAGAGCAGGCTGAGGTGGTGCTGAGTGATGCTGAGGTGGTAGTGGTGGTGGTGGTGACTGTTGCGGAGACGATGCTGAGGTGATGCTGAATGATACTCAGGTGTTGCTGAGTGATACTGCTGTGGTGCTGAGTGATGTTGTGGTGGTGCTGAGTGATATTGTCTTGGCGCTGAGTGATGCTGTGGTGGTGCTGAGTGATATTGTCTTGGCGCTGAGTGATGCTGTGGCGGCGCTGAGTGATGCTGTGGCGGTGCTGATTGATGCTGTGGCGGCACTGAGTGATGCTGTGGCGGCCCTGAGTGATGCTGTGGTGGCGGTGAGCAATGCTGTGGCGGCGCTGAGCGATGCAGTGGCGACGCTGAGCGATGCAGTGGCGGTGCTGAGCGATGCAGTGGCGGTGCTGAGCGATGCAGTGGCGGTGCTGAGCGATGCTGTGGTGGCGCTGAGCGATGCTGTGGTGGCACTGAGCGATGCTGTGGTGGCGCTGAGCGATGCTGTGGTGGCGCTGAGCGATGCTGTGGTGGCACTGAGCGATGCTGTGGTGGCGCTGAGCGATGCTGTGGTGGCGCTGAGCGATGCTGTGGTGGCGCTGAGCGATGCTGTGGTGGCGCTGAGTGATGCTGTGGTGGCGCTGAGCGATGCTGTGGTGGTGCTGAGCGATGCTGTGGTGGTGCTGAGCGATGCTGTTGTGGTGCTGAGTCATCCTGTGGTGGTGCTGAGTGATGCAGTGTTGGCCCTGAGTGATGATGTGGTGTCGCTGAGTAAAGCTATGGTGGTGCTGAGTGATGCTGTGGTGGCGCGGAGTGATGTTGTGGTGGCGCTGAGTGATGCTGTTGTGGCGCTAAGTGATGCTGTGGTTGTGCTGAGTAATGCTGTGGTTTTGCTGAGTGATGCTGTGGTTGCACTGAGTGATGCTGTGGTTGCACTGAGTGATGCTGTGGTTGCACTGAGTGATGCTGTGATGGCGTTGAGTGATGCTGTGATGGCGTTGAGAGATGTTGTGTTGGTGCTGAGTGATGCTGTGCTGGCTCTGATTGATGCTGTGCTGGCTCTGATTGATGCTGTGGTTGCGCTGAGTGATGCTGTGGTGTTGCCGAGTGAGAGATAGAGTGAAGATATAATGCCCAATTAGAGAGGGTGGTGAGAGAGAAAGAGAGAGAGAGAAAGGGTGTACATAGAATAAAGAGTGGAGCGGGATAGAGAGAGAGAAAGAAGGGGAGAGAGAGTGAATGAAGGAGTTTGAAAGAGAAACAGATAAAGGGATGAGAGAGAATGAAAGGCTAAAAAAGATAGAGAGGGGAGAGTTAATTAAGTAGAGAGAGAATTAGAGAGGGGAGAGAGAGAGAAGGAGAGAGACAATAAGAGTGGGGGTGTGGAGTTTAAATAGAGTGAAGAAGTGATGCGGAAAAAGTAACCTTAAATATAGCTTTGTGCTTTGCGCGAATAAATTTTTAAAAAACAGTGAGAGACAAAAATACTGGTAATTAGGCTGTGACTCCCAATATAAAACAAATAGCGATATGGGTGAAATCAACCCACCGAAGCAATATTTCTAACTAGACAAAAAAAAAGCTTGCATTTCAATGCTAATCGCTGTTGTTTTTCATGTGACTGTAGTCCAGGGCCCTCAGTTGGTAATGTGAGCTGCTGCTGCGATTGAAACATCAGAGTCCAGAGAGTTAATGAGCCATGACGAGGAAATGAGGAAGAGATAGGAAACCCAGATGCCAGCTGCGCGTGCATGCCATCGTGAACTCAAGCTGGTCGCCAGCCGAAAGCCAGTGTTTGCACTTCCAAAACCCGCTTACTAAAACTCTCGGCCAGACCAGCGCAAGCGCTGGTGCAGGCCGAGACCTAAAAAGAATAAACTTAAGAAAGGTCTTGTCATTTATTTTGTCGTTGCAATGTTGCCAACTTCTTCCTGCCTATTCTAATGTTGAAGTGGTGCTTAGTGATGCTGAGGTGGTGTTGAGTGATGTTGAGGTGGTGCTTAGTGATGCTGTGGTGGTGCTGAGTGGTGTTGAGGTGGTGCTTAGTGATGCTGAGGTGATGCTGAGGTGGTGCTGTGGTGGTGCTGAGTGATGCTGAGGTGGTGCTGTGGTGGTGCTGAGTGATGCTGTGGTGGTGCTGAGTGATGCTGTGGTGGTGCTGAGTGATGCTGGGGTGGTGCTGAGGTGGTGCTGAGTGGTGGTGTGGTTATGCTGAGTGATGCTGTGGTGGTGCTGAGTGGTGCTATGGTGGTGCTGAGTGGTGTTGTGGTGGTGCTTAGTGATGCTGTTGTGGTGCTTAGTGGTGCTGAGTGATGCTGTGGTGGTGCTGTGGTGGTGCTGAGTGATGCTGTGGTGGTGCTGAGTGGTGCTGTGGTGGTGCTGAGTGGTGTAGTGGTGGTGCTTAGTGATGCTGTTGTGGTGCTTAGTGGTGCTGAGTGGTGGTGTGGTGGTGCTGAGTGGGGCTGTGGTGATGCTGAGTGATGCTGTGGTGGTGCTGAGTGGTGCTGTGGTGGTGCTGAGTGGTGCTGTGGTGGTGCTGAGTGGTGCTGTGGTGGTGCTTAGTGATGCTGTTGTGGTGCTTAGTGGTGCTGAGTGGTGGTGTGGTGGTGCTGAGTGGGGCTGTGGTGATGCTGAGTGATGCTGTGGTGGTGCTGAGGTGGTGCTGAGTGATGCTGTAGTGGTGCTGTGCTGGGTGATGCTGTGGTGGTGCTGTGGTGGTGCTGAGTGGTGGTGTGGTGGTGCTGAGTGATGCTGTGGTGATGCTGAGTGATGCTGTGGTAGTGCTGAGTGATGCTGTGGTGGTGCTGAGTGATGCTGTGGTGGTGCTGAGTGATGCTGTGGTGGTGCTTAGTGATGCTGTGGTGGTGCTTAGTGATGCTGTTGTGGTGCTTAGTGATGCTGTGGTGGTGCTGAGTAATGCTGTGGTGGTGCTGAGTGGTGCTGTGGTGGTACTGAGTGATGCTGTGGTGATGCTGAGTGATGCTGGGTGATGCTGTTGTGGTGCTGAGTGGTGCTGTGGTGGTGCTGTGGTGGTGCTGAGTGATGCTGTGGTGGTGCTGAGTGATGCTGTGGTGGTGCTGAGTGATGCTGTGGTTGTGCAGAGTGATGCTGTGGTTGTGCAGAGTGATGCTGTGGTGGTGCAGAGTGATGCTGTGGTGGTGCAGAGTGATGCTGTGGTGGTGCAGAGTGGTGCTGTGATGGTGCTGTGATGCTGTGGTGGTGCTGAGTGATGCTGTGGTGGTGTTGAGTGGTGCTGTGGTGGTGCTGAGTGGTGTTGTGGTGGTGCTTAGTGATGCTGTTGTGGTGCTTAGTGGTGGTGTGGTGGTGCTGAGTGGGGCTGTGGTGATGCTGAGTGATGCTGTGGTGGTGCTGAGTGGTGCTGTGGTGGTGCTGAGTGATGCTGTGGTAGTGCTGAGTGATGCTGTGGTTGCACTGAGTGATGCTGTGGTTTCACTGAGTGATGCTGTGGTTGCACTGAGTGATGCTGTGATGGCGTTGAGTGATGCTGTGATGGCGTTGAGAGATGTTGTGTTGGTGCTGAGTGATGCTGTGCTGGCTCTGATTGATGCTGTGCTGGCTCTGATTGATGCTGTGGTTGCGCTGAGTGATGCTGTGGTGTTGCCGAGTGAGAGATAGAGTGAAGATATAATGCCCAATTAGAGAGGGTGGTGAGAGAGAAAGAGAGAGAGAGAAAGGGTGTACATAGAATAAAGAGTGGAGCGGGATAGAGAGAGAGAGAAGAAGGGGAGAGAGAGTGAATGAAGGAGTTTGAAAGAGAAACAGATAAAGGGGTGAGAGAGAATGAAAGGCTAAAAAGATAGAGAGGGAGTGTTAATTAAGTAGAGAGAGAATTAGAGAGGGGAGAGAGAGAGAAGGAGAGAGACAATAAGAGTGGGGTGTGTGGAGTTTAAATAGAGTGAAGAAGTGATGCGGAAAAAGTAACCTTAAATATAGCTTTGTGCTTTGCGCGAATAAATTTAAAAAAAAACAGTGAGAGACAAAAATACTGGTAATTAGGCTGTGACTCCCAATATAAAACAAATAGCGATATAAGGTGAAATCAACCCACCGAAGCAATATTTCTAACTAGACAAAAAAAAGCTTGCATTTCAATGCTAATCGCTGTTGTTTTTCATGTGACTGTAGCCCTCAGTTGGTAATGTGAGCTGCTGCTGCGATTGAAACATCAGAGTCCAGAGAGTTAATGAGCCATGACGAGGAAATGAGGAAGAGATAGGAAACCCAGATGCCAGCTGCGCGTGCACGCCATCGTGAACTCAAGCTGGTCGCCAGCCGAAAGCCAGTGTTTGCACTTCCAAAACCCGCTTACTAAAACTCTCGGCCAGACCAGCGCAAGCGCTGGTGCAGGCCGAGACCTAAAAAGAATAAACATAAGAAAGGTCTTGTTGTTTATTTTGTCGTTGCAATGTTGGCAACTTCTTCCTGCCTATTCTAATGTTGAGGTGATGCTTAGTGATGCTGAGGTGGTGTTGAGTGATGTTGAGGTGGTGCTTAGTGATGCTGTGGTGGTGCTGAGTGGTGTTGAGGTGGTGCTTAGTGATGTTGAGGTGGTGCTTAGTGATGCTGTGGTGGTGCTGAGTGATGCTGTGGTGGTGCTGAGTGATGCTGGGGTGGTGCTGTGGTGGTGCTGAGTGGTGGTGTGGTTATTCTGAGTGATGCTGTGGTGGTGCTGAGTGGTGCTATGGTGGTGCTGAGTGGTGTTGTGGTGGTGCTTAGTGATGCTGTTGTGGTGCTTAGTGGTGCTGAATGGTGGTGTGGTGGTGCTGAGTGGGGCTGTGGTGATGCTGAGTGATGCTGTGGTGGTGCTGAGTGGTGCTGTGGTGGTGCTGAGTGATGCTGTGGTGGTGCTGAGTGGTGCTGTGGTGGTGGTGAGTGGTGTTGTGGTGGTGCTTAGTGATGCTGTTGTGGTGCTTAGTGGTGCTGAGTGGTGGTGTGGTGGTGCTGAGTGGGGCTGTGGTGATGCTGAGTGATGCTTTGGTGGTGCTGAGTGGTGCTGTGGTGGTGCTGAGTGGTGCTGTGGTGGTGCTGAGTGGTGCTGTGGTGGTGCTTAGAGATGCTGTTGTGGTGCTTAGTGGTGCTGAGTGGTGGTGTGGTGGTGCTGAGTGGGGCTGTGGTGATGCTGAGTGATGCTGTGGTGGTGCTGAGGTGGTGCTGAGTGATGCTGTGGTGGTGCTGTGCTGGGTGATGCTGTGGTGGTGCTGTGGTGGTGCTGAGTGGTGGTGTGGTGGTGCTGAGTGATGCTGTGGTGATGCTGAGTGATGCTGTGGTAGTGCTGAGTGATGCTGTGGTAGTGCTGAGTGATGCTGTGGTGATGCTGAGTGATGCTGTGGTGGTGCTTAGTGATGCTGTTGTGGTGCTTAGTGATGCTGTTGTGGTGCTTAGTGATGCTGTGGTGGTGCTGAGTGATGCTGTGGTGGTGCTGAGTGGTGCTGTGGTGGTGCTGAGTGATGCTGTGGTGATGCTGAGTGATGCTGTGGTGGTGCTGGGTGATGCTGTGGTGGTGCTGAGTGATGCTGTGGTGATGCTGAGTGATGCTGTGGTGGTGCTGGGTGATGCTGTTGTGGTGCTGAGTGGTGCTGTGGTGGTGCTGTGGTGGTGCTGAGTGATGCTGTGGTGGTGCTGAGTGATGCTGTGGTGGTGCTGAGTGATGCTGTGGTTGTGCAGAGTGATGCTGTGGTTGTGCAGAGTGATGCTGTGGTGGTGCAGAGTGATGCTGTAGTGGTGCAGAGTGATGCTGTGGTGGTGCAGAGTGGTGCTGTGATGGTGCTGTGATGCTGTGGTGGTGCTGAGTGATGCTGTGGTGGTGTTGAGTGGTGCTGTGGTGGTGCTGAGTGGTGCTGTTGTGGTGCTTAGTGGTGGTGTGGTGGTGCTGAGTGGGGCTGTGGTGATGCTGAGTGATGCTGTGGTGGTGCTGAGTGGTGCTGTGGTGGTGCTGAGTGATGCTGTGGTGGTGCTGTGCTGAGTGATGCTGTGGTGGTGCTGTGGTGGTGCTGAGTGGTGGTGCTGAGTGACGCTGTCGTGATGCTGAGTGATGCTGTGGTAGTGCTGAGTGATGCTGTGGTGGTGCTGAGTGATGCTGTGGTGGTGCTGAGTGATGCTGTGGTGGTGCTTAGTGATGCTGTTGTGGTACTTAGTGATGCTGTGGTGGTGCTGAGTGATGCTGTGGTGGTGCAGAGTGATGCTGTGGTGGTGCTGAGTGGTGCTGTGGTGGCGCTGAGTGATGCTGTGGTGATGCTGTGGTGGTGCTGAGTGGTGCTGTGGTGGTGCTGTGGTGGTGCTGAGTGATGCTGTGGTGGTGCTGAGTGATGCTGTGGTGGTGCTGAGTGATGCTGTGGTGGTGCTGAGTGATGCTGTGGTTGTGCAGAGTGATGCTGTGGTGGTGCAGAGTGATGCTGTGGTGGTGCAGAGTGATGCTGTGGTGGTGCAGAGTGATGCTGTGGTGGTGCAGAATGATGCTGTGGTGGTGCAGAGTGGTGCTGTGATGGTGTTGTGATGCTGTGGTGGTGCTGAGTGATGCTGTGGTGGTGCTGAGTGGTGCTGTGGTGGTGCTGAGTGGTGTTGTGGTGGTGCTTAGTGATGCTGTTGTGGTGCTTAGTGGTGGTGTGGTGGTGCTGAGTGGGGCTGTGGTGATGCTGAGTGATGCTGTGGTGGTGCTGAGTGGTGCTGTGGTGGTGCTGAGTGGTGGTGCTGAGTGATGCTGTGGTGATGCTGGTGCTTAGTGGTGGTGTGGTGGTGCTGAGTGGGGCTGTGGTGATGCTGAGTGATGCTGTGGTGGTGCTGAGTGATGCTGTGGACGTGCTGAGTGATGCTGTGGTGGTGCTGAGTGATGCTGTGGTGGTGCTGAGTGATGCTGTGGTGGTGCTTAGTGATGCTGTTGTGGTACGTAGTGATGCTGTGGTGGTGCTGAGTGATGCTGTGGTGGTGCTGAGTGATGTTGTGGTGGTCTGAGTGATGCTGTGGTGGTGCTGAGTGGTGCTGTGGTGGTGCTGAGTGGTGTTGTGGTGGTGCTGTGGTGGTGCTGAGTGATGCTGTGGTGGTGCTGAGTGATGCTGTGGTGGTGCTGAGTGATGCTGTGGTGGTGCTGAGTGATGCTGTGGCTGTGCAGAGTGATGCTGTTGTGGTGCAGAGTGATGCTGTGGTGGTGCAGAGTGATGCTGTGGTGGTGCAGAGTGATGCTGTGGTGATGCAGAGTGATGCTGTGGTGGTGCAGAGTGATGCTGTGGTACTGCTGAGTAATGTTGTGGTGGTGCTGAGTGGTGTTGTGGTGGTGCTTAGTGATGCTGTTGTGGTGCTTAGTGATGCTGTGGTGGTGCCGAGTGATGCTGTGGTGGTGCTGTGGTTGTGCTGTGGTGGTGCTGAGTGGGGCTGTGGTGATGCTGAGTGATGCTGTGGTGGTGCTGAGTGATGCTGTGGTGGTGCTGAGTGATGCTGTGGTGGTGCCGAGTGATGCTGTGGTGGTGCTGTGGTTCTGCTGTGGTGGTGCTGAGTGGGGCTGTGGTGATGCTGAGTGATGCTGTGGTGGTGCTGAGTGATGCTGTGGTGGTGCTGAGTGATGCTGTGGTGGTGCTGAGTGATGCTGTGGTGGTGTTGAGTGGTGGTGCTGAGTGGTGCTGTGGTGGTACTGAGAGATGCTGTGGTGGTGCTGAGTGGTGGTGCTGAGTGATGCTGTGGTGGTGCTGAGTGGTGCTGTGTTGGTGCTGAGTGATGCTGTGCTGGCTCTGATTGATGCTGTGGTTGTGCTGAGTGATGCTGTGGTGTTGCCGAGTGAGAGATAGAGTGAAGATATAATGCCCAATTAGAGAGGGTGGTGAGAGAGAAAGAGAGAGAGAGAAAGGGTGTACATAGAATAAAGAGTGGAGCGGGATAGAGAGAGAGAGAAAGAAGGGAGAGAGAGTGAATAAAGGAGTTTGAAAGAGAAACAGATAAAGGGGTGAGAGAGAATGAAAGGCTAAAAAGATAGAGAGGGAGAGTTAATTAAGTAGAGAGAGAATTAGAGAGGGGAGAGAGAGAGAAGGAGAGAGACAATAAGAGTGGGGGTGTGGAGTTTAAATAGAGTGAAGAAGTGACGCGGAAAAAGTAACCTTAAATATAGCTTTGTGCTTTGCGCGAATAAATATTTTTAAAAAAACAGTGAGAGACAAAAATACTGGTAATTAGGCTGTGACTCCCAATATAAAACAAATAGCGATATAAGGTGAAATCAACCCACCGAAGCAATATTTCTAACTAGACAAAAAAAAGCTTGCATTTCAATGCTAATCGCTGTTGTTTTTCATGTGACTGTAGTCCAGGGCCCTCAGTTGCTAATGTGAGCTGCTGCTGCGATTGAAACATCAGAGTCCAGAGAGTTAATGAGCCATGACGAGGAAATGAGGAAGAGATAGGAAACAACAGATGGCAGCTGCGCGTGCACGTCATCGTGAACTCAAGCTGGTCGCCAGCCGAAAGCCAGTGTTTGCACTTCCAAAACCCGCTTACTAAAACTCTCGGCCAGACCAGCGCAAGCGCTGGTGCAGGCCGAGACCTAAAAAGGGAGAGTGGGCGGTCCTGCTCGAGGGCAGGGGGGGAGTGTCTTACCCACTGTTGTGGGTACTGACTGTTTGGTCAGCTCCAGGGCCGACCAAACAGTCAGTACCCACAACAGTGGGCAAGCCACTCCCTGCTCTCGAGCAGGACCGCCCACCCGCCCCAACCAGGCACAGAGGCACTTCTGCTTTCTCGCAATGCAGAAGGCAGAAACATAAATGGTAGTTTTTACCGTTTATGTTTCTGCCTTCTGCATCGTGAGAAAGCAGTGGGGCAACGGGGGAGCCGCCACTGCTCTAAACATAGAAAGTGCATGTGTGTGTGTCTGTGTGTGTGGTGTGTCGTGCGAAGGCACAATCCAAACAGGTATTCTGTGTGGAAGGTGAACAAATCGCATAGGAGAGTCAATATTTCACTTTGCTTGTGGCACCAAAAGTCCTTTCACCCATTGGGAACGCTCTTCATCTCATTAGGTGATCTCTGACTAAACACTTAGGGCCTGATTACGATGTCTGGTGGACTCCGTCTCGGTCCTGGGACCGACTGACCTCCAGTCGGCAATCCCCACCGGCTAATTACAATGCGACCGAACACTGTTCGGTTGCATACTCCCATTTCTCAATGGGAGCTCGTGTTACGGCCGTAAACCGGCTGTTACACAAGCTCCTATTGAGAAATGGGAGGTGTTGTTCATCCCTGCACCCCGTGGCAGGCACCTTAAGGTACCTACCACAAGGTGCAGGGATCAACAGGGGGGCACCATAGGTGGGGCCCCTTGGCCCCCAACCGGAGGTCGAACACACAAACCAAACACGCTTTCCGACATGGTTTCCATGTCAGACAGCCGGCATGGAAACCATGTCGAAAACCGTGCATCGTAATCCCAAGGGCGGAAAGGCCCGCCCTTTGGGATTACGAGCCGGCTCCGACTGGCCGATGGGCTCCATGAGCCCGTCAGAAGCCAGCCGGAATGACAGGCTGGTTTATTTTCCGACCGCCAGCATTGTAATGTGGCAGTCGGAAAGTAAACCAAGCGGGTGATTACGATGTGGCCTGGAAGGCTCCGACCGTCAGTCGGAGCCTTTACGGGCCGCATCGTAATCGGCCCCTTAGGGTCTCATTTATGAGGAATTGGCGTAGGGCAGCGCCGCAAGTCTTCATTGCTGCACTGCTCTACGCCAATGTGAAAGGGCATAAATGCACCGTATTTAAGAAATACGGTGCATTTCTGTCCTTTCCTCCTGCACTGGTGCACAATTTGATGTACAGCGCCAACGTAGGCATCCTTGCACCATGGTGAAAGGGTGCCTAAGTCGCAGGTAAGATTGTTTTTGTGCAAGGATGGACACCTTCCTGCACAAAAACAATCCTGAGAGGCATTTTCCTCTTTCTATGTGAGCTTCAGAATGCAGCACACATGGAAAGAGGAAAAAACGAGGAGAAATAAAAATATTTCTCCTCGTAACGCCTGCTTTTGGGAGGCGTAAGGTTTTGGCGCTGTCCCAGGTTTATGTGATTAAGTAAATCTGGGACAGCGCCAAAATCCATGGGTGTTGCAACCTCCATTGAAAGGCTCCTTGACGCAGAGTAAGGCAACACAGCGCTTTCCACTGCCTTGTCTTACTCCATATCTATGAGGCCATGCAAAGTCACACAGGGTGACTTTGCGTTACCTAATAGATATGATTGGGAGGCTTGCGCCACCGGAGCGTCAAACAAAGTGATGCTCCAATGGCGCAAGCCTCTCATAAATAAGCCCTTATTGTTTTCCAATTGCTCTAAAGCACACCTGTTCTAACCACTATCTTCTTGATGCAAATTCACATCACCAGTAGACTTCAAAAACCCAATTGTGCATTAAGGAGGCAATTTTGTGGTAAAATGTAACACCCTGTAACACCTGCTCACTAGATTAAATTAATCAAGAACTTTCTTTAACCTACTTTTAATAGTATTTTCAAGATGAATATGTGGAATCTCTTTTCTTCCTTTGGGCGGTATGTACCAGTGAAAAAATATTACAGAATGTGGTCCTCTTTGGTGGAGTGAAGCATGTGAGGATTGGTGTGGGCCCCGTCCCACGAGGGATTAAGGGCATTAGATACAGTAATGTCTCTATAAAATGCCAACCAAAGTACCCCTCAGCACCCCCAGAAATAAGACCAGTCAAAAAATATTTTTTAATTTGGATGGCACTACGCTGATTTTATCAGCTATGTAATTTAGGAGTGGATTAAATTGGGGCAGAGGGAAGAGCCCATTGACATGGAACATACCACTTGCCAAATTTGGTTCACCCAAGGCTTTTCTGCTCTCGGACAATTGCTCTTACGTACAGGAAGGTGTTACCACCGCTGGAATCATTCCAGCAGAGTTTCCATTTTTAGGTCGAGCCTCGAGTAGCGCGCTAGCGTTGCTAGGCGAAGACTTTATGTTAGGGGGTTTCGAAAGCTGACCACGCGCTCGTGCGTCGTGGCCTTTTTCGGGCGGTTACGCGCGCAGGGCCGACATCTGTTTCCCATTATCGTGCCCAGACGCGTGCACGATAATTGGAAACATATGCCGGCTGTGCGGGGAAAAGGCCATGACGCACGAGCGTCTGGTCAGCTGAGCAGGCTGCCTCGCTCGCTCGCCCCCGCTCCCGCAAGGGAATCGCGCAGGCCCCCTCCCTGCCGCGCGAGGCGCGCGCGCTCGGCTGGTTGTAGATCGCTGAAGGCATTGGTGCAGCTGTAAAGCGGTGTTCCACGTTTTTAAGGCGTCACCCTCCTGATAGAATGGGAAATGTTTTGATTGATGTGATGTATATGTGAAGTGAACGGTGGTGGGTGAGTGGCAACAGGAGAAGTGCTCCGGTCGTACCTTGACAGCTTTATTTATGTACGTTGCCGTTTTCTGTTGTACAAGCGTATTAGTGAACTTCCTAGGAAAATCCCAAAATGTGAGCCGATTTAACGGTTAACATAGTAAACACGTAATTAAAACATTTTCGTAAGACACTTTTTACATGTGGCTGGCCAGTGATGATTCCCATGCCACATGAGGGCGGTGGATAATTCATTTAACTAAAACTCTGAACCGTTACTTATAAGAAGCAATGCGACTTTTGTAACTTTCGCACAGCCTAGCACGGGTATAAAACTCGCACGTTCGACTTGTAAATTAACCGAGCGTGCCACCTTCTGGCAAAAACAAGACTGAGGATTAATGCACCAAAAGTCTGACTAACTTCAAAAGACGCGGTATGCTGTTTTACGTAACGGTAACTTCAACAACTAAGTGAAATGATGTAACTAACAGTGTTGTTTTAATCCTTCTCTTTGTTTCTGATTATGTTATGGAATGATCTGGAAACAGCCTGCCATCAGCCAGGACAGCGGCAACGTACACGTTCTCTCAACGCTGCCCACTCTCTGTGCCCTCAGTCGCTGCTCCTGAAAAGCATTTACATACTAGACATATCTCTTAAAGTATTAATATTTAGAAAAAGGATTAAACAAAAATGTAAGCATTACACCCAAGGCTCAGCCACAATGCAAAGGGTCTTATTAAGAGTGGCTCGGTCCCGGATCTTTATTTATTCCCTGGGTAATCAATATTTATAGGATGAGATAGCTAACTCCAGTTACAAGTTGCTGCCTTTAAAATGGGCTTAGAATGCGGATTCTGGGGCTTTGTTGCGGCGCACCGGGCTGGCCGCCGTAGAACACTGCAGACCCGAATCGGCATTGCCTCTGCCGGACGGGCCTATTGAACTGCATTTCCCATGAGGCCGCGGGGAATGACGCCGGTGACGTCATCGCGTGGAGGAGGCCGGGGATAAGGAGGCTTCCGGGGCACCGGTCGGGTGCCGTTGATTCCCGATCAGAGCCAGTCCACGCAGTGAAGCAGGAAGACGCTGAAGGAGTATGGTAGGGGTGCAATTTTGCACCGCCTTTTCCCTTTTCTGCTGAGTTAAGTCTGCTCTTTGTGCAGACGGAGGCTGAAGCTAACAGTTAGCCCTGTTGGATGAGCCCCGAGTTGGCTTATGCAGGGCTGACTTTCTTTGTTGCGGTGTGCTCCTGGAGAAAGGGGCAGACCTTATTCTGTTCGTTGTTTTGTCTTGTGTAAACCAAACATATATGGAGTGGCAGTCCAGGAGGATTGCATCTCACAGTGGTTTACGATAATCACATATTGGGAAGCATTACATTTGAAGGTGCGTGTGTTATCTGGTTGTGGTGCAACAACCTGGCGATTTATGTAAAGAGGGCTCCAAAAAGTATTGGAGAGTACAAAGTATATTTCCAAGTGATGAAAAGGCACAGAGTGTTATCTAGTTGTGGTGCAACAACTTGGCGATCTATGTAAGGAGGGCTCCAAGAAGTATTGGAGTTTACAACGCTTATTTCCAAGTGATGAAAAGGCACAGAAGGAATATTGTCTTATAATACATTTTCTAACAGGATCGTGGTCTTGGCTTATTTGTTCTATATCCTACAGCAGGGGCTCGGTGAGCTATTCCAGGTGGCAGTTCCGACTCCTTCCCCCCTGTGTAGCGCTACATAAGATTATTATTGGTACGTGGTTTTATTTCTTGTTGCTTACCATGAGGTGTGAGGGGCAGGGGCGGTGACTAGAAAATAATACTGTTGTTCTATCGTTATAGAATCCTAGTGGCCTTCCGGCTCAAGGAACACACCTGCTTTAAAGGAACCGTTATTTTGCTTTACAGGTATTGATAGTAGCATTGGTGAACTCATGGTATATGTGGTTAACGTGCCGTATGGTGTATGTACTATAACCTGATAGTTGTTTCATCTCTTTTCAGATCTCCCTCCCTGCTGACCCCTTCCTTACCTTCCCTCGCTTGATCACTCCGCTGAGTCTGTTGTTATACTCAGACCTCGGGGCTATCAAGAGGTGGACCCCCATTGAGCATCGTACGACTCCGAGGATTCAAAGCCTTGACAGGCTTAATGCACCTAATTTAAATTTAAAAAAACTTATCATAAAAGTCGTACACATTAAATGCACAGTAATTAAAACTAAAACAACATAGTGTTCCGATGTCACACAACTGATTTTAAAAAGGACCCCAAAGCAAAACATACATCTTGTCCTTTTAACATCTGTAAAAAAATAATGCTGACCTACATCTCTTAAAAATTATATTAAGGGGAGGGATTAAAAATAGTTTTGTGTACGTACAATACATTAAAAAAAAGTAAATTGCAACTGTGTATGATCAGAAACCCCATCACAAGGGGAGAGATATACGGATTCACTGAGATGCTGACCCAGAGGGCATGATAAGCGGTGACGTATATTTTGCTAGGTCTAAATCTCTTTCCCAGGTATTGGTGATGATCAATAGATGTGGTTCAATGCCATGAAGAGTTTGCACAACAGCATATTGTCTTATTGATGGTTTACTAAATCTAAAAACTCTCTAGAGAGGCCCCTCTTATCTAGAAAAGACTTCTTGGTCCAAACTGTATGCGATTTACGGATAGTGAGATATTTCAGACATAAAGTGAGATATTTCAGAAATAAAAACGACCTTCCCAAGTCCCCCGTTGCCCTTTTGACAGAGTAACCAGGGATTTGCATACCACTATTACAATTAAGACGGTCTAGAATAACAATGATAAAGAACAACATAGGGATTACTCCAAAAGTGAGACTCGTAATAAAAGAAGGGAGAGATTGATGACATCTTCAATACAGCTCAAACCCTAGTCCTCATGACAGAAAAAAAGTGCAGCTGCTCAGAGGAAGAGAGAGGAGATGGCGACAAAATCTATAATCTGCCGGCAAACTTTTGGCATTAGCGTAGCCTCAAATCCTCGCACCATACATTGCTATAGTGCATACATGCTATCGACATACATTGGGTCTTCTATATTTTCAGTAGGAGGGCAATTGGTTTAGAATCTAAATTAGAAGCTAGATTAAACACTGATTCAAATGACTGATAACATTTTTTGCATCTCATGGTAAGGCAGGGAGACCGGGTGTACCCCGAGTGAAAAACTACACCAAGATCAAGAAGTTGTACTTCCTCATGTACTTTATTTTTAACAGAAATTATACACATTGTAGAGCTTTTAGGTCCAATGGTCATAATATAAGAATTTTCCAGTTGCTCCATAAAGGAGACAAATGAGTCTACCAAATGTTCAAGACCTCTTGTTGTGAGGTTCAATAAAACAGCGTCAGCGTATAAAACGCAGGAATTGGCTTACAGCTAACCGTAGGTCAGTTCTGCCCAATATTAATAAAAAAACTTTGAGCTTGTAAACAATCAGATGAAACAAAATGGGGGCAAAAAGGCAACCCTGTCGCACATCCTGCTCTACCTTAAGGGAGTTTGTATACTCACCGTTGTGCCCATACCTGACCATGGCAAAACTCAACTACAGAAATATTGAGAGCAATCATGATTAATTGTCGCCAGAGTTTAGACCTATCGCCTCGGTCAAAGACACTTGTAAGGTCTATGAAGGCCTCCTTAAATCTGACTTCCGCTGACCTTTGATCACTGCCAGCAGCAACAACTGTCTGTAGAGCTTGGGCCGAGGACTTTGAGCACATGCGCACTCCAGCTCGACATATAGTGCTGTACGAACTATTATCACCATCCACAACAACACAAATAAAAGACAATATGGCAACAGCGATGATAAAACACCAGTCCAGGAAGAATTTCAAAAACACTCTAGGTGACACAAACCTCAGCACTCATCATACAGCAGTAAATAGCAGGGAACATGCTTCTCCCCTGTGCATAAACACACATCCACCTAGAATGTGCCAGGCTTGCCGGCAGGGGTCACAAGCTACTTGAGGAGAGTAGCAACCATCCATTCAGGAGTAGCAGCTGCTACCCTAGTGACCCTCAATTGACGCCCATTCCTCTTTTGTTTAGTTGTTAATGAAAGGCGTCTTTTGTTCACATAACTGCAACTTTGACATCCATACACTGCACCATTATTGTGAACTAGACCGGGCTCCTGATAGGTTTGGAATGACCCAATGGCGATGAGTGAGGGGCAATGAGTCACCACAGATGCTGAGCGACGTCAGAGTTCGCATTTTGGAGCATGGCCAAAGAACGTGTGTCATTCCACTGCTCGTGTTTTGGAGGCACTCCTTGAAAGTTTGTGTTTGAGAGTTGGCTCCCTCATGTGCTTATAGTCTTTCTTACCCCGTGAATGTTGTTTCTTGCCCCATCTTTCTGTCTGTGTTGTTGCTTGTCTCCACCCACTGTCCATGTTGCTGTTTGCCTTTACCTGCTCTCCATAATGTTTTTTTGCCCCTCTCGCCCTCCACCTGCTGTTATTGCTTGCTCTCACCCGTTTTCTGTGTTGTTTGTTGCCTCCTTTTTCGGTCCATGTTGTTGCTTACCCCAACCGCTGTCCATGTTAGTGTTTGCCTCATGCTGTACCTGTTGTTGGTTGCCCCCACCTGTGCACTTGTTTGCCTTGTTCCTTGCCCAATCAAGCCCTCTCCTGCTGTCCGTGCGATTGCTTGACCCTCTCGCTACTTTTTATTTTTATTTTGGTTTAGTTACTCTACAAGAGTGCAAGTTTTTCAGGTGTCTTCCTTGTGTACTTCTTCCCACTCCAAGTTGCCTCCCCTCCCTCCTCGTTGCCTCTGCCACCATCTCCATGTTGCCTCCTGCCCTACAATACAAAGAAAATATGACACGGCCAGTGCTAGCTGCATCATAGCACTTTTTTTCACAGACTTGCCTTTGTATGTGTTGCCCCACACTCGTCCTCCTTCCCTCAGTGTTTTCTCCTGCACCGCCCTCCCTCCGGCCCGCCAGCAATAAATAACAAGCATTGGCATAGCCAATAGGTCTCGTCTTTGGGACCTTATAAGTGTTTAACCATGCAAAAGTTAATGTTGTTGCACCAAGGATATTATGCTGCATAACTAAATACTTAGAAGGTCCCAAAAGCGAGACCTATTGGCTATGCCAATGCTTGTTTTATGATGAGGCCAAGCATGACTAGAGATGATTGCTGCTAATTGTAGCATCGTGGGCAGAGCACGTATAGGCTTGACAATTCCAAAATAAGCATCAGCAAAGAAATGCATGCCTCTGGATTCCCTCCAAATCCCAAGAGAATGATAAAGAGTATTTTATAACATTTATTTACCACTGACGGCAAACCTCTCACGCTGCGTGCCTCACTGGCAACTGGAGAGTAAATTGTGCACCTGCACAGCTCTTCACTTTCGGATCAATGGTTCGCCATGCATTCGCAGGCCGACTAGTTATTCACATCCAAGGGCAAAGAATTCGTGGCGCACAAAGCGTCTCTGTCGATTGCTTGAAGTGGCCAGGCTCGCCCTGAAAAGCAAGTGCGACACAAATGGCGGCTGCGCGGCAATGCCTGAGAGAGCGCCCGCAGCCAATGGCCTCTTGAGAGCAGAGGGTGCGATCAACGTATACAAAAGTTCGTAAGAGAGAGACGTACAGTTAAAGACGTTGTGGCTGGCTTGCCCACTCGCTCTTCCCCTCTCGACCGCAGAACAATTGGATCTCTTTACCACGGGGAGGTAAAGTGGAGCAACTAATTACCGAGGACCAGGGTGCACATGAAGGAAGACAAAAGTTAAGAGGGCACAATGCCTTGGAGAGTTTCTGAATAAGAAATGCCTCGAAGGTGCTCTCATTCACAGATGTAAATAAACTAATAAGCACTTTAACCACTGAGGCGCTCTTTGTGTCGGGCCTCAAGATGTGCAATCAGTAAAGTGCTTGGAGGGGCGGCCCTCAAAAGCCCACTCGGTGACCTCAATACATACTTCTGGGCACTCAAATATTGACGCTCGACAACATACCCTTTCTTCTAGGATGGAATGGAGGTGACACATTAATTTTCCCAGCATTCATGCCTATGGCAGCATGGTGTTTCCAGGATCTGGGGCGTGCTCACTTTCTCAGGATGACCACAAGTGGGGCGCACAGAAGAGCAGGCCATCGCTGTCGGTTGAGGCCCAAATTCTCCAGCTCTGAGACCATACGAGTATCCTGCATGGTGGGTGGTATTTCGCAAGGTTTGAAAGGGGGACAGTCTAATGCACAACACTATTCATAGGGTCAGATTAAACTTAGGACCCCCACAAAAATGTGGAGCTGTTGATTCAAGGGTAGGCATAATTACTGCAAACATTCCATGATGTGTTCTGACATCAAGGTAATGAGTTAGGCTTACCACAAGTTGTCAGCACCGTGATTCGCTGTCACACTTAATCAACACACCAAAAATCTTATATCCTTTCTATTTGTGCATGCACTTGTACTATCACAGGCTGCTTCTTTCGGGAAATCATGTTTCCTTAACTTTAGCCTCAATAGATCACACTTGCTCTGCATAAAGCCTAACCTATATCCAAGGTTATTTTGCAGCAGAAATATGACCTGCTTCTTTTTAAAATCTACATCCGGCATGCCGTGAGGAGGTACTGAGGTCATCAAGCAAGTCTTGATTCGCAAAACCTTGTGCAGCTGTGAGGCACACTTATTGATGAGAAATTTTGGAATTCGAATTGGAATTTCCAAAACATCTTTCAAAACCAGTGGTGGCTAGTGACATTTGAAAGTGGTGGGGCGTAAACGTTCGGGATGAGTAGCTGGTAGCGAATGAACTGACTGCCATAAGTGGGATTCGGGGGGTGGGGTGGGGGGGAGGGCGTTCTCTCCCGCAAACATTTTGAAAAAAGAGTGGGCAAATGATGCATTTTCAAGCAAATTTGAGAAAGCAAGTAGGTTAATAAAGCGCTATATAAAACTGCAAAATAAACCTGTTATTGCAAGATGTAAAGCCTTTACATATATTTCAGTAAGTACTAATTAACACATGATGACATGCAACACAGTCGCTGCCATTCATTCCTGTCCAACTTCTTGAAAGTAAAAAGCCATTTCAGTTCTGCATCTTATGTTGGCATTGTATAAATGATAGTATGCAGAACAGATGATAACTTTAAACTCCCTGGCCTGGTCACAAGGCTAGCGTCAAAGGCAAGGCTGGGGCCTCCTGGGATTTCCTTTCCGAAAGTTTACACCACACAGACTGCAACCTGAGGCTATACATGCTTCTTTCCATTGCCAATCTGCTCTGCTGTACACCCTACCAGGCCCCGTATTCATGCCCTCACAAATTACTTCAATGTGTTGTTGCATTTGGGAGGGGCTGAAAAGACTGCTTTCCTCAAAGCCATTTGTCAGGTCATAAACACTGAGCTCAGGATGGACATGGGCTGTAAACTACTTTTTACATTTGTGGAATGCATAGAGGCAGATGTCCAAGTCAAAAACCTTTCGCTCTCAGTCTCAGCTGTCACAATTAGATGATTGGAAGCAGGCTAAACAACTCTTGTTGTGTAAATAAATGAACATATCTGATTCTAGAAATAAATCACTTTTGCCATACCACATAACATTACATACACATTTTGACATAGCTGTTTGCACACATTATAGACAGATGACGCACGCTTGTGTGTTTCTCTGTGTGCCAAACAGTTCAACACACAAGCGTGTGTTCCCCCTCAGCCTCCAAGGTTCCCCCGTCCAGGTGCGCCACAGGAAGAGGCATCCAGTCCTTACCCTCACCTTCCGCTACCTCTCCCCCTCCTCTCTGTTCTGCTGACCCTGAAGGGTGGGGAAGGTGGTTGACTTGGCAGAAAGCTCAGGCGCACGCAAAAAAAAATCAATTAAAAAAACAAAACATAAAGGAGATGCGTCAGACACACGGAACGGACCATGCTGTATCCATCCAAAATGGATTGCGATTAAGCACTTTATTTGGCAACTAAACGAGACACAAATTGCAGTTTGCGCACACACAGACTCAGTTCCACCCAAACCTGCTGGCTGGAATTTAGAAATCTCAGCAGTGTCGAGTCATGAAATCGTTCTTTCTAAATGCGGGATAAGGGTTTACAGAACGTTGGCAACTTGGCACCGAAAGGCCTCGCTATGTTATCCCTGCTAATTATTTCACCTGGAGGTTTCCCCGGCTCCAATTTTAGAGGCACTGCGTCCCCACATGTGGTTGCAACCGGGAGGTTTTGCGGTTGGACGCTTCTAATACAGAGGCCGAGCAGAGGTTTTGGCGACTCTCTGCAAACGACCCACCTCCTCTCTGCAACAGCATTAAGCCTCTGCTCAGAGACGACATTTCTTTCCGCTGCCACCAATTTAAGTCCACCGTCTATTTTGGTTTGGCTTAAAAGCGCATAGAAGCTCTGACTTTCAAGCTTCATGGTTCTACAAAGGCTGTAATTTAGTTTGGTGACGTATGCGTATCCCGTTATGGTCCAAGCTTAGCACACTGCGAACTTCACCACACTGTAAGAGATGAAACGGAACGTGAAAGCTTTACACACTTCGTGATTTCAATCCACGCGTGAAAACGACAGCGTACTGAAGAAACAACGCGCCTTCTCTTTTTTTGGGGGGGATTCTAGAGAATTATTCAATAAAACAGAAAGTCTGTTCAGTTTGAGAAGGTGTATTTCTGGAATAACTAAGATGTACAGATAATCCCACTCGTGACAGAACCGTAGGTGGCGTCACCAGAGCACAGCTCAGTGAAACCTTCAGTGTTCCCGCTATGTGTAGAAAACATGCGTCAGCTTCCAAGAGAGATTTCTCTGAGTGAGGGAGCAGTCGCGGCTCGCATGCATCGCAATACTCGCGGGGGGGAAGGTTGTCGCGCGGGGGTGGGGGCCGGGGAATTAAATAATTAAATATAAAACTTACCTCACAGCCGGTCCGCGCCACCTCTGCTCCCCTTGGCGCCTTCACGAACGGCACTGGAGTGGACTGGCAACCCCTCTCAGCCAATACTGGCGCTGCTCCAGCAGCGCCAGGATTGGCTTAGGGCACGGTTACTACTCGCCCGCCTGCCCATTAGGAGACCGAGGTTTGAGCCTTTGCTCAACCCTCGCTCTCCTAATGGGCATGCGCCAGCCTGAGCAGACACTAGTGCGCATGACTGGGCACGGCGGAAAAATTCGCCGGCCTTCCCCACTCATGCGCACTTGTGCTGCTGCCTGTTGCCCCTGGTCTGACAATCATGTCAGTCAACATGACGCTGGACCGCCCACCCCCTTCAGACTCTGAAGGGGTGGGCGATCCGCGTCATGCTGACTGACATGATTATCAGTTCTCCTCGGCGTCTTTGAACTTAAGTAAACTGATTCAGTTTACTTAAGTTCAGAGACGCCGAGGGAGCTGCGGGCAGGGGGGCAACGCCCCAACGCCCCAATGGACGCACCGCCCCTGTTCAAAACCTAAATCTCCACAACCACCATGAAAAATTCCTCCTGTCTGTGTGCAAATCTAAGTAATTGAAACATGGGCGTTTCAAGGTAAGGAGCGGGGTAGTCCTTCAAAATGACTTGAACTCCCACACAGTTGTAACTTTTTAGGCACTCACAAACATTACCCGTGACTTTACATAACCAATTTCCACATGCACTTTATTTTATTTATTTAATTATAGAGAGCATGTACGCCCAAGGGCTTCATGGCGCTAAGAGTGCGAAGGGAGATAAAAGGGATACCCAAGTACTAGCAGATCAGAAGTAATTTCAGGCTCTTTTTAAAGAGGTCAGAATTGAGATCTGGCCTGGGAACTTTAGGTAAACTATGGTAGGTGACTAGTCAACACGTAGTAAATTGTGCAGTGATGAATTCTCTGCAACATACTGCAGGTAATGCTGCCTTGACAGTAGGTAGCCCGGAATAATAAATAGTGAGAAAAAGTGAGAAAAACAAGTGCAAAGTCTTGGCAAACTATTTACTATCCAGCTCATATCAGTTTTGCACTGGAAAGTAGCCCTTAAGTAATGCAAGGTTGCACTTTGCTCTACTTTACGTCAATGGGATGTCCCATTAATGGTATATAGGCATTCCCAATCAACCACTCATACTTTTTGATGCAAAGACCTATTCACTAACCATGGTAGACAGGGTTTTGCGCCAAAATATTAACCTCCTCAAGACAGACGTAATGTTTGGAAAATTATTACTTTTCTCAAAACTTTTCAAACTTTGCATGTGTGCTGGGATGTATGACTTTGTACTGTAAGAGTACACCTTCAGTACAACACCTATGCTACACATCACACACACATTGTCACACCATGGTTAGGGTGACCAGATTCTCAAAACAAAAAACCGGGACCGGTAATAGACATAGAAGTAGGACTGACAGAAGTACCCAGGGCTTTAAGTGTGATGAAAAAACGGGGTGGGGGAGGGTCTCTCAAGCGGCGTGGCCGATGTAATTAAGGACGTGGTTTAAAACACATAAGCTAAAAAAAATCTGTGCCTAGCATAGCGTCCTACCAGAAAAATGTGCTGCTTCTGTCATTGTATCCAGATAAATAATACAACGAGTAACAATACACATACAACAACCCAGGACTATTAGCTTTGTCAATTGTTGTTAGCTGCATAAGCAACAACTTTGGCTTCGCTGTACATAACATTGAAAATGCTTCAGTTCTGGAATGATGAGCCTGTGAAAGAACTATAACGGGTCTCTTTGAAGGCACTGAAGCGTGGTACTGGTGCAGCAGTAAGATTTTTTTTGTCACTGTGAGGGCAAAAATGGAGATCCCAATAGAGACCCGTCGCATTTGCGGTCCCAGAAGTAACCCCATCCTGCTGGCCTGTGAACAGGTGGCCTTCAGGTTTGATGCAGATCCCCGAGGTCGGTGCATTAACGCACTGAGCTGCTCGACTGGCTGGCTTTCCACTCCCCATTGTGACGCCTCCTGGGCGCTGCACCTTCTCGCTGCGCTTGGCTCACACTGACTGCTCACACTGACTTCAGAAGTACAGCAGGCGCACTGAGACACTATTTAAAAACCAGGACATTTGTTTGTTTAACCCGGACACTGCGCAAAACCCGGGACATTTCTTTAATTTGAAGCAAAGTGTCGGGACACCGGGACACTGCTCCAAAAACCGGGACCGTCCGGAGAAAACCGGGACATCTGGTCACCCTAACCATGGTGCAAGAGTGTGTGCATGGCACAAGGCAGCCAATTGTGCACCAGCGCTGGAGTAGAGAGCAACTGTGCCATATCTAAGTAGCTATGGTGCTGTCCTGCTCTCTCCCTTTCACGCAACACAGTGCAGCATTTTTGGTTGCAGCACTGCACTGCTGGAATTATAAGTAAAGCTGTCCCATAGAGTTAGTTAATAACAATACAATAATTACAAAATATACACCATGCCCATTATTTAGACCACAATTCATAGAAGCAAAACAATCTATAAAAATGTGCCCAACCCCAATCTAGCTTGTCTTTTGTAATAGGGATAATGTTTCACGTTGGATGTTGTTATCAACTACATCATAAATAATTAATAAAAATTAATCAGATCATAAAACAGTGGCTATCCTTGCTCAGAGAAGGTTTAGTTGAGAGAGAATTCTAGTAAGCTTAGCAGCAGTTGAGAGAGAAGCTAGGTTGGCAGTGCTTAATTTATGAAAGAATAAGTGCTGTGGCCCAATGTTTTACTCAGAATCACGCGGTCGGTGCCATCGAAGGTCAGGGTGCCAAGCGCCAAGGCTGCGTTGTCTTGATTCCACCTCATGCCTCTTTAATCCAACACGAGGCATGCCCTACCTCTTTATTTCACTTTTTAAAGGTTCTTTTCGTCCCTGCTTCTTTCCTTTGTAGCTGTTTTTTCCCCAATTTTTCTCTTCGTCTTTCTTTCCTCCTCTTGTGTTTTCTCCCTCATGCTCTGGATCGTAGTTTGTTGAGAAAAGATACGTGCGGTGGTCCCTATAAACGTGTGCCGGTGGGTGTGGTGGTGAGCAGTGGAAATTGAATAGCAGTTGTTTCTCATCTTTTTTTCAAGAACAAAAAGAAAGGAATAGTGTGGATGGAGGGGAATTTTAGATCTAGAACTTGGATGTGCAACTAAAAAGAATCATTGACTCAGAGTCTGTTTTTCGTTGTCAGGAAAGGTCTAGATACATTTTGCATGGGAACTTCACTAGTTAGAGGGTGAGTCATGGAGAATATTTGGCATTGAATGACTACTAGTGTAATGTGTGTTTTACCTCATGCAAACAAACCTCTACTTGCCTTTCGATGGAGAGTAATATTGGTCAATACGTGAGGCAGCCACAACCCAAAATAAAAACTGTGAACAATGAAGGAGCCAAAACAAATGCAAAAATATCAATTGGATTAAATTACACATGCTGCTCGGACCTCAGTATAGGCCCGTTTTGCTGGTTTTCTTCATTCCTCCATGACAGAGTCCTCTGAGCAAAGTTTTGAATTTATATTTCTCCCACTCAGCTAATAATTTGTGGTGTACCTCAGGTCTTTGCCCTTTCACTCTCACTTTCACTGTTGCACTCTAACACTGCTCCATTTGATACTAGAAAGGGTCTAAAATCTCACTCCTATACTGTGGTTGCTCGAATCTGCTTGCAGGCAACATGGCTCTCATATATGTTTCAAACAGTTAAAGAATGCCTCTTTAAAATTGGCAGATGGTTGGGTTTGAGTGGAGAAAAGCACAGTGCTCCTCAGGCAAAAGTTGTGGGGCCAGAGGATATTTGTGCCTCTGAAAGGCTTCACCCTACTTGTTTGAAAGTCCCTATGAAGTATTTAAAGGCAGTTCAAAATGTAGAATTTATCTGGGATTCTATCATGATCAGTACTTTCCAAGTGAACAAAGTCACCAAAGATGGTTGAATTAAGCTCTGAAAACTGCGAAAGAGTGTCTTTTTTCTACTAACAAACCCTCAAAAAATAGTTGTAGGAGCCTTAATTAATTCCCAGCTATATTAGGGCAATTCTTTGTATGGTGTGCTGCAGGACTCTCAGGTGGATTGACTATACTGTTTAGAACATCTTGCTGTTCGATTAATATTTGGCTTGAGAAAAACGTACCACATTTCCCACCTTCAGAAGGCACATAGGTTCCCAGTCAAAGACAAGATCGACTTCAAGAATCTGATGTTAATTTTATGCTGATTTATAAGTGTCTCCTACATGTTGTCCCTTGGTTCCTCAAACAAAAAACGACTGGGAGCGCTGTGTGTAGTCTATATTCGGATTTTGATGCTCTCTGATTGGACCCGTCTCTTTTTCAGGTGAACCTAAAGCAAGAATCAGAACTGTAGCATTCTCAGTCGGAATGGCAGACACGAGTCAAGAATTAAGGAGTTTACATAAAATATTGCTTAACAAATTACATGAAGTATCTCATAAGCATAGTTAGCGTTAAAGATTACAAATCACAACTACAGAGAACTCTGTAAAGTTCAATGCAAAATCCAGCATAGATCTTCCTTACAAAGTGGGGAACGGGGGACCATGGCTACAGAGGATAAGTACTTTCTTTTATAGGACTACAGGCAAAGGATTTCAAAGATTACTAAGCCTGTGCGTGGTTCTCAGGATACGCACCAATGAGAGACAAGCAAGAAGAAACATTTTCATATAGAATACATTTGAGGATTCTGTCATAATACTACTATATGGAATGCAGTCGCTTTAATAGTGTCTTCAAACATAATAATCAACATAATATATGAAAGATAGCCTGGGATAATTAGGATGTCCTTGGTTGGTTACAGCTTTGTAAGAAGCTTCTGGAAACTCTCACCATCTTTTAGTGAGATTGCAACTCTTTATTTAGAACCAAGAAATAACAACAACAATGATACGTAGTGTGGTGCAGCTTCACTTCAAAATGGAAGACATTACATCTTGGTTAGCTTAGCACAAGTTCGATTACAAGCAGGTTAGAAGCATAAAGATGAAACAACGTTCTTACTGGTCCTAGACTATGGGATGAGCTTCCTCTTCATATTAGATAGGAATATTGACTGTTCTCCTTTCTCAAAGCCTTAAAATCATGGCTTAAGTTTCCTTTCTATTTTGGCCTCAAAATCGTCCCCTGGTTGAGTCAGTTTGCTTTGTGGGCAATGTAAGTAAATAAATAAATGATACGTAAATAAATAGAAATTGTAAAACAAAAATAATAATAATAAAAACTGTCAAAAGAAAAAGATTTGAATTGAGAACATGAAAAAAATGAAACTCCCAAGAATAAAAGGAAGTAAGGCAGAAGATTTTTGAACATGATTTGCTTTACGTAGAACTGTATGGTATATTGGATATAAGGCAAGATTACAAAAAAACAATATATGATGATATGGGATTGGGTGGGAACCTGTAATTTGAGGCTGCCCGCGGCCCCCACAGGGGGCCACCCTAAAAGGGCGGCCCCTTTAGTGGCATTTGGGCACGTCCCCACCCCCTGCGTGGTGCTATTGCGGGACTCCAAGCGGAGTCCCCTTACATGACGTTCCAAGCACGTCACTTCCGGCTTGGATTGGGGAGGGAGGGTATTTAGGCCTCCCCACTCCATTTTGTGCCCTCTTTTACGCCTGGCACGCCGTTTTGCTGGATGTGTCCACGAGCTGTGCCGATATCGCCAGGTGCCCGGAGCAGTTTGCGCGGTGAGTTTGCCCCTCTCCCCATCCCCATGGTTGGGCGTCCCCAGGCTGATGGCCTGACCCAGCCATCACTGAGGTTATTGTCCGCCTAGGGCGAGGTGGGGTTTGGGCTGCTCCCGGCTCGCATGGGCCCTGGCCTGGGGGCATATTGCACATGTCGGGCTGTCCTGGCTATGTCCTGTGGCCCTGCACTAGCAGGCCCTGGTGGTCGCGGGCCCCGCAGTGTGTGTTCAGCCCTGCCCTAGTGGGCTCAGACGTTGTTTGGCCATTTCCACTCCCTTGCCGGGTCGTGCGAACAGAGCGGTGTTTCGGCCCTGCACGCCTTTCCATGGCCATGCGGCCCTCGCAGGCGGCCTGTTAGGACCTGGGGCCCGGCTATTTCCCCACGCGTCTCCTGGTCTTGGCTAGCACTGCGGTGGGGCGGCCGGATGGTGCCCGGTCTTAGTGTCCAGGGAGCGGCGCCTCAGACGACCTGCTTGGCTTCTCCGCTGGGGGGGGGGGGGGTTGCCTGATGTGGTGTACTTGCAGCCCTCCCTCCTCCCTTCCGGCCCTTGGGGTGTCCCCGACGCGCGGGCGGTGCTTGTCTGTGTCGGGCCCCTCTGCCTCTCTGTGCCTTGCGGGCAGGGGCCTGGCTGGGGCTCGCCGACGGCCTCATGGCTGCGGGACCCGTGGGGCGGTGTGCATGGCAGGCCGACACCTCTCTCTCGCGCTCGCTCGGGGCGCGCTGGGTCCTCCGACGGACTGGGGGCCGGGGGTGACTCTGCCGTGCGGGGGCGCGGCAGTGGGCTGGACGCTCGGCTCCGGATGGGGCATGGCGCGGCGGCGCTACATCCAGCAGCGAGCGGGCCCGTAAGCGTTTGTCTAGGGGGGTCTTTGCGGCCCTGTGTCCTACTGTGGGGTTTCCTTGTGCTCCGTGTTGGCGCTCCCGGCAGTTTCGCTGTTGTTGGTGTTTGATCATAGGGTTCGGACCCCTTCCGTGCCTACAATCCACGGTCGTGGATCCAGACCACTTTTGGGGCTGTGCAAAGCTTCCTGCCCCAGACACGCCGGCGGGAGGGTGTTCTGTTGTCGCTGCCCCGTTGTCCGGTCCTGCTCCAGGCCACCTCCCCTTCTCGGGGGCAGTCCCAGTGGGCCCAGCAGGCCACGGCGCGACTTGCCTGGGGGAGGGGTGGGCAACTTTGTTCTGGCCAACCGCCAGCGGCGGTGGGCAGTGTAGGACAAGCTTGGCAGGGGATACGCCCAGGGTGAGGGAGCTTTTCCACAGCCGTGTATTACCCGCGTTCGGCTGGGGCAGCATGCGTGCCTCTCGCCCCCTCACTTCCAATTGTGCCCCGTACCCACGGGACGTACGCGTCCCACGGTCTTCGGGCTGGCTGGTTGGGCAGCCACAGCGGCCCGGCCGTTTGCTTGCAGGGTCCCCCGCGGGCTGGGGGGGTCATGGGCCGGCGCAGCTGCACCGGGCATGCCCGCTGAGTTTCCTCAACCGGAGCAGTGCCTATCCCCCCCCCCTTTTTCTTATGGTGCCCCCCCCGGGGTTTGTCGCCCCGTGCGGGAGGCTAGATGATGCGCTTCAATTACATTGCGCTATTTGATCTCGCGCTGCTGTAGCCCCCTGAGGATGGAGACCCGCTGGGGATGGAGAGCGCACGCTTTGCATGCTCAGTCCCCGGGCTTTCCGCCCGGCATCCCCACCCTCGCGACGACAGCAGCGCAGCGGTTTCAGTCCGGTGAGTGTAGTGTCCGGCTCGGGTCATCCCCCGCTAGTGCTTAGGCGGATGGATCGACTGTTTGGCACCTTGGGGGGTTGGCGGCTCCCCCGTTCGGGGCGGAGCTCCTGGCTGGAAGCGGGTATGCAGCTCAGTGGTGAGCACATGCGTCGCATGTTTTAGGCCCGGGTTCAACCCCCGACACCTCCAGGAGTCTCGGTTTCCTCTTTCTGCCCCTGAGCCGGTTCTTTGTCGTCCCCCCTCCCCTCGGTGGGTGTCAGGACTCACGGGAGGTTTCCTCCTTCTAACTGTATGCTGGCTACCATTTTCCCCCTACAAACTTACCAAAAGTCAGATAATCCCTCAAGCTGGAGTGCTTGTTGGCACCGATGGAACTCCAAGATGGCTGCCAACATGCACATACTGCGACAGCACACCACTGTTAGCAGTCTAGTCTTTTAGGCTTCATGACATCAGGTGAAGTGTGCTTCAACATTCCACTGTGCACTTCACTGAAGAAATAATTTGAAGAGCACCTGTTTTCCCAGCGTCGTGGAAGTCAGTTAGGGTAGTTGCGATAAAATCGGGGTTAGCTTCGTCGGAACTACATTCCCTCACTAATCAGGTTAGTGTTAAACTTGTAGCTAATATAAAACATTCTGTGAGAAAAGGTTATTGTGTCAGAGGTAAATTTCTATTTAAAGAGAAAAAAAGGAAACAAGTCAGAATATATTTTCCTTCGTTTGAAAACTGGAAATACTTTTTTCAGTAATTGCTTTCCTTAGCTGAGAAGATTAAATAAAAAGCTTTTTGAATCAGCTGTCTTTTTCAGCTGTTCCAGAATCTGTCAGACGCAGGCGTGACCTTTCAACACGCAGTGTCTTCTTAGACTGAAACTTGTTCACTCTTCTGAGAATTAATTAAAAGGTGAAGTCAGGGTCAAAGGCCCGGCATGTTTCTTTCTCATGCCATGTGTTAAAGAACTCCAGTAATGTTCTCCTCACGTATGGCAGTGCTTCCAGCAAACATTAAAACCAAAGGCCTGAATAAAAGGAACGCTTCCTTTTAACATTTAACCTAAGTTCTGAAGCATTGTTTAAAAAACTAATTAAAGACAGAAAACCAGTCATCCTACTACAGAAACCCCAGTTCAAGGCCCACTCCAGTCTCTTAACAGTGAGTTAATAGAAAGAAAGAGAAACCCAAATAATACATAAATTAGGAATACAGAAATAAATACTTACCTTATCTTTCTTACATTAAGGAATAGCAGGATCAAGTGCAGATTGTACCTGAGAACGAAAAGGAAAGAGATCTGAGTGAAGACTTCTCATACAACCTAGCAAACAATACATGAGAAGTAGAAGAGAAGTAAGCTTCAGTAAACATTCTGGTAAGATAAGTTATTTATACACCATAGAAAAAACAGTAAGTTAAAAGGCACAATAAATAAAGGTTTTTACATGTTAATGTTGCAGTCCAGTAAGAAGAAGAAGACGTAGCTGAACAGGCAGAATATTGGAGCAGTCTCTTCTCTGTCCCCAACCCCTTTTCCCCCTTAGAACTTACCTGCAATGGAATACTAAAAGACCTAGCAGGGTTGGTTCTGAGAAGGGTATTGGGACCTAGCGTCATTCTGCTCCTGTGTGGTTCAGACAGCAAAAGGGATTTAGACCCTGACAGAGTGAAGTGCCCACGTTGGTACAAGCACCTGAGCAGAATGGCAGAAGGACTTGATTTAAAAATTTGGGCGAGATTTTGAGTAATATACAAAGGGACTTGGAGGCAGTCAGAGAGGAAAATAAAATACTAAGACAGGAGATAATAACCTTTAAAACGGGAACACCAGCTTTGGGATCTAGGCCAAGCACCGCATCCTTTGAAACCCAGAGTCCTAACATCAGCACTTCATCCTTTGCCCCCACACAAGTAATCCACTCATTATCCCCAGTAATTCCTCTTGCCCCTCCAGAGCGATTTAATGGAGACCCGCAGAAAGCGCAAATTTTTTGACCCAATGCTCTCTGCATTTTATGTGCCGTCCAACGATCTTCCCCGATGCTCAATCCCGAGTGGCGTTTATCTTGTCCTACCTTAGTGGGGACGCCGCCTCATGGTCCATGCCACTAGTAACCAAGGATGACCCAATTTTGTACAGTTTAGATGACTTCAAGAAGGAATTTCTCCGAATTTTTGATAGAAGAACAGCATCTCAAGCTTCAGACAACGAACTGTTGGAATTAAAGCAAGGAAACCGAGAACTCGTGTCTTACCTAGCCCAATTTAATAAACTAGTGGTCGAGACCAACTGGCCCGAGGATAAAAGAGCAGCAGTATTCTATAGAGGATTGCGAGAGGAATTGAAGGACGCTCTATCTCAAATCCCTAATCGACCCACCGACATCTCTGCCTTAGTGGATTTAACCTTAGAGATCGATTATCGGCAAAGTGAGCGGAAAGGAGAACGGCGGAAGGAGCTTAGACCAAGTGTTCCTCGTTTTGACCGTGTCAAAACAGAATCCACACGGACAGTAGAGAGTTCTTCGGGAATTGAACCCATGCAAATCGGTGTAGTCAGAGGTCCACTCTCTAAAGAAGAAAAAGAAAAGAGAAGGCTGAACAAACTGTGCCTATATTGTGGAAGAAGTGGACATTTTGTCAAGAATTGCTTAAAAAGACCAAAGTTGCCTGCTAAGGAGAAGGAAAACTAGAGGCACCACAGGTAAGGGAGTTGGACCTGTGGATGCGAATGGAAAAACGACTCCAACAAATCACCAATTGGCAAACACACTACAAGTCTCCTCTCCCCATTTGGTTATGACTGTGACCTTAAGGTTTAGAGATGTGGTTTTGACAGGAATCATCGTCATGGTAGATTCTGGGGCAACAGGTAATTTCTCCGACCACAAATTCGCTAGCCTGATCGGTTTACAAGCTATCAAGAAGGAGAAAAGTGAGAAGGTCAGAGCGGTGGATGGTACGGATTTAACTTCAGGGCCCATAACCAGTCATACTGAATTGGTACACATGACTACTGTCGAAGGACACCAAGAGACCTTGCAATTTAATTTAATAGACGCCCCCAATTTCAACTGATTCTAGGTCTACCATGGCTAACGGAACACAACCCGTTAATTGATTGGGGAGCCCGAACTATTCAATTAAATTCAGACTACTGCACCAAAAATTGTTTCGACGACCAGACACATTCTTCTGTAATCTGCGCTGCCACCCAATTGTGTGAAGGTTCGGTATGTGCGATCCAAACTACCATGATACCAGATGAATACCAAGACTTTGCAGACGTCTTTGATGAGAAAAAGGCAGAGACGTTACCCCCACAGGCCCTATGACTGCAAAATTGATCTAGAACCAGGGGCTAATCTACCATGCAGCAGAGTTTACGCATTAACGGAGAAGGAAAACATCCATTTGAAGGAATACCTAGCTAAGAATCTGGAGAACGGATTTATCCGACCGTCGCAGTCCCTGTCTCTTCCCCACTTTTTTCGTGCCGAAAAAGGGGGAGATCTCAGGACTTGTATTGACTTTAGAGCGATTAACAGGATAACTGTGAAGAATCGTTATCCATTGCCTCTCATTTCAGTACTAATTGATCAAGTGAAGGAAGCAAAGATATACACTCGCCTAGACCTACGAGGAGCGTACCACTTGATTAGACTCCGGGAAGGCGACGAGTGGAAGACTGCGTTCAGGACCAAATTTGGCCTTTATGAGTATCTTGTGATGCCATATGGTCTCTGTAACGCACCAGCGGCCTTCCAGTACTTTATCAATGATGTTTTAAGTGAATTCATTGACCGATGCGCTATAGTATACATAGATGACATCCTGATTTATTCCAACACGGTTGAAGAACATCACAACCAGGTCAGAGCAGTTTTACAACGTCTACGAGAGAACTCTCTATACGTTAAATTGGAGAAATGCCTCTTCAACACAGATACAGTAGAATTCCTAGGTTTTGTGTTATCACCTGCAGGAGTTCGAATGGATGAGCAAAAAGTGAAGGCGATAACAGACTGGAAATCTCCTACCAGTATCAAAGAGGTTCAAAGCTTTATCGGATTCTCTAATTTTTACAGACGATTCATTAATGGATTCTCCAATAAGATACTTCCGCTGACTCGTCTTCTGAAGAAAGGAGTTCCGTTCCAATGGTCAGAAGAAGCAGAAGAAGCTTTTCAGTTGATGAAGGACAGTTTCACCACAGCACCGGTGCTGCTTCATGCAGATCCCTCTGAGCCTTTTTATTTGGAGACAGACGCATCGGACCTAGCCATCGGGGGAATACTTTCTCAGAGGCACAAGGACACGGGACAGTTACACCCGGTGGCATATCGGTCCCGCAAACTCAACCCTGCGGAATGCAACTATACGATTACAGAAAAAGAACTCTTGGCAATCAAAGATGCCTTCAAAGATTGGAGGCATTACTTAATGGGGGCAAAACACACTGTAACGGTGTTTACGGACCACCGCAACCTAAAATTTTTGCGATCTGCTCGAACTCTCACACCACGTCAGCTGCGTTGGTCTCTTTACTTCGCGGACTTTGATTTTGTTATCACTTTTCGTCCCGGATCCAAGAATGGAAAGGCTGATGTCCTCTCTAGACTCGACACAGAAAATCAAACTTCAGTCATTGAAAACCAGCAAATCATACCTGATGGAAAATTCATTGGAACTATCTCCTTAGAACCTTTTGAACATCACGTTCGAAATTTGATGACCGACCTTGAAATGGAGAACTGGGCCACAGAAGATCCACAACGTTTCATTCGCAATGGCCTCCCTATTTAGGTACCACCCTGTATTTACCCACCAAGGAGCTTCAGCTGAAGGCAATGCAGGAATGTCACGACAACCCTCTGGCTGGCCACAAAGGTGTTGTGAAAACCGAAGAATTACTCAAACGTCGTTTCTGGTGGCCATACATGTGCCGAGACGTCCGTCAATATGTGTTAGGCTGTGAAATTTGTGCACGGGGAAAATCGGACAGACAAGCTCCTAAAGGTCTCCTACAACCCATGCCAACCCCCCATATCCTTGGCACACAGTCTCCTTAGATTTGATTGTTGATCTACCTTCTTCCCATGGGTATGATACCATTCTTGTAGTTGTCGACACTTTTAGTAAGATGGCACATTATATACCCTTCAAAGGTACACCCACTGCTAAACAATTGTCCCAACTTTTCAATCAACATGTTATTCGCCTTCATGGGATTCCTAGGGTCCTCGTTTCAGACAGGGGCTCTCAGTTCCTATCACGATTTTGGAAGGCTTACATCAAAGGCCTTAATATTGACCATCGTTATTCCACCAGTTTTCACCCAGAAACTGATGGTCAGACTGAACGCATTAACCAAGACCTAGAACAACACCTCAGACTTTATTTGTTAGATGAGGAGGGTGACTGGCCTGACCACTTATGGACTGCGGAGTATGCTCACAATAATGCTCTAAATGTATCCACTGGCCACTCCCTTTCTTTATAAACTCAGGCAGACATCCCAATTCTCATGCTAATTTTGATGATATTAATGTTCCTGCTGTTCAAGATATTGCCCGACAGTTAACTAAAATTCATCACTCAGTAACCCAGAATTTGTCGATCGCGAAGGATCGTTACAAACACTTCGCTGACCGAAAACGTAAAAAAGAACCTGAGCTTCATGTAGGAGACTTAGTCTGGTTGAGTACAAAAAATCTCAGACTCAAAGGTCCCCGTAAATTTCAGCCTCGTTTTATGGGTCCTTATCCAATTGAGAAGGTCATAAATCCAGTCACTTATCAACTATCTCTTCCTGGTTCTACCAAAATTCATCCAGTATTTCATGTTTCTCTCCTTAAACCAATTCAACCGGGGTTGCGTAGGGTTTCCCCTCCTGATCCTCTGATGGTTAATGGTGAGGCGGAGTACGAAGTTAAACGAATTTTGGATTCAAAACTCATCCGCAATGAAATTTTCTACCTCATTGATTGGCAAGGTTATGGACCTGATGAACGTTCCTGGGAAAAGAGTACTAATGTCCATGCCCCCCGTTTAATTAGAGCCTTTCATGCCAAATTCCCTGCCAAACCACGACCGGAGGAAACCCCGTTGGGAGGGGGTACTGTCAGGACTCACGGGAGGTTTCCTCCTTCTAACTGTATGCTGGCTACCATTTTCCCCCTACAAACTTACCAAAAGTCAGATAATCCCTCAAGCTGGAGTGCTTGTTGGCACCGATGGAACTCCAAGATGGCTGCCAACATGCACATACTGCGACAGCACACCACTGTTAGCAGTCTAGTCTTTTAGGCTTCATGACATCAGGTGAAGTGTGCTTCAACATTCCACTGTGCACTTCACTGAAGAAATAATTTGAAGAGCACCTGTTTTCCCAGCGTCGTGGAAGTCAGTTAGGGTAGTTGCGATAAAATCGGGGTTAGCTTCGTCGGAACTACATTCCCTCACTAATCAGGTTAGTGTTAAACTTGTAGCTAATATAAAACATTCTGTGAGAAAAGGTTATTGTGTCAGAGGTAAATTTCTATTTAAAGAGAAAAAAGGAAACAAGTCAGAATATATTTTCCTTCGTTTGAAAACTGGAAATACTTTTTTCAGTAATTGCTTTCCTTAGCTGAGAAGATTAAATAAAAAGCTTTTTGAATCAGCTGTCTTTTTCAGCTGTTCCAGAATCTGTCAGACGCAGGCGTGACCTTTCAACACGCAGTGTCTTCTTAGACTGAAACTTGTTCACTCTTCTGAGAATTAATTAAAAGGTGAAGTCAGGGTCAAAGGCCCGGCATGTTTCTTTCTCATGCCATGTGTTAAAGAACTCCAGTAATGTTCTCCTCACGTATGGCAGTGCTTCCAGCAAACATTAAAACCAAAGGCCTGAATAAAAGGAACGCTTCCTTTTAACATTTAACCTAAGTTCTGAAGCATTGTTTAAAAAACTAATTAAAGACAGAAAACCAGTCATCCTACTACAGAAACCCCAGTTCAAGGCCCACTCCAGTCTCTTAACAGTGAGTTAATAGAAAGAAAGAGAAACCCAAATAATACATAAATTAGGAATACAGAAATAAATACTTACCTTATCTTTCTTACATTAAGGAATAGCAGGATCAAGTGCAGATTGTACCTGAGAACGAAAAGGAAAGAGATCTGAGTGAAGACTTCTCATACAACCTAGCAAACAATACATGAGAAGTAGAAGAGAAGTAAGCTTCAGTAAACATTCTGGTAAGATAAGTTATTTATACACCATAGAAAAAACAGTAAGTTAAAAGGCACAATAAATAAAGGTTTTTACATGTTAATGTTGCAGTCCAGTAAGAAGAAGAAGACGTAGCTGAACAGGCAGAATATTGGAGCAGTCTCTTCTCTGTCCCCAACCCCTTTTCCCCCCTTAGAACTTACCTGCAATGGAATACTAAAAGACCTAGCAGGGTTGGTTCTGAGAAGGGTATTGGGACCTAGCGTCATTCTGCTCCTGTGTGGTTCAGACAGCAAAAGGGATTTAGACCCTGACAGAGGGCTACCGGCTCAGTTTTTCTACGCATCGGGTGGGGAGGAGGCTTTCCCCGGGCGGCACAGGGCATGAGGCTGGAGGCAGTCTCTCGGGCGGCTTGCCGAGTACTGAGTCATGCCGCCCGCCGCACATGTCCAACGCCCGGCTCTGGGGACTTTGTCAGCGTGGCAAGTCATGGTGTTTGGACAGCCGCCTCTCCTGCTCTGCAGCGGGGGTCCTTGCAGCACCCTCTTCGTCATTAACCTCCAGCATTATATCGGGGAGAGGATGTGGTCTGACCTACGCTGGGGGCAGAGCACTTAACTTCATATTCAGTTCACAGAGTAACCTTGTATCCATGTTTGGTAATGCTCATAGACAGGGTACCTCGCAGTGCAAGAGTCTGTCATCCATAATGATAAGCATTTCAGCTTTGAGTGCCTGGTCTGTAGAGGCATAACGGCCGAATCGCAAGGCCAACACCAAGCAGGAATTTGATCGACTGGGGGCAATATCTTGATGTTTTTATCGTCACTATTTTCACTGGTCCGCCATGCATTTAACGTCCACTGTCTTTACCCCCAGAGAGGATCAGAAAGCTCGACGCGTGAGACGACAGGTTCAGGCGCCCATCCGAGGGCTAAGCCGTAGCAGGATTGCGCGGCTGCTGCACAGAGGTAGGCGGGGGAGCAGGTCGGGAGGGGGCCCGTTGGAGAGGGGGCATCAAGGGAGTAAGACCCCGGACATGAGTGAAGGTAGGAGCACGCTCAGCGGCGGGTTGGTGGCTTATTGGACCAATGCAGCCCCGCTAGGCCGGTGCTCGTCCGCATGCTCACTGGTTCACTTCCCCTGCGGGTCCACTCAGCCTCTCCTTCCATCTTAGGTCATTAAATCTGTACCTTTGAGTTGGGCAACAACAAGCATCTGTTATTCTGCGCCAAGACACCTGCGGGTATTCTTGCATTTTTGCAAACACACCTGTTACGTTATGTTATGCAGGGTTCTCCTCTGAAGGGACATAACCATTGTCAATTGTATCACCAAGGTTTCGAACATTCCCCCACGCACCGAGCAAGAGGACCGAGGGAGGCCACCGAGGCGCACATTCGTCAGAATCAGTGAGTTTTCCAGGTGGACCCCCCCCCTGTGCTGGGGGGGGGGGGTGGTAGGCGGGAGGGGTGCAAGCCGCTAATTATTGCCCCGTGCTAACTGCTCTTCTTTCAGGATGTGGAGCTGGCGCCCGGTTGACAGTCGTTCCATGCAAGAGCAAGTCCCCGGCGGACTCGGTGTAGGTAAACAAGAGCTACACCCACCCTTTCCCTCACCCCACCCCCCCCCTCCGCTGCGAGGGCCTCCGCTCCGCAACTCAGTCTAACCGTAGTTTTTATTCACAGCTAAGTGAGACACCCACCCCCTGCTGGCCGGCTTTCACGGATACCCGCCCCCGGATACCCGCCCCCCCGCAGGGTTCCCTCTTGAAGCGTGAGAACAGCGGACCCACTACAGGGGATAGGGGAGACGAGATGCTAAGACGGAAGTAAGTACAGCAGACGCAGGGGGAGGGACTGCGGCCTAGCTGAACGAGGGAGGGAGCCGTTCTTCAGCCTTGGCCTCTTGTGTAGATACTCACGTGCTTTTATCTCTGCAGGACCTGCGTAGAGGTTGCTGCACGACAAGCCAGAGGCATGGATAGCCAAGGATCCCCTTCCCTACTCTTCTCCCAAATCACCACAGTGGAAGAGTCCCAGGCCGGCACTTCGCAGGAGGCCATTTGGGCTGACTTCATGGAAATGGCGAAGGCCAGAGGGGTGTCCTGGGCCAAAGGGATGCTAGACGCCCGAGACCAAGCAGACTCTGGCGTAGTTGAGGATGTGCCCACTGGGGCTACAGCAAGGCCAGAAGAGGCAACTCTCGGACGGGCGAAACGGGCCCGCCGCGCGACAAACAAGGAGTTCCCACCTGAGCCCACAGTGCAGAGAGTCAGGGTGACCTCCCCTCCTCGGACAGCGGTGCCCGCAGTCCCGGCCGTCCCGTCCCCCCCTACCGCAGGGAGCGACACGAACACTGATAAAATGGGTAAGATGATGGACTCGATGTTGTGCATCTTGGAGGACTTTAAATCTTGCCTTGGCAGCACTGTACTATCACCCATGCCCGTGGCTGCTGCACCTAGCGTTGGGGGGCCTCCATCCATTGCTCAAGTTTGGGGGGAAGCGGCTAGCAGCACGAGTGCTCTGATTCCACCGGGTCCTTCAGAAGCCGGGGCTCCGGCTGGGGCACAGCAGGGTTGCTTAGCGCAAAAAGTAATAGAGCGCGACACCAGGGGCCCCTCGGGCGGAGGCGGCCTTACAGTAAGTGCGCAGTTGCTGGCGACTCCCATCCCACAGTTATCGGGTGTGGCCTCCCCCAACAGTCCCGGCGTAGCAGACAAGGTGGCCCCCCCAGCGGGCGGGGCCACAGGGGCTCCCAATCCCGCCACACCAGCAAAGGCAGGCCAGTCGGACCCAGCAGCACCTCCGGCGCTCGTCACAGTGGCACCACTAGCATCTGGGCGCTGCTCACTGGCTTGGGAAATACCTTTGGCTGCGAAAGAAGGGATCTGGAGAAGGGAATTTGTAGACATCTTTACTTTGCTAATGCATGGGGCAGACGGACTTGACACCAGGAAAATGGGGTTAAAAGATGACGAGAAAAAGGTAAAATTCCAGACCTGGCCAGAAAAGACCATTAAGAACTGGGGGGATGCTTTCGCAATACTGGCAGCAGTGGTGACGGAGAAATTCCCAGAACAGGGTCCCGCCATGTGGCAGTACTCCCGTCTTATCCATAATGAGGCTGAAAAACTGGGGGCATCGGTTGGTACAATTACGATCGTGACTTCCGCAAAAGAATGGCAATGTGTCCAGACCTAGGTTGGGACCAAAAGGAAATTCAGCTCTGGGTAGAACACATGGGGAAGTTCACTGTAGATATCAAGGGGACCACGAAAAGTCAGAAGGGGCAGGGCAACCAGAAGGGACAGAAGCAGTCAGGGAAACGTCAGTTCAAGCAGTCCTTTCGGAAAGGCCAGGGAGGCGGCAACCAGGGGAAAGGGGGCAAGCGATTCAACTCTGGCTCGTGCAGATTGTACAACGCAGGGTCTTGTTCTTGGGGGAAGGCCTGCAAGTTTGGGCACATTTGCAGCAAGTGCGGCGCCAGTCACCCGGCGGTGTCATGCAACATCAAGCCAGCCGCCATCAAGCAAGACAACTAACATGTCTATAGCGACAGACCTTTTTCCGCCTGCCTGCCTCCAGCCTCACCCAGGAGCATCCCCCCCCCTCCAGACTCCACCGAATTCAAGGTTTCCGCTTCTAAGGGCCCCTCACCCATTATTATTGGTAACCTCCTCCCTCTGCTTAGGATTTACCCCAACACAAAGGACAGTATGACGCTGGCGGAGGGTTTTCTGGAGGGTTTCAAGATCCCATACCAAGGGCCACTAGTTTGCAGGGATGCAGACAACCTGCGGTCAGCCAGAGAGCTCCCACGCGTAGTGCAGGAAAAACTCTTGAAGGAGACGGTTCTGGGGAGGATAGCAGGGCCTTTTGACTACCCCCCTGGATAATTTCCTGGTATCTCCCCTTGGAGTAGTTCCAAAGAAACAACCTGGGTCTTTCCGCCTGATACATCACTTGTCTTACCTGGAGGGCAACTCAGTCAACCACTGGTTGGAGGACGGAACGTGCTCCGTTTCCTACTGTTCCTATGACATGGCTGTGGACATGGTCCGGAGAGCAGGGAGGGAGGCCTGGTTGGCCAAGGCTGACATTGAGTCAGCCTTCCGCTTGCTCCCGGTCCACCCAGACAGTCACCACCTACTAGGCTTCAAGTGGGAGGGCAAACTTTACTTTGACAAGTGTATGCCGATGGGTTGCGCGGTGTCCTGCGCTTACTTTGAGGCGTTCAGCAGCTTCTTGCAGTGGGCGCTCATTTGGTCTTACAACACAAGTGGAGTCACGCATTACCTGGACGATTTCCTCTTCATAGGGAGGCAGGGACTCGGGACTGCAGCAGGGCACTGGGTCACTTTCAGGAACTGACAGGTCACTTGGGGGTCCCTTTGGCACCAGGGAAGACCGAGGGTCCGGCGCAGGTCCTCACTTTTCTGGGCATCGAGATGGACACCGTCAAAGGTGTGTCCAGGCTCCCTGCAGAGAAGGTGCAGGCATTGCAGCGGGATATCCAGGCACTCCTGGGCAAGGACAAGGCCCCTTTGGCTGTGGTTCAGAGCCTCTTAGGGAAGCTGAACTTTGCAGCCAGGGTTATACCAGCGGGCAGAGTCTTTGCAAGAAGACTAGCAAGGGCCACAGCCAATGTGCAAAGAAAACATCACATGGTCAGACTAGCGAAGGGTTTGAAAGAAGACCTCCTCATGTGGCACGAGTTTCTGCTGAGTTTTAATGGCACAGTCTTTTGGAGATCCCCTGGGCTGGGAGCCCCGACATCTGTCTATTCACAGATGCGTCAGGCAGGGAGGGCTTTGGTGCTATTATGGACTGCTATTGGTGCGCGCAAAAATGGCCTAATGCTTGGCGTAAAAAGAAAATTACAGCGAACATAACTGTACTGGAGCTGTTCCCCATCGTAGTTGCCCTTCATCTGTGGCCGGACACGTTGTCAGCCAGAAGGGTGGTTTTCTGGTCTGACAACATGGCAGTGGTGCAAGCCATAAACGGGCAGACAGCCAAATGCCCCTGATGCTGTGTCTGTTGAGGGAACTTATCAGGGTGTGCATGCGCTGCAATGTCGAGTTCAGGGCTAGACACGTTGAGGGGGTCAAGAATGTAGCTGCTGACGCTCTCTCTCGTTTTCAGTGGCTCCGGTTCCGGGAGGCCTGGCCACGGGCGAGAGCGGCAATGACCCCTTTCCCAGCGCAGCTTTGGCGACTTCTGCAATGGAACAGCAGCTGAGAGCGATGGGTGAACGGGCACTCGCTCCAGGGACCAGGAAAAGATACAGGACTCAGCTCACCACTTTCCAGAACGTCTCCACTGCACTGGGCCAAGCATCTCACCCCCTAGAACAACAGGTGCAGGGTTTCGTACTCTGGGCAAAAAGGCAGGAGAGAAGCCTTTCTTGGGTGCGCGGCCATTTGGCGGCGTTTAGCCATGACGCCAAACTGAGAGGAGAACAGGACCCGACCAAAGCGTTCTTAATCAGGGCGGCGCTAAAAGGGTGGGCCAGGGAAGAAGTCAGAGTTCCAGATAACAGGGCGCCTATTGATTTCCACACTCTGCAGGGCATGCTAGATGTGGTAGGCCAGGTTACCCTCTCACAGTTTGAGGCTCGTCTCTTTGCAGCTGCTTTTTGCCTGGCATTCTTTGGGGCTTTACGCATTAGCGAACTAGTGGCCAGGTCTAAAACCGACCAGTCAGGAGATGCCTTATGCAGCCCGGATGTAAGAGTGACGGATAGGTTGGTAATCCATCTCAGGAGGTCCAAAACTGACCAAGCAGGGCGGGGGGCTGACGTAGTACTGATGCCTCTGGGGGATCAGAGGTACTGCCCGGTGGGTAGAGTCAAAGAGTACTTAGCTGTTCGCCCCTTGGTCCCCGGGTACTTCCTTATTCATGCAGACCAGGTGCCTCTCTCGAAGTTCCAAATAGATAAGGTCATGGGTGCGTGCCTTGAGCGGGCGGGCTTCACCCGTGCTGGCAAGAGGTATTCTAGCCACTCGTTCCGTATCGGAGCGGCCACTGCAGCGTTCAAGGCAGGCATGGGGCAAGAAAGCATAAGGAAGGTGGGACGCTGGGAGTCCCGTTGCTTTGCGCGCTACATTCGACCTTGAGTGGGACAGGTAGTGGCGAGCTGTGCCGGCGTCCCCTGGGGACAACGCATTTATGGGGAGGGCAGTGAAGTCTGGTAACGGAATCAAGCATTTGTTCCTATATTACGTGTGCAGTGAAGTGCGTTTCGGATCCTAGTATTCGTTTGTATATTGTGTGCAGTGAATCCCAGTAGCATAACATGTAGTGCATTGTGTAAAACCAAGTTTATTAAAACAAGTGAGTAAAAACGGCATCCGTTTATTTTGCCAGGTTTTCAAGTGTGGGTGATCGGCCATTCGCTCGTCGCCAGACTGGCTCAGTGGGCTGCACGCAGGAGGTGGATGCAAGGGTTCACAAACACTAAGCTTGTCTGGTGGGGTTTTCCTGGCATGACCTGGAACAGTCTCCTGAACAGGCTAGAGCAGGGCCTGGCTGGGCAGAAAGGTTTCCCCAACATCTTGATAATTCACTTAGGGGGCAACGATCTCACTACCAGGGGCAGGGGTGCCCTCCTACAGGCAATGAAGGCTGACCTGGGGGAGATCAGCAAGTACTTTGGGCAATGTGAGCTCTTCTGGTCGGAAATGGTGCCGCGCCTGGCCTGGCACGGGGCCAAGTCTATTGAAGCAGTAGAACATTCGCGCAAGAGGGTGAATAGCACAATGCGCAAGTTTACAGTCCAGCGAGGTTTTGGGTTTATCAGACATGAGCTGATCCAAATGAAGGTGAGAGGCTATTTTGAGGCTGATGGAGTGCACTTGTCCCAAGTTGGTATGGACCTGTTTCTCTTGGACATACAAGAGGTCCTGGAAACAGCAGGTTGCAAATGAATGAGAGTGCTGTGTGGTGGGGGGCTCTTTAGGCGACGGGGGCTGCCTCCTGAGCTGTAGCGGAGTTACAGGGCGATCTGGACGCAGGACGGGTACAGAAGGGTACCTCTGCAAGAGCACAATAGGGGTGCCAGAGCCAAACCCCAGGAACCTCATGGGAGGGCCCTGGAACAATTACGTCGGCGCCCGTTAGTCCTCCGGGCGGTTGTGGGCCTGAACAACCGGGGGTTTGCCTTGCTACGCTCCGCCCTGAAAGGGGCGTGAGTAATACGGACCAATGTGTCACGTGATCCAGTAAGGGGATCACCCCCATAAGGGTAGCGCCGATTGGATTCTCCACGGTGCTTGGCTCAGCAGGCGGGCGGGCAGCATAGGTTGGTTTAGCTGCCTGCCCTTGGATCGCCCGTAAGATAACCCACCATGTTTTGCATACTTTTGTATGGAATAAACCTGCAGCATTATTTTCTCCAAACAAAAGGTGTGTGGCGTATGTATTTATGCATGCCTACTCTATTGTGGGGGGTGGGGGTCTTGTGCCAATAATGGAACTATGAGGCTGCCCGCGGCCCCCGCAGGGGGCCACCCTAAAAGGGCGGCCCCTTTAGTGGCATTTGGGCACGTCCCCACCCCCTGCGTGGTGCTATTGCGGGACTCCAAGCGGAGTCCCCTTACATGACGTTCCAAGCACGTCACTTCCGGCTTGGATTGGGGAGGGAGGGTATTTAGGCCTCCCACTCCATTTTGTGCCCTCTTTACGCCTGGCACGCCGTTTCCCACCCTACCTCTTACCCGGCGTGGGGGCTGTCAGGCTAATTGCAGAGGACGTGGTAATGTTTTCTTTGTCGTTGCAGGCGGAGTTACAGGGCGATCTGGACGCAGGACGGGTACAGAAGGGTACCTCTGCAAGAGCACAATAGGGTTGCCAGAGCCAAACCCCAGGAACCTCATGGGAGGGTCCTGGAACAATTACGTCGGCGCCCCGTTAGTCCTCCGGGCGGTTGTGGGCCTGAACAACCGGGGGTTTGCCTTGCTACGCTCCGCCCTGAAAGGGGCGTGAGTAATACGGACCAATGTGTCACGTGATCCAGTAAGGGGATCACCCCCATAAGGGTAACGCCGATTGGATTCTCCACGGTGCTTGGCTCAGCAGGCGGGCGGCCAGCATAGGTTGGTTTAGCTGCCTGCCCTTGGATCGCCCGTAAGATAACCCACCATGTTTTGCATACTTTTGTATGGAATAAACCTGCAGCATTATTTTCTCCAAACAAAAGGTGTGTGGCGTATTTATTTATGCATGCCTACTCTATTGTGGGGGGTGGGGGTCTTGTGCCAATAATGGAACTAAAGACAGAACTAAGACATCGCACTGTTCATCTGAATTTTTTGCAATTCAGATTTATGCACATGTATATTGCATGACTCTGATTTACAATTACAGATACAGGCATTTGAGGTTATTAGCCCAGAAAAACACGATTTTTGACACATGCTAAAGGCAGGATTGGTACCAGAGTCTCCAAGTGAAACAGCATTTCATTATTTTCAGAGCCTGCAGCTGCTCATTCACAAGGCAATAAGCACAATGAATGTACTTGCAAATACAGGCCAGCCTCAACGCATGCTACAGCTGCAGTCAAGGGCTTGATCATCTTAAATGCAGATAAGAGGGGTCAATGATTTAAATGTTCTTCTCCGACATTTGCTGTGATCTGCAGGTCATGACTGAAGTGGGACAGGCCCCATGGGGTCTCAATGACAGCCTCTTACAATGAATTATGCAGTTGATCCAGAGACTAAAGTGTATAAACACGTATGGAAAATGTGATCCTGAGTGCAATTGGGGCATGGTAGGGGAGTTTGGGAGTGAGCAAGATACATGGATAAAAAGAACAAAATATTCCACAACTATTTTGTTTACCTTTCACCTTTAGATAAATACATATAAAATGTAATACATGCACTTTAAATAAAAAATGCATGCAAATTAAAGTAATGGTTGAGAAATGCATTCTTTTATGTTATGAAAGCTCAATTGAATTAATACAGTCCCTGCAGATGTATGTGTGTGTGTATGTGTGTGTGTGCAACCAGAAATGCCACATAACTGAATGCTGGTTGGTGCACTGGGGAATAGTGACATGTAATTATAGCCCTACATGTTTCCAGCCTGTGACGGAAAGCAATATATATGTATGCAAGTCATTATTTAAAAAAATATATATATATATTACACACAGTATAAGATAGACTGCCACAAAATGTGCAAAGAGATTTAGAGTTAATGATAAAACAAGTGCATTTTAGTAATACACAATCAGACTGTAAAGAGTGCAAGCCTTTTTTGTATAAGTTTCCATTAAAATGAAGCACTCCAGAACTCAGCTGATAACACCCTTACATTACCTCTCAAAAGAATAAATCCATGGCACTATTAAGCCTTAAATGATTCCACTGTACATTTGTTAAGGAGGATGTTGCCGGGTGCGAATGCGCTCGTTTTGTAATCTCCTTTAGTGCACACTCTTCTATCACCGGTCTATTAGTCTACCGTCCCCCTGGACCGATCTCGGAATTTAAATCAGCCATTATTGAGGCCGTGAGTTCCCTGGCGCTGACAGCTGCGAATTTCAGTCTCATTGGTGACCTAAACATACACTTCGACCGTCCCTCCGATCCGGATATCAGCAGGTTGCTCGCTGACTTTGCTGCCTGTCAATTAAGACAGCTGGTGGTGGGCCCTACCCACACTGCTGGGCATTTACTTGACCCAGTTTTTTCTAACATCTCTTCTCTTACGGTCAAAACACCTCGCCCGGTGTGCTGGTCCGATCACCTCCTAGTCTCCATCTCCCTCCCGCTTTCCGAGCCATTGCCCAGAGCTGGCCTCAATGTCACCTTCAGACGTTGCTGGCATAAACTCAAACTAGAGGACCTATTTGCCTGCCTGGCATCCTGTCCCCCTATCTTAGACACTGACCCAGAGCAATCGTATAAAGCACTCTGTGACTGGATACTACAGGCATTAGACACTCTTATTCCTGCTAAATGGTCCAAAGGTCGCTGTTCGAGCTCCAATCCCTGGTACAATGACTCTCTAGCCACCTTGCGTAGCACATGCAAAAAGCTAGAACGGGCCTGGAGAAAGGAATACGACCTGGCGGTTAAAAAGTTGTACCAGGACGAGATTAAACGATACCACAAGGCCATACATCTGGCACGAGCAGCCTACCTCACTAACGAGATCAAGTCCAGCAAAAACCCTGTGAAAAGTATCTTTAAAATACTCAACGACTTTAAAAACAGGAAAGATCCCCCCACCTCGACGATCACGTCTGGGCAGCAATGCGAGGATCTGGCCACCTTCTTTGTTCAGAAGGTAGAAGCCATCTATAAATCCTTCCCCATATGCCCCATGGACCTCGTGGTTCCATTAGCTTCTCCTCCTACTGCTACCTTGGCAGCAATACCCCCTATTTCTCAGGACGAGCTTCTTACATTGAGCACGAAGGTCAAATCAGGTTCCCCTCTGGATCCCATGAGGCCTGCCCAATTTAGAGACTGCTTACCGATACTTCTCACGCCCTTATGTCAGATGATCAATTCTTCTTTCACCACGGCAGTGGTGCCTTCGTGATGGAAGCAAGCAAGGGTGGTCCCCTTGCTGAAAAAACCCTCATTGGACCCTACTAAGCCGGATAATGTTTGACCTATTTCTCTCCTGCCTTGGGTCGCTAAAATTGCTGAGGCCCACACCAATAAAGTGCTTTCGGGCTTTTTGAACAACAGCGGTACCTTAGACCGCTCCCAGAATGGTTTCCGTCCCGGTCACAGTACCGAGACGGCGCTTTTAGCAGTGAGTGAACATCTGCGGACCATTCTGGATGAGGGACAAACTGCGGCTCTGATACTGCTCGATCTCAGCGCCGCGTTTGACACGGTCTCCCATCAGATCCTGCTGCGTCGCCTAGAGGAGGCGGGGGTAGTCGGTCTGGCACTGGATTGGTTTCGGTCCTTCTTATCTGATAGAGCTTTCCAGGTCTCTGCACCCCCCTTCCTCTCTCTCGCCCATTCCATCAAGCAGGGGGTTCCCCAGGGCTCGGCGATAAGCCCTGTTCTGTATAACCTCTACGCTCAACTCCTGGCGGGAGTGGCACGGGACCATGGCCTGACCATGGTTTCGTATGCTGATGACACGCAGCTGGTGGTTGCCCTCTCCGATGACCATTCTAGGGGCACCACGCAATTCCGGATTGGGCTAGAAGCGGTCGCACGCTGGATGACCACCAACTGCCTTCAACTTAACGCCAACAAGTCAGAAGTGCTGTTGGTGGGGAACGACAAGGGGCTCTGGTACGCAATGGTGGCTGGCGTCCTTGGGCAGCGCCCCCACCCCTAAGCTGGTGGTAAAGAACCTAGGGATCTGGCTCGACTCTACTCTTGGGTTGCAGGAGCATACCAAAAAGATCGCTGGTACCTGCTTTGGACTCTTACGGGGTCTCAGGCCTATATTGGGTTTCTTTGACCCAGCCACATGCCAGTTGATAGTACAGGCGACTATTTTGTCCAGACTGGACTATGCTAACTCATTGATGTTAGGCGCCAATAAGGCGGAAGTGAATCGCCTTCAACGAGTCCAGAATGCAGCCGCTCGAGTCCTGCTCAGGCTTCCAAGAACTTGCGCTACGTCGGGTGCTTTGCGGCGCCTTCACTGGCTACCCGTTCCTAAGAGGATCGAATTCAAGGCACTTTGTCTGGCCTTCAAAATACTAAAACTCTCGTCTCCTGAGATTTTATCTAATTTGTTGGTCCCCTATGTTCCCGCACGCCAGCTACGCTCCGCTGAGCAATTTCTGGCCACGCTCCCCCGGGTGAAACGCATCAGAGCGGGGGGCCGGTCCTTTCGCTGTCTTGCAGCTAAATTGTGGAACTCTCTCCCTGTTCAGATTCACCGCTTAGATTGCCTGCTACCCTTCCGTAAGGCTATCAAAACTCACTTGTTCCCTACAGTCTAGCCCCTGTTCTCTACCGACACTGCTATCAGCGCCGGGACGCCCCTTCGCTGGGGCAGCTGCGCGCTATATAAGCTTACCGAACATGAACATGAACATGAACATCAATTAAAGCCATAGAAATTCTCCCAATCATTCTTTGGTTTGATTAACCAATTGTATACATTTAACTTTCTTTCAGGTAGCAGGCTCCCTCGAAGGAAGAGTTGTTTCTTCTTTCGCTGCCAGTGTCTCTTCTCGCTTCACAGAACAAGAGATATTCTCCCTTTTCTTCCAGCCAGAGACACCCGAGGTTGGCAATATCCATTCTGGAACAGTTGCTTTTTAACAAAAAGCATGGCAACTATTATTAAAAAAGATTCAGAACGTTGTTCCCAATAGATCCTGCCCACTTCGACCACTGGTGGGTTGGTTTTTTCATTGCTTCAAGTGCCTCATGGTGTCACGCTCTATCCGGCTCATCAGCCCACTTGCAATGTGACCATAAAAGACACAGGCCGAGACTGGGAACTTTGCGTAGTGGAATTCCTGTATAGAATTACGTTCTGTCCAATTATAAGAGCTCCTGTATTCCTGCACCCAGATTTACTGGGTGCAGGAACAACAAACCAGATTTTACCATCTGGAAAATCCAGCAGATAAAACCACCATGGGAAAGGCTGCATTGTAGTCTGAACCAGTTCCATAACTACTGCCTAAACTTTAGCAAAGGCACAGGGGATCCTCCTCCATCACAGTCAGAGGAGGCGGTAAATGTGTGCTTTAAACTCCACAGAAAAAGGAATAGCATGCAGAATGAGTCCTGGTAAATCGGGAACTGCACAATAATTCCGACTGCCATGGGGTTTAACTAGACCTTCCACAGTACTGGTGGGTTGTTACCATACTGGTAATTACTGGTGTGAAGTTTGCACCCCTCCAGTACTGGGGCACCTGCAATTGAGTCATGGAGGGATACTTAAAGTGCCTGGGGATGCACCAGTAGGGATGAAAGGGCCAGGTATCAGATCCCACCACACAGCAGGGATACTTCACCACATTTTAACTTCAATAAAAAGACACAGCATAATTTCATCAAAAGACAGACAATGTAAGACTCCATCAGCATGTAGTCGAGAGAGCAGTGAATTTTGTATTACATTGCCATTTCTATAGCACTTTCCTAGCCCTTGAGTGCAGATATAGCAGAAATATTTTTTTGTTTCATTTTTTTGGTGCTTTGATCCCGTTCAAAATTTCAGCCACTATTTAAACAGAAACGGAATGAAAAAATGACAATTCTGTCATCAGGTTTTATAAATGATTCTAATTAATCAACCAGCCCTCTAAAGGCTGTCCAATTTCCTAATCCCAGGCAACTATTGCCTTAAGTAAAGTGTATTATGAGTGCTGTAGGCCATGTTTTACTGTGAAGTTCATATGGATTTTCCTTCCACAGAGGATGCTTTGGAGTTGATTATTATACATTCTCGGGCCTTGTAACCGACTCCCTGAGTCTGCAACTCCCAAGGGTAGCTCCCTTCATCTCAGTGCAGTTTCTTGGCAGGGTATTTTATGTGGTTCGAGCTGCATATATGCAGACCATTCCATAGATGGCAGGTATTGGCTTGTGCAGTCACTTCTAGCCTCACACACCTCTCTTACACCCAGGAGAAAATGCAGCTCTATGCTTGTTTACAATGCAGATTCAGCAGTTTCAGCAATATTCACACACCTTTGTCATTCAGCTAGAAGCTACCTATCTCGCACTCATTTTCTCTTCAAATTTATGCAGAGACATAGCAACAAAACCTATTAGGAGCAGAATTCGAATTCCGAAGCATGACATCGAAAAACTATTCATATAGGCCACACGACAAACACGCACTGTTCCATCTATAGCACTTCACAGAGTAACTTGCTACCTCTCTGCATATGTGCATTGGTGCATAGTTAGGAGTATACAGCACCCTATAAATAAAACTAAAATATAATACAATGTTCTCAATCCCTACAGCACTGCGAGAACATAATGGCAATACAGAGCCAGGCACATCTCTATTGACATACCCTATCTCTGGCTTCTATAAATGTACAGACTTACTTAGACGCTGATTCAAAGTTGTGTTTTAAATTCTGATCCATGGATGTTTGCGCACAGATTGGAATTCTGAGTTGTGCACCGATTACCACACTTCAATTTTCTCCTGACAGATGTCACCACAAAAAAGCCTGGGGATATCTATCTGGATAAAATGCTAAGACAGCAGTGCAAAACAGGGAGTAAATGGTATGGTAAACACTGATTCCACATGTTAGGCATCATTCTGAGGTGGGAAACTCAGGAGAAGCTAATTATGTTACCTATTAAATAACCCACATAAGGTAATTACAGTCTGCACTAATTATCATCCTAATTCTACATAACTTGGAACCGTGACTTTAACCGCCAAATCTGTCTTTGAACTTCTGTCATTATGATATCAATACAGGTATATAGCTTACTGTATATCAGTTTCACTTTTGAGGCCCTAAACCCTCCTTGTTTCCCCATTTTATTACCTGCTGTAACCTCATAGCCTCTAATAATTCCCCACCTCTGTCTTTGCCCTGACAATACAATTCTAAATTATACACAAAGAAGTTAGTGTGGGGTGTGGATGTGTGTGTTTATGTGTGTGGGGCGAGTGATGGGATGCATCTATTCTGTCAATCACCAGCACTGTCTTTGCTCTTGCACTATTATAACATCATAGAGGACAGCTAAATAGATAATCAAGATCATGCACAGATATCGATGACACACAAAGACCACCACAGTTGCCTGATAAGTTAAATGCCCTGCCTATTACAACCTTGTAACAAAAGACACACAGATGATGGACGGAATGCAGAGCAAATTAAACATTCACCCCAAGTCAAGAGATCTGGGTTAAATCCATAGTTCTTTTGCTCACCGAGCCACCCCAGTTCAGACCCAGCCATATGCAAATCAGTCTTGACCCTGTGCCTCATGGGAACAGTCCAGCCCCAACTACAACCTTGTAGGCCATGCTTAAGGGGATATTTAGAACTTGGGCAATAGTCTGCAGAGCTGCCAGGGGGATAAATCTATGGCTTTCAACACTCAGACAGAGGATTGTCTGCCCTATTTAGAGATTGCCAGATTGCCACCTGCCTAGCTGGAATTTATGTGCTGCTAGGGCAGCCACCACAGCAGCACACCCTTCTTAGCATTGCAGACTTGCTGAGCAGGCACCATTTTTAAAGCAACCATTTGGCAAACTTCTTTTTATTGAGAATATACACTTTCAATGTAGGATTTTGTTCTCTCAATAGAAAACACAAATGTCCTGTCATGCAGGCCAGTGTGCGGGGGCATTCTACATTTCCCTGCCTGTAGTCACCATGCCTTGGCTCCATAATGTTCATTCACTGTTGTTGCTTCTTCTATTTAGAATGCTCTTCATCTTGGACTATGCAAAATAGAGGACCAGTCTATATTTAGGAAGGCTCTTAAAATGTATCTATTTATTATCTTTTTATCTTTTCAGGAGTAGTTAGTCAGAGCCAAGGTGCCTTGGGGTGCTTGTTGCATTTTGTAAGCAACAACTCAACTCAACTCATGTCTTGCATGTATTGGTTTTCAATATACCAATCAAATGCTTTATTTCGATTACAAGAATCATAAAAGCAACAAACAATATACACAGACAAACATTAAAAAATATACAGTGTGTCACATAAATATTAAAACATGATTGGGCAAAATTATCAGAATGGCTAAAAAGGTACTAGTAAAATGAATAAAGCCTAGAAATTGATTGAAAGTTTAAAAAGTTAAGAACAGCGATATAAAAACCTCATAGCAGGTAAAGGAATGGGCTTTGGGCGCGCAGCCAAACATAAAAACAATCTTAAGGGTTAAAACAATTATACAAGCATATATGGACAAATGTACAAAGTCAATCACAAGTAAAGAAGTATGTCTCAGTGTGAGGTACTCTGCAAGACACGGGCATTTAATCAGTGGTACTAAATAAGTAAGCTCTACAGATTGTTACAGTACTTAGATGGTAAAGAGTAAGCTGACATGGGTATTTATCCCTCAGCAAGCGTACTAGTACCCTTCAGTGCTTTGTTTCTGACAATCCAAGCACGGCTCAGAAACTTCGTCACCCCACACGAAAAAAGCATGCTTGTGTCAGTTTTAAGAATACGCAGGGCAGTCCTATGATCGCGTGTACCCATGCTTTTGCAGACCGGTTTTATCCAGTTGGACCTGGCAACGGAATAAGCCGGACAAGCAAAGAGAAGATGGGACATGCTTTCCAACGGAGCTCTGCAGCAAGGGCAGGCCTTGCTTGGTTGTTTATAGGAGTGCCATTTGCAGGTGGTTGCATGGATTGGAAGTGTGCCCAACCTGAATTGCATGTATAACTGTCTGTCACGTGGAATCTGGATAATATCCAGATAAGGCTCTAAGCCTCTACACTGTTTGTGGCGAAAGAACTCTTCTGTCAAACTCCCCAAATCTGGGTTGCTCAGCTCTTTGGTATCAACCCAGTTCCAATAGGTATGCTTAAGCTCTGCCTTGTTGGGTGGTACTTGGGTGTCCCAGGCTTCCGTGAGGCCCAGCTTGGACAACAAACTTCTAACATTGGATATCCACTTGACCCTGTGCCCCGTATCTAAGTTAGTCACCTCTATTAGGGCCGCGGCATAGTTAGCAAGCTCTGGGGTACGCATCACTCGTGCCCAAAAGAGAAGAGGGCGCAGTTTTGCAATGTCCCTGAGCGGCCGTCTGCCTATATCAAACATCAATGGAGTTAATGGGGTGTTGCTGGGAAGCATCACCAGGTCCCTCAGAAACTTATTTTCGGACCTGCCAATATCCTCAATGTTTTCGAAGCCCCACAGCTCCGCCCCGTACAACGCAGCAGCAACTGCTTTCGCTTCGTAGATTGTGAGTACTGGAGCTACTGGCCTACTATAGGAGGCCCGGTGTTCTTTGCTAAGGGCACCAACAGCACGTTTGTGGTTCAGTAACATCTTAGCTAGATGCGGCTTCCAATGCATTTTTATCTGAAAGGCGGATACCTAAATAGTCAAACACATTTACCCTCTCTAGTCGAGTATTGTTTAAAATTAAGTCATTTTTAAAAGTCTTATGGGGGTTAAAAACCATGAATTTTGTTTTATCTGTGTTAATAACCAGGCCCCGAGAGTCACAGAATAATTGGTATCGATTGAGAAGTTTTTGCAACCCTGACAGGGTTTTCGACACCAGGAGGGTGTCGTCAGCAAACAACAATGTTGGAACTTTCTCGCCCGCCAGGGTTGGTGCGTCTGCCGGGGTCTCCTGAAGAAATTTCACCACCCCATTGATGTACAAGGAAAACAGGGTGGGTGCCAAGACACAGCCCTGGCGGACTCCTCTGCTAACCAGGATCTTATCCGTAACCTCCCCTTGAGGGCCCCACCTGACTTGGGCGAAGTTTCATTTGTGCAGTCGAATTAAAAAGTTAAGAAGAGAGGGGGGAGTGCCTAGGTCCCTCAGCGTTTGCCACAGTCTTAATCTAGGTATGAGATCAAAAGCTGTTCTCAAGTCGATAAAAGCAAGGTAAAGACTTCCCTTGCCGATAACGACGACCTTCCAGTATATGAGTAGTAACCTGAAGACTTGGTCAATCGTGCCTGTGTTACTTCTAAACCCAGCCTGGTATTTGGAAAAAATGTCCTCCTCTTCGGCCCATGTTTGTATTCGCTGGAGGAGGACCCTACCTACCAACTTTTGCATAGCATCAATTAGGCTTATTGGCCTGTAATTTGATGGATCTTCCCTGTCCCCTTTTTTAAATATCGGGACCACCAGCGCTCCTTTCCAAGAGTCGGGAATTGGGGATCCATTGGCTATGCTATTAATCAGAAGTTGGATATAACTCGACCAGTTCTTGGGATCAACCAGAAAGAGGTCACCAGGAAGACCGTCTGGTCCAGGGGCTTTGCCCGGCACTATCTTTGTTACTGCCATTTCAATTTCGGTCAACGAAAAAGGATTGCTCGTATTCCCCACCGGAGGAATGTCTGTGGAGTCGCTTAACTCCTCCAGACATTCATCATCAGGAGCGGAATACAGTTTCCTGAAGTGATCGTGCCATTCGTGGCTTGTAATGTGGTTAGGCAGGGAGACAGAGTCTCTGCTAATGCCCTTACTTACAAGGGACCAGAACTGGTTTTTATTTTTCTCCAGACTGGCGTCTTTCAGATTCTTCCAGTATGATTCATCCCACTCTATTCTGGCCTCATGGAGAGCTGCCCTGTATTTCTTTCTCGCTAGTTTAATCGATTCGGAGTTCTTAGACCTAATTGCTGCTGCCAATACTTGTCTATTTAATCTACATTTTTTGGTGTACCACAGATGGTGTCTTTGCATGAGTGCCTTAGTATTAGTATGATTATTGGTGGCTAAGAAAAGAGTGCTCAACTGATCTATGGTACGGGAGTGGGCTAGAGAGGCACCTACATAGGGTTCGGCAGCCAAAAGGGTTGCATGCAGAGCTTGGATACCAGATGTGACAACTTCCTTAATACGAGATAGTTTTATTTCGTGGGAGCTAACCTTACGCCATTTCAGGTATCTTTTACAGTTTGAAGGAACGATATCTATGGCATGAGCTGTGGCCCTCAAAGTTTGGTGCGAGGACGGGGTGCCCCAAAGCAATTCTAGTGTCAGACAGAGAGGATTATGGTCGCTGTCTGTTGTGGTGCCCACATACATATCTGGCATTAGGGCCCACAATTTTACGTCCACTAAGATGTAATCTATCCGCGAGGGGCAACCTACTCTGTTAAAAGTGTTTGCACCATGTGTGTCTGAATGAGTTCTGCCGTTGGCAGCTCTGAGACCGTGTTCAATGGTTAGTGCATTGAGTTGAATTGCAAGCGGGGTCCACTTGCTGATAGGGGGAATGTTAAGAGGGGGGATCGCCCATTGTGCATCACCGTCTTCCAGCTCCAACATGTCCTCTGAGCTCAAAGGCTCAAAGGTACAGTTCAAATCTCCTGCTACTATAATTCTGGCGTCAGACTTGCAAATGGATAGGGAATGATCTAGAAGTGTAACAATGGGTGATTGTTGTCCTCCCTTGGTTCCTCTGATATAAACATTAAATAACTCCAGTGTGCCTCCTCCCGTGGGACCTTTGATGGTTAGTCTCAAGATGTCCGGACTTGTTGTTGGTTGAACGGTGATTTGGCAGCCTAATGAAATGCTCACCCAAATAATCAACCCTCCTGACGGACGCCCTCTCCCCTTTGTGGTTGCCGGAATACAGTAGCAAGCGTAACCCGATTTGTGGGGTGGGACCAGACTCCACGTCTCCTGGAATAAGCATATGTCAAAGCCTTCTACCAGATTATTCCAGTGTGGCAGCAATAGCTTGTTTAATAGGCCTGCCACGTTCCATGATAGGATTTTTAGCTGTTGTGGGCGTGAGGCCGAACCCCCTCATGAGTGCAAATCGGGATTAAGGTGCAGGATGGGTCTAAAGGGTCTGGTGCTGTTAATGAATCGAGGAGTGTGTAGGGGACAGTCTCATGCAGGCCCTGTGGGAAATAATTCAACGCCACCCCTATTTCCTCCAGTGAACCTTTACTGGGAAGGGGAACAGAAGGTTCACACAGATTCTGGTTTTGGCTGGCCACCACTGTTTCTTGCCATATATAACTGCTAGGCTTATCGAACAGTCAATCTACTGTTTCAAGCGTCGAACCCCATCAGGTTGAAATTGCGACCCATCCCTTGGAAATACTTGAGCTCGCCTAAACTGTATAGCCGAGGTAGCAGGGGAGCAGGTTCTAAATTCTAAAGCTAACAGGTTCTCTGCCAGATCAGCATTGGAGAAGGCAAGCTCAATATAGTCATAAGGTTGGTCAGGGATAGTGCGTCTGCGTGCCCGAGTGATATCTTCGCGAATCACTGAGCAGCAGCCTCTAGTGTAGCGTATCCAATGTATGACCTTATTGGTCAAAGACCGCACTTTCCGTGTCGCTATGAGGGCCAAGTTTGGGTACATTTATCATATAGATATTAGGGCCTTGCAGTGGCGGTAGTGAATATACATGTCTCCGTTGTTGGAGTTGTGGTGGGACCTTTGCGAGCCTAACAGTGTCTCTTGCTCGGCAAGGGCCGCCTGAGACAACATGATCTTTAGTAGGGACAGATGGTGATGTGAGTGAATTGTTTATTAACTTGGGCTCAGTAGTATTCGTGCTTGCGAGTGTAGAGCCAGACAACATGTGATTTGCAGAGTTTTTTAGGAGTGTAGGTGCACTTTGCCCCAAATCTGCGCCTACAGTACTTGGTGGACCAACCAAAGTGAGAGATTGTCGAGATTGTACAAGTGCCTGTTCCTGGTGTACAGGTTGTACCAAAGGAATTAGTGTTTTCACCAGGTGTGTGAGCTCTTTAATCAGACTTTTCAAAGATGTAATCTCAGCCCTAAGGGAATCAATAGGCCCAGGTGTATCAGGAGGTGATTGCTCCGCATTGCTACCTCCTTGAAGAATGCTCAGTGGTGTGGCTTGCTCGCATATTGTGTCAGAAGAGGTTGCAAGCAAGGCAAATCTGTTTGAGCATGGGATATTATGCTTCATTAGGCTGACTTGCTTGCAAGCTAGTTCATCAGAGTCAAGAACTACCGTCTCTTGTGCCCCGACCAGGTCACGATCCTTGTTGACACTCGAGTTGGTAGTTCTTTTACTAGCATATCTATGGAACATGGGAGCAATGGTAAGTGGGCGAGCAGGGGATTTTGGATTAAGGGGAGCTTGGCTACTGTTGCTATGCGGGCCCACGGGATCTGACACCAGTATGGTTTCGCACTCGTTGATTAATGTATCTATTCTATCGAGGACACAATTACTGGCGGCATGTTTACGAGGTTTCTTAGCCTTTTTCCCCTTGCCTGGGCCACGACTCCCAGTCCCCCCACCTCTACACTCTCCATAGTTTTCCGTTTTCCCATACCTTTTACAAAGACAAGCTTTACCTTTTTTTAGTGTCCACAGTGAAAGTAGTGCGATTTGCCCAAAACTTACAAGTCGGCAAATCGATCCGGGTAAAAATTGTGAACGGCTAATCGTGGCAATGAATCTTACACATCTAAAAGTCCAATAGTGCAGTCTAAAAGCAAGTAGGCCAGAGTCCGAGTCTACCAATTGGTTATTAGGGACTGCGCTTGTAAAACCACAATAAATTGAGAAAAAAGTACCTTCAGTTCAAGGCTGGGGAGCTCTTGTTTGACGGATAAAAAAGGGGGGTGGCCCTGCCTTGCCTCTTCCTGGCGATGACGGGCCCGCCCTTGGCCCGGGCTTTGCCCGGGCGTCGCCCGCGCGCGTCCCGCGATGCGGGAGACCGGCGCCCCTCTTAACGCGCCTCCTGGCGCGCGTGATGACGTCGTTAGCAGGCGTCAGCACTGGCCTGCTGGGAAATGTAGTGCCGTTGCCCTCACGGCGTGGAAACAATGAGGCAAGCCGTTGCCCTCACGGCTGGAACTGAGAGAGAGATTGGTGAGCAGGAGCCGTTCCCCTCACGGCGGTCTGGTGGCCAAAATGCGCGTCCCGCGATGCGGGAGACCGGCGCCCCTCTTAACGCGCCTCCTGGCGCTCGTGATGACGTCGTTAGCAGGCGTCAGCACTGGCCTGCTGGGAAATGTAGTGCCGTTGCCCTCACGGCGTGGAAACAATGAGGCAAGCCATTGCCCTCACGGCTGGAACTGAGGGAGAGATTGGTGAGCAGGAGCCGTTCCCCTCACGGCGGTCTGGTGGCCGAAATGCGGGTTTCAATATATTTACTAGGTGCCCTCAGGCATTAAAAGCGGGGCTGGTGGCAATTTTAAAATGAATCAAGCTGAAATAACGGGTTGTAGTTCTTGTCCTTTGTTGATCGAGCATTATCTGAGGGTAGCTCATGTGTCTGGAGCCTGACCCATGGGCAGACTAAGAGATAGCTCAACTATGTGATGCCTGAACATATAATTTATGTCTAACTAGAGGCATACATCTGCTGCCTAAAGCGAATCCTCTAGGATCAATTTCTCCGAGACAGATACAGAAATTGCTTTATTGTATGCCTTCTGGGTTTTTTCTCCTTTATAATGTCTATTCAGGGGTAGTACACCAGCACTCCTCTTATTTCCTTGCATCGCTGTGTCCAGCCTTGGCAAACTAGTGTAGCTTGGAAGCAAAATGCTTATGAAACTTTTGTCTGCTGTCAAACTTAGCCTGGGTCCATTAAAACAGTACAACTCTGGTATTTGGTATAATAGGTTACCAATGCAAAAACGCTACACTGCACTGCACAACTAAAACACTACTTTGTGCTCTACCTGTTCTAGTCCTGCAAGGAGCCAGGAGGTGGGGCACAACGTTAGCGCGCCAGTTGAGTGCTTTTAAGGCTCTTGTTCTCTCTGCAGCGCAGGATGCACTTATCAGGGGAGCGGACTTCATTGCCAAGAGTCCTGCTAGGAGCCTGGAGGCGGGGCACAGTGTCAGTGTGCCAGTCGGGCGCTTTAAAGACACTTGTTCTCCCCATAGAGCCGGAAGCCTGCTGGATGCACCCTGGTATGGCCCAGGCAGAACCCGGGACAAGAGCGGGCCCGTCTGCTCCTGTCAGAGCACAGAAGAGGCTGGACTGGGCCACCCCTCGTTGGATTAGCATTTTTATTAGGTAAGACCTTTCTCTGAGGGGTTGATAAACCATTATTTTGGCCTTGTGCTCTTTTGTTTGAGCTCACTGAAGATCATGGGTAAAAGAAAAATCCAGGGCCCCCGTGGAGCAAAGGCTTCTTCATCAGTTCATACCCACTCCATCTCAAACTATCTGTCCTCTGTAATGGGAGTCACTAACTCTGAAATTGGATGGGTAGAAGAGAACATTGACATGGTTCGGCGGCTTTACACGTCATTATCTATTGCCCCTCAGGCACAAGCACAGAGTGACTTTAGTAATTTAGTAAACTCAGACAAGGATGTACCTGAGCCCGGTCCACAGTTTGAAGGCGTGGCCAGTAAGGTTAACAGTTTGAGTAACACCTCGATCATCAACACTAACAGGAGGAGTCCTGCAGTACCGGACTTTAGTCACTCGGATGGGCCTTGTGGGGTGGCTCCTTCCACTGTCGAGTTGGTGACTGACATAGTATAACCTCCCTCTCATTTTGAACTCACCTCCTCCGAAAAAATACAGATGAAGTAAGCAGGTAGCTTCCAAAAGGAAATCTCAGCTCCATTCTGCATGGGCAGGAGGAAGCAGCCGCCCTTCTCATAACAATGAGCTTAAAGTGGAGACCTCCATTTCTCCCTTGGTAACGCAACTGAGTGCAATGATGAAAGCCCATTGTGATCCTGTATTTATAAGGCTGGAATTACTGTTAAAATCTTTGAGAGAGGAATTAACAACAAAAATTGAGCAGGGGATTGGTAACATATCGGCATTCCCTGGTCTACCTGTGTCTAAGCCATCAGGTGAGGAACCATCAAGGAATGAGCATTCTATCTTAAACTCATATCCAGATCTTAGGCCTGATGTTCCGTCCACCCAGGCTCTGTATGTACTGGTGGCAGCCACCCCTCCCGCTTTTGACAGGTCTAGCAAAAAGCACCCAGTGGTTTCATCATCGTTGGTCCCTTAGAGGTCGGATTAGCCTTTCACTACAGGGCACTCACCCCCAAGGGAGGGTGATAGAACAATATATAACTCCTCACACCAGCAATGTCTACATCTCCCCCCAGAGTCAACATCTTTTGTCATTATTCTTGATCAATTCCCCCTTTATATGCAGCAAGAAAGGAATCAGGGGTGTATTTGAATCATAAAGTCATGCATTGGTTTAGAGTTAACTCAGGATGGGTAGAGGACCTCTCAACTGAGATTCTGTCAGTCAGGAGAGTTCCGGGGGTTGGTCACGAACCAAAGTATTGCCAGGGGATTGTGTTGTTGTTAACTTTAGGAGACCGAGTCTGGTGGGAGGCTTACTTTCAGCTTTGAGATATTTAGTTGACTCCCCTGGTTGAATTAGAGCTCTTCCTCTGGGTTATACACCCCCACGGCCATTGCACAGAGTGCCAGTTGTTGAGCAGCAGTGCAACGTCAACCTGGTCGCCTCACTGCAACCTCCTTTGTTTACCTGAGCAATAATTTTTCTGCCCGCAGTAACCTGCAAAAAAATTGACTGACACCCATCGTCGTCGCCACAGAATGTTTCCATGTCCACCACCATAGTCCGTGACCCCTCCTTAAGTAAGTCTGTGGTCCCAGCTCAGTTAGTGAAATCAGGTCTAAGTGTGAGTTCTCCATCTATAACATAGTGTTCCGAAAAAGTTTTAAAATTATTATCCTGGAACAATGCCCGGATCTGCTTAAAGCGCTCCAAAGAAGACTGGCTGGGTTCCATCAAAGAATTTGATTTGATTTGCCTGCAAGAGACTTGGGCCCTGGAAGAAATTTATATTAATGGCTTTCTCTCTTTATGTAACCCTGCTGTGCCAGCTGTCGCAGGGAGGGCGATGGGAGGACTGACCATTTGAATTTTTCTCAATTTCCCCGGTATTAATTTTAAATCTGTTGGCTCCTCCCCCTGGTACCAATTATTACTGCTTGCAGGGCTGGGCACAGTAGACCTGCTGATTGTAAATTTCTATTACAAAATATTTGACCATATCGTGGCTATGTTGAACAAAGCGATTGCAAACGTGAGCGCTAAAAATCAGCCATATTTCCTGCTCTGGGTGGGCGATTTTAATTGCATCAAATGTCAGTTCAGTGACTTGTGGGTTTGCGACCTGGAAAACAAGGATGGTCAGGTGATGACACATTTCAGACATTCTAACTACGGGGATGCATTGAACAATATTCTATACTCTGAGGAGTTAGTATTTTTGAGTGATTGTGTTAGGCCCATCCCTAAGCCATATCCAACTTTCATAGGAGGGAACAAACCCAGTACCATTGATTTCATGTTAATTCCAAAAGATTTTAATTTTTTTGTAGCTGACTTCAAAATCTCTCCAAATTGTGCTAGTGACCATAACCCTTCAGTAGCTTCTTTTAAAACAGATTATGCGCTAGTTGAGCCTAAGCAGGTTGTGGCCCCTCTTACTTTCAGCACTAATAAAGGGCTCTGATTGAAATGGGACCAGGTTGACCCAAAGCCTTTTTTGGAAAACATTGTTTCTGAAAATTATTGGTTAATATAGGGGAGAGGAGTTGCCCTCAAGGCTAGGGCAGGCAACCTCAAATCTGGGGAACCGGGTTCAAGTCTCTGCAAGGACGCGCAACATCCTGTGATTCTGGGCAAATCACTTAATCTCCCCGTGCCTAACAAAAATGAATGTGTCCTCATGTAACGCAACTGGTGCTTGTGTAAAGCGCTCTGATACCCGATACCTTTGGGTAAAGATTGCGCTAAATAAAACTCTGTAAAAAAAAAAAAAAAAAAAAAATATATATATATATATATATAAGTGCTTGTTCCTAGAGGCTTCCCCATCTTGTATAATTGAGGATTTTGCCAGTGTTTGGTCAGCCATATAACAGGCCCCAATTGTAAAACGCCCCACTTTTATCCCCCCCCCCCCATCAGTGCTTTAATACGGCCTGCTCGAAATCACAAAAACAGTTAAAGATGACCCTCAATTCTGTACTAAAAAATAGAGAAACCATTGCTATTGCGTGCAAAGAATATAAAGCTACTGTAATGGCTAGGAAGGCCAAACTTAGAAACGAGGTTTGATCCGATTTGTTGCCTGCTGAGGAGATTCAGGGAGGTTGTGATCCGCCCTTTATTTTCTGAAAGGCCATCTCCTAATGTATATTGTCTAATCCCAGAGACGTCATGGGTCACACACTTCTTGCAAATTTTAAGTCCTTTGAACAAAGATGATTATCATCAGGACACTGGGAGTCACACAGGGAGAGAAAGTGAACTGACCCTCCAGTTCAACAAGTCCATCACTGTGAAGGAAGTCGAGGTGGCAAGCAAATCCAGTGTAGGAAAACCCTGGGGCCGGATGGAGTCCTCGCAGACCTGTTTAGAGATAACCTTGACCTCTGGACCCCAATGCTTACCAAAGTATTTAGAGCTGCCATTATTGGACCACTCCCTTCCACATGGAAAAAGGCCATTGTAGTACCTGTTTTAAAAAAAGTGATAGGTCTGACCCGGCCTGTTATAGGCCACTTTCCCGATTGGATTCTACAGATAAGATTCTGGGTACAATCCTATAGGCACGAAGGGAAGTTGGGATATCTCAATTAACATCCTCTATGAAGCCCAATATGGTTTCAGACAAGGAGTGGGTATGGTGGAGCAGTGTTTGAACCTACCGCTCATCGTTGATGAGTACACCAAGTTCATGAAAGGCTCTTTACACCAAGCATTCATGGACCTGTTGTGCGCTTTAGACATGGTCAATCGAACCAAATTGTGGTATATGATGCGCAGTCTGGGGGTAGAAGAACCCTGGTTGCTCTTATTCAGCAACTGCACTGGAACACTACGGTCAAGATTCGTTTTGGCCCCATGGGAGAATGTACGTCATCTATATACTGTAATAAAGGTGTTCGGCAAGGTTGCATCCTAGCCCCATTTTTGTTTCTCATTTATATAAACGGTTTAGAAGCTCACCTACTCCAAAAGAATTTGGATTTCCTGAGGGCAAGCACTCATTTTATCTCTACACTTCTCCATGTAGACGATGCCATCCTATTAGCCAGGAGTGCAATCAGTCTTCAGAAAGCCCTGGATGCCTTTGTGGAGTTTATGTTATCACTAGACTTAAAGATTAACCAGCAGAATTCTTTCAAAATGGTTTGTGAGGCAAAGAAAACTAAATCTAAAACATTTTTTATGTAGGGAGCTCCAGTTTCCAAAGTTGAGCGTTTCTGTTATTTTGGACTGACCTTAGACCCACAAGCTAACTGGGAGTCCTTGATGATGCTGATGGTGCAAAAAACAAATAGAGTTGTGGAAGCAGTTTTTGGCTTCACAGCTAAGTTATGTCATAGACCAGAGAGGGAAATGATTACTTTATATGGAGCTTAGTGTTTCTCAATTTCTATGTACAGGGTTGGAGTTTGGTGTTTTTGTGATAGCTCTAGACTCCAAATTGTAGAGAACAGCTTCCTTCAAAGACTCTTGCTGGTCCTGCAGGGAGCGCCAACCTTCTTTTGTCACTCTGAAGTGGGACTAAGTTTCCTGGGGGACATTTTGGGTCTGCGCCCTTCTTACTATGGATAAAAAGTTGTCAAACCCTGGATTTAGAATTTTCTAAATTCATTCGTCAGGTTTGTCTGGTCCTGGATAACGCTGTGCCTATACCTTGGCTTGGGCAGGTTAAGTGCACTTTTAGTAGGTTGGAAGATAGAGCTTTTCAATAACCCTGCTCAAACTTCCCACTCTACTAGAGCTTAGATAAAGTGGGCCTTTTTTGAGCAGTCGCTGCTTATGCGCAGGCCACATGCAGATCAGCTTACCTCTTTGGCAAATTATCATGTTCTAGTACTTGGCCATGAGATGAAATGTTACCTTTCTTATATAGAAAATGGTTCCTTTTGGGGATATTGCGTTTTTTGCTTTCGCACAACAAGGGGGCTGCTTTGAGAACCTCCCTTTTTGTCCTTGTGATATTTCTAGACAAAGCACATTGCACTTTTTGTGCACTTTAAAAATCAGTGAGATCGCATTTTTTACTTCCACTTCTGTGTTCACTCAGTTTTAATTCACATCAGGTAAGGTTTTGATTTTCATTGTACCTTGATTCGCCATAGATTTTTCATGCTGTAATTAGTTTTATTAGATGGTCACTTAACATTAGGAAGAGATACTATTAATTGAGCTGGATTGCAGGGTTGGTTTGGGTCATTCTAAAGTTGTGGATGTATTTTTAACGAATGGTTTTTATTAGTTGATGTTCGTTTCTATTTGTTTATTGTATGAAATGAACTACATGTGTAATATGTTTATACCTTGATCTTTTGTGGCACTTTAAGCCAAATAAAGTGTTATGACTGACTAGTGTTGCAATGACAAACTAGTAACCATGTTGTCTGCCCTCAGTAATCTGCAAGAAATTGACTGACACCCATTGTCGTCGCCACAGAATGTTTCCGTGTCCACCACCATAGTCCGTGACCCCTCCTTAAGTAAGTCTGTGGTCCCAGATCAGTTAGTGAAATCAGGTTTAAGTGTGAGTTCACCATCTATACCATAATGTTCCGAAAACGTTTTAAAATTATTATCTTGGAACATTGCCGGGATCTGTAGCCCATTCACGGTTGTCCCCTTTCTTACCTTGGCCAGACTAATTCCTATAATTAGAGTACAGATTTAGGAACAACCATTATAGAAAATATGGTCATTCCTCTCAAAAGAATTTTGGAGAAGTTTGTAACAAATGTTGAATTTTAAAATGCACATTGCACCTGCAGGATTTAAAACCATCATTCATATATTAGTGGATTTGACACTTTATGTGCTGGGGGCTCCAGACCAGAATTGAAAGCATAGCTGTTGTTAGTATAATATATGTTATTATGAGGCACATTTTCTGCTTCTGTTGAAGTGACCTCTTTGAAGGACATTCCCCACCAGCCACAGGTTCTATGTGTTCTGGAGCTTGAAGGAATACTTTTATCCTTTGCATGGTAGAAGACATTTTGCAAGTGATTTAAAGGCAACTACTTTTTGCCAGTTCTTTAGGCCTGGTGGCTTCCTCCATGGATGTAGCACAGTCGTCTCATATGAGAACTACTCAATATGTGATGCCAATAAGAATTATTTTATTTTGATTTAGCATAGTGAAGATCTCTGGCAGAGTAATTAGCAGTCTATAATATTGTCAACTGATTGACATTCACTTATTCAATCTTAGGAGGACTGGAAGATGCACTAGGAATAAAACCTGTGACTTCACGCATCCCGAAATCAGGTGTGTTAACCCACTAAGATGAATATCATGAACCCTGTGCATGTATGCATCCTCAAACAAGCATATGTTGCAACATTCAGATTGAGCAGATTGAAAAAGTACCTTGTTTAACAGTCAGACAGCAGCGTCTTTCTGAAGATGGAATTAAAAATATTTAATGAGCTCACTGTGAATTCACAGAAGAAATTCGCAAAAGGGTTTCGATCTTGAAATAGCTTTGTGAAAACTGGCTCTAAAGTGTTTTGTATTGATATCTGTAGAAGCTGCTTTTAGTTGCCAAATCATTCATTCCACTTTTTAATGATCTCTGTAAGTAGCCTATAAACATTGTCAATTCCACTCAAACGTTCGTTTTAATTATATCGGGCTTGTTCTGCATGTTTAAAATCCACAATTTATCACTCTATTTTCTTGGACTGGCTCTGAGGATAGCTATGCCCCATTGTTTGAAGTGTTAACCCCACCTCCATTGATAGATCTGTTAGCCTTCCCTGCAGTTTGGGTCTAGTGGCGCCCCTGCCCCTTTCACACTCCAAACCCCATAGCTTAGTCCACATTTTGCTCCGGAAGCATTTAAAGGTGTAAAATGCAAATTGTTCACCTTCAACTCAGTCTACATATGAATACACTTGATTTGGGAATTAGCACACCAAGAAATTGAACTTTACCAGTGGCGGCTCGCCGAGGGAGTGGTGCGGGGGCGGCGGGGCGGGGAGGGGCTGGGTGGGGGTAGTGAACTCGGACATACGACGGACAGAACCCAGAGGAGTTCTGTCCATCGTAAGTCCGAGTCCTCTACCCCCACCCCCACCCTGCCCCTCCCCGCCCCACTGCCCCGCACCACTCCCTCGGCAAGCCGCCACTGAACTTTACCCCATCTACGCAGCATAAAATGCAAAAAACATTTGCCTCCTTGGTGAATAGTAAGCACACGTTTGAAGCCAAATGAAATACTGCACCAGTGTCAGACTGGCCATAGGGCAATCAGCTAGCGCCAGCCATGTGGGGTTCAGTGAGTGGGGCTGTTTTGCTGTCAGTTTGTGGTCCTGTTTTATGGTCTGGTGGGCCAGCTTTTACTGATGATTTCCCTGATATTACCACAAACATTGTCTGCAGCCAGCACAAATCATGCATTCTCCTATACCTTGCAAAACACCTATACAGGTTTCCAAGTTCAATACTACTCTATTTACAAATGTGGGCAACTTTTTTAGCTATCTGATTCGCCAATGGAGGCGACTTTTATTTAGGCTCCCGGGCCTAATTTCTTTACCAGCCCCAGCCTGTATTCAGTATCATGATGCTTTCTCTCGAGACTGTTGCTTACACTGATTTAACACATCTAAACAATGACGAAAGAAAAGAAGGACTACATATTTCTTTCACACAGGGCGTATGCCCCGACAATAAATAGCAACAATGAAAAGGAAACACATTTTAGGATCAAGACAGCCCTGTGGAGAGAAAAGAAAATAACCAATTTTATTTTGTTGTAGGCATTCGTTCATAGTCCATATCTTAATTCGGGAGGCTTCCCTCGAACTCCTCACCCACCCTCATGATGACTAAGACCCTTTGACAGCAGCCTTACTTAGGCATGAGTCATGGCTGTCTGGGGCCCGCATGAATGCGCCTACAGTGCAGGCGCTGTGGGTGGATGGCGGCGTCAATAAGCCAGCTGCGCGGCAGTTACCGTTCTACATATGAATCATTTTCATTATAACCCACATGCTCGCACTTTCGTGATTATCTGCATTAACTGTGCTGCTGTATTACTGAAACAAATGGCTTCATTAAAAAAAGAGCAAGGGAAGAAAAAATGACGACTTCCGGGAACTGAGCGTCTTTCTCACTATTGTTTTTTTCAGCTTTGCTTTCTAGGGTTTAGGGATTATAAAATAGATTTATGAATGTAGTGAACGTGATGGAAAAGATGTTGTGCCCATATGCAAATATTGCCGGTAAAGACATTGCATGGAAAACACAATGGGGCTTATTTACAAGCCCCTTGCGCCACTTTTGCGTCAATTTTTAATGGGAAAAGTGACGCAAAAGTGGTACAAGGGGCTTATAAATCTGCCCCAATGTCATTAATATCAGAATATTTTTTTTCCCTGAGGAAAAAAGAGCTAATTTTGCCAGCAGAAACGCACGTCTTTCTCTTTGAAATGCGTTGAAGAAAAGAAGGTAGCGGCATGGAGTTAGATGAGCAAAAACAAACGCAGGTCGAGGGAATAACGTTAGTAAATACGAAGATCTAAACCTGAAAATCACTGGTCTCCCGGCCGCCACAAGCATTGTTAGGGGAAGACGAAACACATTCAGTATGAGAAAAATCTAACACGAGATCTTGCAGTTGTTAGCCTTAAGAGCTCCAAAAAAGGCAAATACATAATCATCACACTAGACAAGTAGGGGCTTATTTACAAGGCCCTTGCGCAACTTTTGCGTCATTTTTAACATGGGAAAAGTGACGCAAAAGTGGCGCAAGGGGCTTGTAAATCTGCCCCGTAGTGCGTTGATGATGATGATGAGTACCTGTACAGCGCAGACAAATAATCAAATAATAAAAGACGATGTCTTGGCCCTGAGCTGGAAAGAGCTGGAAAGAAAGACGTTCAAAGGAAAAGTATGGGTTCAAGCCCTTACGAACCTTTAAGGGAACAGTTTTGGACTGGAGGAGACTGGGAAGAGAGATCCATATTTTAGGGGGCATCTATGAAAAACCCCTACTCTCCAGCCAAGTGAGTGAACTTCGGTGGAAAGACGAGCAAGGAGGCTTCCGTTGAGCTAGGACCGCTTTGGACTATAATGTGCCTAGTTTCAAAGTGAACACAAGTAGGGCCTTGGTTGTGGTATGTTGAATCGGCTTGTAAAGGGTACCATTCACTCCCGAAGGAGAATCCCAACACTGAAGCACTGGTAGTCTTTAGACACAATGCATAGAGTCTTAAGACTCAAGCATTACACAGGTAGCCAGTGTAAATCTCTGAGATGTGAGGAAAAGGAGCTAGGATGAGGAAACAGAGTGGAAGTGTAGCCGAAAGATTCACACTAAATTGGATACATTGTAGAGATTTTTTTGGGCAGGCCAAGGTATAAAGTATTGCAGTTGTCTATTTCTGATAGAATAACCGATTGAACTAGAGAAAGGCGAGAATTTGTGTGGAGAAGAGGGAGTATCTTGCATAAGTAGTAGAAGCAGGCAGGTTGGGGCTGACTTATAAGGCAATCAGGCAATGCCCGAGGGGCTGGTCTGATAGGTCAGTGTGTGGGCCGGGTTTTTGGAGGTTTGTGGGCCTTTTTTATTTTCTTGTGGGACCGTTTTTATTGTTGATTTCCATAATATTACCACAAACATTGCCTGTAGCGAGCACAAATGCATGCAGTCTCCGTTACCTTGCCAAACACCTAAACAACGACGTGTCTTTACAAGTTCGAAACTGCCCTATTTACAATTGTGGGGCGATTTTTTAGCTATCTGTTTCGCTCAGTGGCGGCCACTTCTAATTTGGAGCCAAATCTATTTTCTGTCCCAGTACGATCCTGGAAGCAGGAAGATGCAATAGTATTTATTTGTTTTTCGAAGGACAGAGAGACGTCCAAAATCACTCCCAGATACTTTGCAGACTCTTTGGGAGAAGGAGCTTCACCCACTGCAGAGGATCAACCAAGAGGGATGCCAGATGATAAATGCATCTCCAAAAAGGAACAGCTTGGATTTACCACCATTTAATTTCAGAGAGTTCTTTCTCATCCATATAACCATGGCAGAGAGATAGGCTTGAACATTCGACGCAGTGGCAGAAGACTTGTCTCCGAAGGAAATGACAATCATCTTGTAGTCTGCAGAAGACAATAAAGATAAACCCACAAATAAGATTAGGCAAGGGAGAAGATATATATTAAAGAGTGTTGGGCTTAATGAAGAGCTTTGGGGAGACCCGCATATAGGGGAACTAGACTGGGATCGAAATGAAGGTATAACAACCGATTGAAAACGGTTGATCAGAAAATGAGTATAGCCAATCCAGTGTTTTATCATAAAAGCCAACACAGTAAAGCCTTTGACAAACAACTTAAAGCCACAGTGCCAAAGGCTGCTAAGATCAAGTAGGAACTAGCGCAGCATGCCCTCCCCTATCCAAAATCTTGTGAATATCATGAGTAGAGCCATTTCAGTGCTGGGTTACGAGCATAAGCCAGCCTGTGAATTACTCAAAATGTTATTGGTTTGTAAGAAAGCAGACAGATAAGAACTAGCTTCCTTTTCTAAGATCTTAGAAGGAAAGGTAAGTGACAAAATGGGGTGATATTTACTCTGTATCGAGGGATCTGCCGAAGGTTTTTTCAGTATGGGAATATTTAATGCTTCTTTCCATGAACGGGACATGGCTATCAGGGTCAGGGATGCATTACAAACAGAAAGATGTTCAGTGCCAAATAAAATACATGTACGGCACACAGGTCATTCAGCGAGCCAGACATGATTGCATATATGTGCTCCAGGGTGGTATACTGCTTTATGGCAAAGAATTGCGATAGCACAGTTTGAGAATGATACAAAGAAAAAGACAAGTCAGTATTACGGAGCCTATACCATCATGGCCGCTGGTTCTGCTGGGCTGCCTCACTGCGGAGATGATGTGAGCTGGCGGCTCTCCCCCGCCGGCCGCCACCTACCTTCAGGACTCGACCTCTGTGCTAGGTGTACCGCGGACCTCCTCCTGGATCATACCGTGATCCCTTCCGGATCCACCGCTGAGACACGCCAGTAGCCGTCCGATGCTACTTTTAATCCTCCGGCATTGACACGCTCTCGTTGAGCGCAGGATGGTGGAGTCCCGGGTGTGTCCGACTGCGGGGCTTGCAGCCTGACGGAGCTCCAGATCCCATCACGAGCGGTTGCTCCCCTAAAAGAGGGCCACTCAACGACTCTCAGGCCAACTTCTATTCAAGGTATTCAACTATTTCACACTTTTAAAGCCCAAAACGATCTGCAGGGTGATCGATCCCTCAATGCTGCCTGACCCCAAAATGGCGACCGCACTAGTTTCGCTCGCACTTTGACAGTACTTTTTTTCAATCGTGCACATGTCTAGGGAGTTATCGCTGTGCCTCACTCGTGCCAGATCAATAACTCATTGCTTGCCAGCTGCCTATTTCTTGTCTGGGTACCACATCGATCACATCTGACCTCAACATTATAGACTCTGTTCTCCCTGCATTTAAGATGGCGCCCGCCTAGTGGATGCCTGACATTCCACATCTTTTGTGATTGTAATCTGGCCCAAGCAATGTTCCTATTTAAAGTGCCAACAACTAGTACTATTAATCTAGGCCAGTGTTTCTCAGCAAACTCAGCGATTTTCCCTTGCTCTAACAAGAGCTTACTGCTGCGCCTATCCATGGCACCCGGGCTGACACCTTACGAGCCTCCTAGAGGTGGGCTGCCCCTTTTGCACATGGGAATACCTGAATTAGCCTGGAGATCATCAGCCATTGAAGCTGCCTTTTTGGAGAACACTCCGCAGCCGCGCACTTCAGACCCGATAGTGCAGAAGCCTGCCAAACATCTCCCCATCGCTTTGATGGACCGCACTGGAGTACAGGAACTTCTGAGGGAGGCTCGGAACGTGATGCTGCACGGTCTCCCCACATTGCCGAGATGACCTACCGCCGTGATTGAATTTGGGCACTGGACTTAGTGACTTTGTGTCCCCATCTGGGTTATGGGCCCGCTTACTCTAACTTTTTGGGCCCCCACGTGGTACTTTTCTCCCACTGCCGATTTGCCAGATTCTGATCTGCTTCACAGCCCCCTGTTCTCCACTCCCCTCCCCCATTCCCTCTATTCCGCTACTGGGGACTTGTTTCTTCTGTGTTTGACTATGCAATTCTAACTAATGTAACCCATGAAAAACTGTTTTTTTCCCTGTTATTCCTGAACGCTGAGACCTGAGCAACATGGCTGATGCCCGGTGGAGCTGCTAGACAGCTATAGAGGAGATCGGCCCTGGTTCACCCCCTCGGCCGTCACCTACCCAGCCGGACATTGGGCACAGTTCTCCCCGTCTCCCCGCTGTGTCTCTTTCCTCCCCCTCCCTCCCACGCCATGGAAATCTGAAACCTACTCGACTCTCTTTCGTCCGACATCGCCTTCTTCACAGAGACCAGGACCAACGCATCCTCCGCCCCCGACATCAGCACCGTCATCCCAGACGGATAAAAGATCCAGAGGAAAGACCGCCCCAACCACCCAGGAGGGGGCCTCGCCATCGCCCACAAGAGCACCCTTGCCTCACCACCTCCAGCGAAACCTTCCCCTCAGCCGAACACCTGCACTTCAAGATCCAGACCACCCCCAAAGCCACACTCCGAGGAACCCTCGTCTACAGACCCCCCGGCCCCCGAACACCCTTCGCCGCCACCATCACCGACTTCATCACACCCCACGCGATCGCCTCAACAAACTACATACTCATTGGAGACCTGAACTTCCACCTCGACAACCCCAGCGACCCCAACTCCACTATCCTTCGTGACAACCTCGCCAGCATCGGACTTAAACAACTCGTCAACACACCGACCCACAGAGCAGGACACACCCTCGACCCCATCTTCGCGGCAGGAAACAGCGTCCATTTCAGCCACACAACGCAGCCGCCATGGACCGACCACCACTGCGTACACTTCGCCATCAACAAACCCAAGGCACCCAAACCAGCCCCACGCCCACCACGAAGGAACTGGAGCAAGGTTACCGACGAGCAACTTAACTCCACCCTCAACCGAGACAACCACACCTGGGCACCTGATGCAAACAGCGCAAACGATGCAGCCAGAGAACTCCACACCTGGATCTCCAACTGCGCAGATGAGCTCGCCCTGCTACGCAACCCCGACAGACAACGCCCCAGGAAAGCCGCCTGGTTCACAACTGCTCTCCAAGAAGCCAGACGCACCTGCAGACGCCTGGAGAAGAACTGGAGAAACACCAAGACAACCGAAAACCACACCACCTACAAGGACGCCATGACGGACTACCACAACCAGATCAGAGCCACCAAAAGGAACTTCATCCACAACAAAATCCTGGCCAACTCCACCAACTCCAAGGAACTTTTCAGTGTCATTCAAGAATTCACCAACCCACGCAGCGAAGCCACAGACATCACCCCATCCCAAGACCTCTGCGACAAGCTTGGAACCTATTTCCACCTCAAGATCAAAAATCTCTACGACAACTTCATCGACCATCCACCAGGCGCCACAGACGGCCCCCTGCCCCCCAGAAACACCAGCCAGCCCACCATCTCCAACTGGACACCGATCACGGCCGAAGACACTGCCTCGACCATGAAAAGCATCCACTCGGGGGCCCCCACCGACCCCTGCCCCCTCACATCTACCACAGAGCCGTGGCCGCCATCGCACCCGAACTACAATGCACCATCAACACCACCTTCAAAACAGGCACCTTCCCAGATGACTGGAAGCGCGCAGAAGTCAGACCCCTGCTCAAGAAGCCCCAGCTGACCCCACCGACCTCAAGAACTATCGGCCCATCTCGCTCCTCCCCTTCGCAGCCAAAGTTGCAGAGAAAACAGTCAACAGGAAACTGACAAGATTCATTGAAGAAAACGCCGTCCTCGACCCGTCCCAATCTGGATTCCGAAGCAACCACAGCACAGAGACCGCCCTACTCGCCGCCACAGACGACATCCGCACCCTCCTGGACCAAGGCCACTCCGCAGCCCTCATCCTACTCGACATATCAGCGGCCTTCGACACCGTCTCCCATCGCACACTAGTCGTCAGACTACACGACGCATGAGCATACAAGGAACAGCCCTGGACTGGATCCGATCATTCCTCACCGGAAGAAGCCAAAGGATCAGACTCCCACCCTTCCTCTCCGACCCCATGAAAATCACCTGCAGAGTCCCACAGGGTTCATCACTGAGCCCCACCCTCTTCAACATTTACATGGTCCCCTCGCAGCCATCGTCCGACAACACAGCCTCAACATCGTATCCTACGCCGACGACACCCAGCTCATCCTCTCCCTCACCAAAGACCCCACCACTGCCAAACTCAACTTCCAGAAAGGAATGCAAGACGTCGCAGTCTGGATGACCAACAGCTGCCTGAAGCTCAACGCCGAGAAGACAGAAGTCCTCGTCCTCGGTACCACTCCTTCTGCATGGGACAGCACCTGGTGGCCAACCGCCCTCGGAAGCCCACCTACCCCCTCAGACCACGCCAAGAACCTCGGCATCGTACTCGACTCATCACTCTCCATGAACCGACAGGTCAACGCCGTCACCTCCAGCTGCTTCAACACCCTCCGCATCCTCCGCAAGACCTTCAAGTGGATCCCCCCCGAGTCAAGGAAGACAGTCACCCATGCACTCATCACCAGCAGACTGGACTATGGAAACGCACTCTACGCCGGCATCAACAAGTCCCTACTCCGCAAACTCCAGACAGTACAGAACACCTCCGCCAGACTCATCCTCGGTATCCCCCGACACGAACACATCAGCCAATACCTACGAAGTCTCCACTGGCTCCCCGTGGAGAAAAGAGTCACTTTCAAAATCCTCACTCACGCCTACAAATGCCTACATAACAACGGACCCAAATACCTCAACGACAGAATCAACTTCCACGTACCCAAAAGAAACCTCCGATCTTCCAACCTCGCACTGGCCGAAACCCCGCGCATCCACAGAGCCAGAGCAGGCGGAAGATCCTTCTCTCACATTGCAGCCAAGACCTGGAACGAGCTACCGGCAGACATCAGACGCGCCCCTCCCTGAACACCTTCAGGAAGACCCTCAAGACCTGGCTCTTCGGCTAAACAGATCTGCGGACCCCCCTCAGTGCCTTGAGACCCTCACGGGTGAGTAGTGCGCTTACAATTCCCTGATTGATTGATTGATTGAATTACCGTAACATTGTTTTTTTGCCTATGTTTTACTATGCTCTGGTAACGGATGTAATTTGTAACTTGTAACTTAACGATCCTCATGTAAAGCGCTCTGATGCCTACGGGTCTAGCCAGCGCTATATAAAACTCTTCAAATAAATAAATAAATCAATCAATCAATCAATCAGGGGTTTGTTAAAGCGCGACTACTCACCCGTAAGGGTCTCAAGGCGCTAGGGGGGGGGGTGCAGGTTCCATCCATCAAGGAGGGGGTCTGTCGAAAAGCCAGGTTTTGAGGTTTCTTGCGAAGATGGGGAGCGATGTTGTCTGTCTGAGGTGGAGCGGAAGGGCGTTCCATGCTTTGGCCGCGAGGAAGGAGAAGGAGCGGCCTCCCGATCTGGTCTTTCTGGTGCGGGGGACCACAGCGTAGGAGAGCTGGGCTGATCGTAGGGTCCTTTGGGGTGCGTGGAATTTGAGTCGGCTGTTCAGGTATGCTGGTCCGGTGCCGTGGAGGGCCTTGTGTGCGTGGGTGAGCATCTTGAAGGTGATTCTCGCCTCGACAGGGAGCCAGTGGAGTGTGCGCAGGTGCTGGGAGATGTGGCAGTGTTTTGGCAGGTTGAGGACCAGTCTTGCGGCGGCGTTCTGGATGTTCTGTAGCTTGCGGGTGAGGTTTTTGTTTATTCCGGCGTAGAGTGCGTTGCCGTAGTCGAATCTGCTGGTGACCAGGGCGTGAGTGACAGTCTTTCGGTGTTCGAGGGGGATCCATTTGAAGGTCTTACGAAGGAGGCGGAGGGTGTGGAAGCAGGAAGACGAGACAGAGTTGATCTGGCGGTCCATTTTGAGCTCGGAGTCCAGGATGATTCCCAGGTTGCGTGCGTGGTCCGTGGGGGTTGGCGGGTTTCCGAGGGCGGGGGCCACCAGGTGTCGCTCCAGGCATCGGGGTTTGGGCCCATGATGAGTACTTCTGTTTTGTTGGGGTTTAGTTGTAGGCAGCTGTTTTTCATCCATTTGGCGACGGCTTCCATGCCTTCTCGAAAGTTGCGTCTGGCGGTGTTGGGCTCGTTGGATAGGGAGAGGATGAGCTGGGTGTCGTCTGCGTATGACACGATGTTGAGTCCGTAGGTTCTGACGATGGGGGCGAGTGGAGCCATGTAGACGTTGAAGAGCGTTGGGCTGAGGGAGGAGCCCTGGGGGACTCCGCAGGTGGTAGGTGTGGGGTCCGAGAGGAAAGGGGGAGTCTGACCCGCTGCGTCCTGCCGGAGAGGAAGGAGCGGATCCAGTCGAGGGCCTTGTCCTGGATTCCTGCGTCGTAGAGTCTGCGTATTAGGGTGCGGTGGGAGACTGTGTCGAATGCCGCTGATAGGTCGAGGAGGATGAGGGCTACTGTTTCTCCTTTGTCCAGTAGGGTGCGGATGTCGTCTGTTGCGGCGAGGAGGGCGGTTTCCGTACTGTGGTTTTTCTGAAGCCGGATTGGGAGGAGTCGAGGATGTTGTGTTCTTCAATGAATGTGGCGAGTTGGCTGTTGATGGCTTTCTCGATGACTTTCGCTGGGAACAGGAGCAGGGAGATGGGTCTGTAGTTTTTGAGGTCGGTGGGGTCCGCTGAAGGTTTCTTTAGGAGGGGTTGACCTCGGCGTGTTTCCAGTCATCGGGGAACGAGGCGGTCGCCAGGGAGCGGTTGATGGTGTGGCGGAGCATGGGTGCGATGGTGTCGGCGGCTCTGTTGAAGATGTGGTGGGGGCAGGGGTCCGTGGGGGCCCCTGAGTGGATTGACTTCATTGTCTTCAGTGTGTCTTCCGTGGTAAGGGCTGTCCAGTCGTCAATCGCTGGTTTCCGGGTGTCGGGGGTGGTTGGTGAGGGTTCAGTGTGTTGGTTGTCTTCGTCGAAGTTGTCGTAGATGCTCTTGATTTTGTGGTGGAAAAAGGTGCTGAGTTTGTCGCAGAGGTCTTGTGAGGGAGGGATGTCGGTAGACTCGCTAGTGGGTTGGGCGAACTCCTTGATGATGCTGAAGAGTTCCTTGCTGTTGTGCGCGTGGGTGGAGATTCTGTCTTCAATCGCTTTTTTCCTCGTTTCTCTGATGAGTTGATGGTGGGCGTTGGTGGCGGCTCTGAAGTTGTCGTGGGCTTCTGTGGATTTGGTGTTCCTCCAGGCCTTTTCGAGGCGGCGGCATGTGCTTCTGGACTCTCGAAGTTCGGTGGTAAACCATCTAGCTTTCTTGGCGCGGGTATTGTTGTTTTTCTTGGAGGGGGCTATGGTGTTGGTGCTGTCCGTGATCCATCTATGCAGGGTTCGGGCTGTGGTGTTGGGGTCGTCGTTTTCCGCGATGGTTGGGGTGGAGTTGTTGAGTGAGGAGGTGAGCTGGTCGTCGGTGATTTTGGTCCAGTTTCTTCGTGGAAGCAGGTGCTGGTGTCTGTGGATGGTGGGTGTTCTGAAGGTGAAGTGGACGCAACGATGGTCGGTCCATGGGAGTTCGGTGGTGTGGCTGAAGGTGATGGAGTTTCCTGTAGTGAAGAGGGGGTCAAGGGTGTGTCCTGCTGAGTGCGTGGGCTCGGTCACGATCTGGCGCAGTCCAATGTTGTGGAGGTTGTCCAGGAGGGATGTGGTGTTGGGGTCCAGTTGGTTGTCGAGGTGGAAGTTGAGGTCTCCCAGCAGGGTGTAGTTGGTGGATGCGATGGCCTGCGGGGAGATAATGTCCGTGATGGAGTTGGCGAAGGGTCCGCGGGGTCCAGGGGTCGGTAGATGAGGGTTCCTCGGAGGGTGGCGGTGGGGCTGGCCAGTATCTTGAAGTGAAGGTGTTCCATCAGTTCTGTGGGCTCGTCAGGGAGTGTGCTCAGGCGGAGGCTGGATTTGTGGACGATGGCGATTCCTCCTCCTGGGCGGGTGGGGCGGTCCTTCCTGGAGATCTTGTATCCTTGGGGGATGGCGATGGCGATGTCCGGTCCCGAGGTGGTGTTGGTCCAGGTTTCGGTGAAGAACGCTACGTCCGGGGTGGTGCTGTCGAGGAGGTCCCAGATTTCTGTGGCGTGTTTGTGGAGGGATCGGACGTTGAGGAGGATGCATTGCAGGGTCTTCGGTTCGGTTGTGTTCTTGTGGGCGGGTTGTGCTGGATCCGTGTTCTTGGCGGTGCTGCAGGTGTGCCGGCAGCGGTGACAGCTGAAGGGTCCGTGGGAGTCGGCTGGTAATGCTAGCTTGCAGTTGTTGTTGCGGCCTGGGTTCAGTGCGTGGAGTGCTGCTGGGTCGTAGCGTTGGCGGGGCGGAGGTCCAGGGTTCCTGGCACTGGTCGCGGACGGGCGCAGACTGGCTTGCCTTTGACGCGCCTTCGGCGCGCCAGCGGCGCGGCCGCGCAGTGGCCGCCATTAAGTAGGGGTCGGGGAGGGCTGGACAGCTGGGAGGCGGGAGCGGGGAGGGGAGCTGGATTGGCCGGTCGCGCTGGGGGGGAGGGACCGCGGGGGCAGCAGCGGCGGGGAAAGGTAAAGGGAGGAAATAAGGGATAAAGAAAAAAGGGAAAATAGGCAGAAATAAGGCACAAAAGAGCAGAGATGCAGAAAGGTGAAAGATAATAGAGGGTAGAAAAACGAGTGAAAACTAGTGAAAGGGCAGAGCGAGAGGAAGGGAAAATGAGCAGAAATAAGGCACAAAAGAGCAGAGATGCAGAAAAGTGCAGAAAGGTGAAAGATAAGAGGGTAGAAAAATGAGTGAAAACAAGTGAAAGGGCAGAGCGAGAGGAAGGGAAAATGAGCAGAAATAAGGCACAAAAGAGCAGAGATGCAGAAAAGTGCAGAAAGGTGAAAGATAAAAAAGGGTAGAAAAACGAGTGAAAGAGCAGAGTTAGAGGAAGGAGACAGAGGTCCACTGGACCACCAGGGATGAGGCGCAGGGAAACCTGCGGGTGGAGGAGGGCCTCGATCACCAACACTCGAGAGTGCAGGGGCAGGGGCAGGCCTCACTTAATGGTGGAGCTGCGAGGGTGGGAGAGCAATTTCACTGACAATGTGTCAGTGGTCTTGCTCGCCTGTCCCCGCAGTGGCCGCCATTAAGTAGGGGTCGGGGAGGGCTGGACAGCTGGGAGGCGGGAGCGGGGAGGGGAGCTGGATTGGCCGGTCGCGCTGGGGGGGAGGGGCCGCGGGGGCAGCAGCGGCGGGGAAAGGTAAAGGGAGGAAATAAGGGATAAAGAAAAAAGGGAAAATAGGCAGAAATAAGGCACAAAAGAGCAGAGATGCAGAAAGGTGAAAGATAATAGAGGGTAGAAAAACGAGTGAAAACTAGTGAAAGGGCAGAGCGAGAGGAAGGGAAAATGAGCAGAAATAAGGCACAAAAGAGCAGAGATGCAGAAAAGTGCAGAAAGGTGAAAGATAAAAGAGGGTAGAAAAACGAGTGAAAACAAGTGAAAGGGCAGAGCGAGAGGAAGGGAAAATGAGCAGAAATAAGGCACAAAAGAGCAGAGATGCAGAAAAGTGCAGAAAGGTGAAAGATAAAAAAGGGTAGAAAAATGAGTGAAAGAGCAGAGTTAGAGGAAGGAGACAGAGGTCCACTGGACCACCAGGGATGAGGCGCAGGGAAACCTGCGGGTGGAGGAGGGCCTCGATCACCAACACTCGAGAGTGCAGGGGCAGGCCTCACTTAATGGTGGAGCTGCGAGGGTGGGAGAGCAATTTCACTATAAATAAATATATTAGTCATAGGAAGATAGTCCTCATTGTTAAAGGAGCAATAAATGTTTGAAATTCTCTCCTAAAAGTAACTATAGAGTCACATAATTCCTTGGAGGCTAGAATGCGAGATGTTGCTAACGGAGGAGAGAAGACACGTTTTACAATCTTAAAAATTTCTTTAGAACAGTTGTCTGCGGTTTGAATAGTGGAGGTGAAAAAGGCAGCTCTAGCGTTTCTACAGAGTTTTTTTATAGACGCTGAGTTCCTTTGTGAAAGTCTGTTTTTGAGTAGGTTTATATTCTAGACAAGTGGCGTGATCCCCCAGTGTTGATCAGGACCAGGAACTTGCCTGCCACAGCAACTGGGTGGATAGTTCTCTGGGTATATTAAGGCAGCGACAATAGTTTAGTCGGTGGTGGCCCTACGCCTTGGTTTGGCTATTGATACAACTCTTGCTACTATTCCCTCACATGTGCTATCTGAAGCAGTGTCTTACACCTTACTACCATAGGAGAATCCTGAGATCAGTGTGAAAACATTGTCTGGACACTCTCAAATATATTAGAAAAAGGATAGGGGGTAGATCTTTCCTGGTCACTGCTTGTTCCTTTTGGAATACCCCTCCAGAGGACCTTAGGCATATCCACCAGCATCTTCCTTTTAAGAAATCCCCGAAGATCCATCTATAAGGTCACCTCTACCTAATATGAGCAGTGTCTAGCCAACGTTTGTGAGTTTTTGGCCTTATATAAACTTGATGATTGATCATTTGATTGATTGAAGGTGTGGTGTGGTGAGTTTTGAGAGTTCAAGCAACCCTCCTGGACAATAATCCCAGACCATTTTGGATGAGCGAGGTCCACAAACCAGACATCCCAAATGTGGGGCAGGCTCAGGGAACACCTCTTAAGGTTGGTGCTCTTATCCCTCCTCACCTGCATGTCAAATGGAGCAGAAACATGATCCAAAACTGCTGTCAGATTGATATATTCTGCACCAAGAATTGTCATGATCAACACCCCATTGAGACCTCCTGCTCATGCAATTAGTGCAATATGGTCAAGGAATCAGGTTAAAAGCAAGTCCCAGCAGACAATGGATACATTAAAGAGCACTAGTCCTCGATTTGGTTGGTCGTGCTGAAGAACTAATACCTGCTCTTCTGAGCTGCGTTTAGTAGGCGCAATGATACAGAGCACCCCAGGAGGCTCTGTAGGCCTATTCTACTTCAATCATGGAGACCATACACTGTTTTACACTAGCATCATTAAGGAAAATTCACCAATAGTTATTTTGTGTCAGAGGAAGAGGCCTTGACACCTACGGGTATGGTGCGCTTTTACAAATACTATCCTATCCTATCCTATGCTCCAACACTAGCTCCAAGTAAATAAATGTATCTTTACTTCTGTGGTTTCATCAGGTGTCTGTGATTCAGGTTATGAAAGAGAAGATGGATTGTAGGTGATTGTCTGATATCTTTTTGCGACTCTCTGGGCAATTTAGAGTTAGAGATGTGATATAGAGGTTTCAGGTAAAATATGATCAGCACTTTAATAATTTGGATTTTTCTAAAGTGTAAACCAGGCCCCAAAGTGCATCAGTGTGCTGTATCTGTCATGGAATGAACGTCCACAAAGTACAATTTTCTGTGAAAATTATCTATTTTCTTAGATTGTGGAAGGAGATTTAGCCTAGTGTTATTAGCAGTACATTCCCAAGCACCCGCTACTCCTGATATTGCATTATAGAGCACAACAGAAATGTTATGGAAAGCAGAAAAAGTATGGGTATAATGCTTAAATTAATCTCAGTCACCGATAATTACTCAGGACGACATTCCAGAAAATAAGTTTTTCCAACAGCTGCCTCAGACAAGAACTAGCTATATACAAATCTGCCTTTGCCCTGCTCTAATAGGGAAAGTCCATCCAGAACTGACAGACCAAGTCCTCTTACAAGCAACCCCAGACCAGTTTTGGTCTAGTAAGACCCGGTTAGCAAGGCATACCTTGAGTGTTGTTGCACAGTGAACACGGGACCCAAGTCTGGGCATACCTTGTCACACTTAGGACACTTCATTGAAGAAAACAAAAAAGTGATGGATAGATTGCTAGAACTAATCTCAGCCACTGTTAATTTTTATTTTTTTTAAAAAATTTTAATTTCAAAAATTCATCTCTTTACAAAGGCAAAAAATACAAAGGACACTTTTTCATTCCCATGGCAGTAAATTGACAGTAGATTCTGGTGAACTCACATTGCAGTGCATTCATGATACAGTAAATAAACAGTATTGCATAGTATATAAACAGCATGTTGTGCCCTACAGCAAACCGGGAAAATAAATTACATTGCGAATCCAATTTCAAGTCATCCACTAGGCCTACGGTATATCATAGATCTTCATGCTATATCCGTTGAGCCACCCTCCTACCCGCCAGACCCAGCCATTTAATTACGACACTGCAGGGCTGGTAACTCTCTCAGTTCGGTTCTCTCCCTCAGCGGACTCGGCTCCTCCGTCTTTGCTAGCTCTATATGCCCTATACCGCGCCCAGAAGTTCTTCGGCCCATTGCGGGGGGGAGGAGTTCACTATAGTACTCTGTTTGGGTGCAGCAGTACAGCATGTCATTTGCCCATTGGGCAGTCGTAGGAAGCGATCCCCGCATCCAACAAATCGTCACTCTGCGCTTGTCCATCAGCAGTCCCATGTCTACCAATCTACGTATCCCTTTAGGCACAGATTTAGAGTTGCCCAGCAGAGCCAGAGCCGGCTCCGGTTCAAGCTCCTGTCCTGTGATCGCTGCCATCTCTGAGAATACCCTTTCCCAGAACCTCGCAATACCCGGGCAGTACCACGCTAGATGCATAAAGTCAGCTACCCTTTCGCTGCAGCGCTGGCACCCGAGGTCCTCCCTCAGGCCATATCTGCAAAGCCTTTCCGGGGTATAATAAACCCTATTAAGATATTTGAATTGAATCAACCGGTGTCTGCCATTGAGGGAGACTCGTTTCGTACTGGTGCAGCAGTACCTCCATGTCTCGTCGTCAATGTCCCTATTTAGGTCCCGTTGCCATGCCAAGCGGGCTTTAGTAAAATAGTTCTCCCTAGAGGACATACTAAGGTTGCAGATTTTGGATACTAGTCTCGTCGGTTCGTCAGCTTTAATAATGAGTGTAAGTGCGGTCAGCTCTGGAGGCTCCGCTAGGTCGCTTCCCAATAGCTGGCATACGCATGTCTGGTTCTATGGAACTGGAATCTGGTGAGGAGAGTGGGCGCAATGTCTCCCTTGTCCAAGCTTTCCCAGCTTCTTGCTGTGCCACTCTCAAACAAGCCACCTATGGTACTGATCTCCATAGAATTGAGGGCACGTACTACACCTACGTCTCTACATGGAGGCAACCAGTGGCACCATTCCAACGGGGCCAGTGGTGAATACAGGATAGCTCCAGCCTGTAACTTTAAGAGGTGGTGCCATGCATGTGCAGTCCCGTTGACTGAGTCTAATATACTGGTCCTACGGTCTGGGGAGGAAAAGAGCAGCATGGGTAATGGGCGGGGGGAAGCCACCACTCTCTCAATACGCAGGTGGGGGGTATCCAGCGGGCCGTGTATCCAGTGATAAGCATGCGCACTTTGTGCCGCCCTATAATACAGATCTCGACCAGGTGCTCCCAATCCTCCCATATGATAAGGCAACGTGAGTATTTGCCATTTAACCCTAGGCTGTTTACCCGCCCACGCCAGTCTAACCATCAATGTTGTGAGTGTCTTAAAAAGTACACTTGGGAGAACCATCGGGATGTTGGTAAAGAGGAACAGAAGGCGAGGGAGAATCACCATTTTCATTATAGAGATTCTACCTAGGAGAGACAATGGAAGTCTGATCCAGCCTTCCACTTCGTCTTCCAGCTTACTAATCAGTACGCCATAGTTTTCCTTGATGACAACGTCTGAGTCCGAGTGTATTTGGATACCCAGGTATCGTACCGAGTCCGTCGTCCACTGAAGTGGGAAGTCTGATTCGAACCGAGTCGTGGCCGGGGTAAGCGGAAATATAATGGACTTCGACCAGTTTACTCGCAGTCCAGACACCCCCCCAAAGCGAATTATTTCTCGTAGCACAGATGAAAGCTGGCGTTCCGGGTCCCGTATATATAAGAGGGTGTCATCTGCATAAGTCGAAACTATGAGTTCATATCCTGGAATACGAGTACCCTTGTACCTATGGTATTCTCGAAGTGCACAGGCTAAGGGCTCCGCCACCAAAGCGTAGAGAATCGGAGAAAGCGGGCAGCCCTGTCTCGTACCTCTAGTGATATTTATCGAGGCAGTTACCAGATCCCCGATCTTTATTCTGGCTGTGGGCATATAGTACAGCACTCCCAGCAACTGAAGGAAGACCTTGCCCAGACCCATCTTCGTCAGGACCTGCCTCATGAAGGGCCATTCAACAGAGTCGAAGGCCTTCTCCATGTCAAGAAATACTGCGACTGCTGGAATGTCCGGCCTGGTATGCTGGATCGCTCCAAACACCGTGCGAACGTTATAAGTGAGGTTACGGCCCGGGACAAACCCCGCCTGTTCCGGAGCGACCAACGTTGGGATCAAAGGAACCAATCTATTAGCCAGTATCTTTGCATAAGTTTTAGTGTCAACATTAAGCAAAGAGAGAGGTCGATACGACGAACATTCCTCAGGGGATTTGTCCGGCTTCAGAATGGTGACAATAATCGCCTCCCTCATAGAAGGTGGCATCGTGCCCGACACGCACATATCATCGAAAAGGGTGGCCAAGTGTGGCAAGAGCAGGTCTAAGTAAGCCTTGTAAAAGGCAACAGTCAAGCCGTCAGCCCCCGGGGCGCTGCCTGTTTTCATACTAGCGAGTGCCAAAAGTATTTCCTCTTTCTCCAGACGGCGTATCAAGAATTCACGTTGTGTATTAGTCAGCCAGGGTAGCTTAATATGGGATAAATAGTCCAAAATGTCCTCCTCCATCCCTGAACTACGAGAAGTGTATAAGTTTGAATAGAATTGCCTGAATCTCTCTGCTATGGCTTTGTCTGTAGTGAGTGTCTCCCTTCGGCGGACTTAATTTCAGAGACAGCTATATATCCGCGCCGCTTCTTCAATAGTCGGGCCAGTACCCCACCCGGGCGTTCGCCTTCCCCATAGGTGCGAGCCGTCGCATATTTACCGAGGTGTTTAACCTCAGCATCAGCAGCATCGTGGTACTCCTCTATCTGTGCTTTGAATTCCCTCAATAGGTCTTCATCAGCCCCAACCTGTAGACGCGCCTCCAGGTTAGCTAATACTACTTCCAAATCTGAAAGCTTCCTACGCAGCGCCCTAAGGACTCCCGAGTGTTTGGACATGGTTACACCACGTATGTAAACCTTGAATGCTTCCCACACCACCTGAAAGGTCTCCACCGATCCCACATTTTTATCAAAGTATGTTTCAATCGCTTCAGCTAGTTCTTCTTTAAATACTGGATCTAGCAGTGAGTACGGAGGGAACCGCCAAGTGAATGGGGGATTATTTTCTGGGGGGCATCTAAAACCAGCAACACTGGGGAGTGATCTGAAAGCGTGCGGGGAAAGACCTCACACACCCGCGTGCGATCATACAGCTGTCCTGTGGCCAACCAGTAGTCTATGCGTGTATGTAGATCGTGGAACGCTGAATAGTGCATGTACCCACCTTTGTCAGGGAATCTCTGCCTCCACACATCGTGTAAGTCCTTTTGAACCATAATATCTTTAAGCGCTCTAGCTGCCGCTGTGACTCTCCTCACCGGTCCTCCCGAGCGGTCTCTGTCAGGATCTAATACTAAGTTAAGGTCTCCTCCCCAGAGTTGTTGCCCCGTCTCACAGTTACGTACCTTATCAGACAGAGCAGTATAAAAGCTAGGGTTGTCATAATTAGGCCCATAAACATTAATTACACGCATGTCTACTCCCGGCCCCCGACATTTGGATATAACATATCGTCCGTCTACATCCGTTACCAAAAGTTCGAGTGTGAGGGATGATCGAGGGCAAACCCAAGTAAGTACTCCACGGGCATGTGTGGTAAATCCCGCTGCATGAGTGTAACCCTGAAACCCTCTCTTGTGTAGCATGGGACTGTCGAGAGGAAGGTGCGTTTCCTGTAGCAATGCAATGTCTATTTTATGTCTCGACAAGTACGCTAGCACCTTCCGCAATTTCGTGTGGTCATTAAGACCCCTCACATTCCATGTGAGAGCACGTATTTTTCCCTGCTCTGCAGTTTTATGGGAAGAATTACAAAGCGTGTCGTGATCAGGCGCTGTCGGGCTATTTGTGTCCGCCTTGGGAACCTACAATGCTCTCATTCGCCATGTGTAGTGAGTAGTGTCCACAATCAATGTCAAACAAAATGAACCCCCATCCCATCCTGCCCACCACCCACGCCAGGCATACCCCAACAGTGGCTGGGCGACAAAATGACAGACAGCCCCCCAATACCATCATGAAAAACTGCAAACTTAAACAATTCAATGAGAATCAAAAAGGAGTCCCCCCTCCCTAACCCCCTAGGCACAGTTCCCCAAGTGTGTGTTTCACGTGTGGGCAGAGGTAGCACGCTCTCCAAAAAATAAAAAACTTGGGCTGCTAAACCCCAATCAGGCCTCTGCTCCGCACGCCATCAGCATGTTATGAAACAACTGAAGAAGTTAAGAAAACTCCAACCCCTCCTGTGCCCACATATGTACCTACAACAGTGTTCAGGAAGTTAGGTAAGCTTCAGCAGCAAGTTCTACCCTCAGTCGTAAGCCTTATTTATAGGTTCTAAACTATGTCTGCAGGGTTACTAAAAACAACAAAATCAATGCAGATTGCAGGCCCCTTTTGCATTACTAAGTGTACTTTCAACAATAACCCATGAACGTCATGCTTATCTGTGTTATTGGCAGGCCAGAGTTCAGTCTTGTTCATCCAGGCGGCCACCAACTGCCCCTTCACAGGAGACTCTCTCCGGGCTACGCCGTTTATCCTTAGCCCAGTCTTTCAGGGCCTTCTGTAAGACTTTAGAGTCCGTGAAGATTCGCGACTGGCCTTGTCGGTTGACTCGGAGTCTAGCCGGGTATAACATGGCATAGTCTATGTTTTGCTCCCGGAGCTGTTTCTTCAAGGGAGCAAACTGCCGGCGCGCCTCTTGTACCCTTAGCGTGAAGTCCAGAAACAGTGAAATGGTTGAGCCCTCATATTGCAGAGGTTGTTTGTCTCTGGCAGCCTTCAGCGCTGCATCCCTGTCGCGATAATTAAGTTGCTTCGCTATAACCGATCTTGGGGCAGTGCCAGGCGCCGGGCGAGGGCCCAGGGAGCGGTGTGCCCTCTCAACCACGAACAAAGGCGAAAAAGTTTCGCTACCAAGAAGCAACTAGCAATTTCTCAACAAATTGTTCCATGTTGCCGGTCTGGGTCGATTCCGGCAGACCCGTGATCCTTAGGTTACTGCGCCGAGACCGCGCCTCCAGGTCCTCTGTCTTATCTTGGAGAACCTGCATCACTCTCCCCAATTGTTTGTGTTCGGCATCTAACGTTGTCTGGGCCTCTTACACTTCTGTGACCCGGCGCTCCGACATGTCCAACCGTTCTGCATGCTTGTCCAGCCTTTCAGACATTCTGTCCATGCAGTAAGAGAGAGAGTCCATCTTGGAGCCCAGGACCAAAAGGCTGTTTTGCAAACCCTTTTCCATCGCAGCAAGCATAGTGCGAATATCGCCATCTGCTTCTTCTTGGGGTGGATCCTGCATGGTATCTCCCTCGTCCGTAGCAGCGCCGCACCCCTTAGATTTCCGCTGATCAAACGTTAGCTTCGGTTGTGTTCTGTCAACTTTGCCCATCGCTGCAGAGGGAATATTGCTTTTCCAGGCGTTGAACAAAGCGGGACCGAGTAGTACACTGCCAACACAACGACCTCCACCGAACCCAGTGGTCTAGGCAAGACTTTACGATGCAGACTTACTGACAAGGCAACGCACGATGCGGCCACCATAGATCCCAGGGTGCAAGTTATCAATCAAAGCAGGCCCTGCAGCAGCGGCGTGGAGATCAGTGCATCATGCCGCCCGTCAGGGGCCTACACCACCCTACTAGCGAGGACAATAGATGTACTAGGGTGTCAGTGTCGCCGTGTCGGCTCTAGCGTCCAGCGTGTAGTGCAGGTCACCACTCGTAGGATCTTTCAGAGTATAGCCAGAGCCCGTTACAATCAAATGCCTAGCCCTCCACAGAGCACGTGCCGGCGTACACGTCTTCTAATATCCCACGGGGGGTCAGGTTATTTAGTGTCATACAATGTGTTTCCCAAGCGCCTCAGGTTCGCCATCCACTCCTCCGGGGCCGCTAATTTTCCACCAGTAGTTCCCTCTACTCACAGTTCCGCTCAGGGACTACCGCGGGAGCTCGCGACAAGCACCTCACCTCCAGGGGCAGCCGGGCACCGCCAGACAGTTGCCGTTCTTGCTCCAGCCGAGGCAACGTGGATAGGGAGGCCTGCCGCTCCCGCAATCAAAATGGCGGGTCACGTCATCTCCACAACGCCACACCAAGCGATCTAGGGAGTAGGGAGTCCGGTTGTCCGCCGGTGCAGCCCGCCGCACGGCCGCCGTGTTGCGGCAGGGACACCACAGGCGTCCGTCCGCACACCACAGCTGCAGCGTATTTGCTCACCCCTCCAACGGTGATGCGCCGCAGCAGCGTCTCCACCAACAGTTGTCTCCAGCACGGGCCAAAGCTGCCCAAGCGCCAAACTTGACGGCGTACTAAGTGCCTCCACTGTCAGCTTACTTCTTGCAGAGAGGGCCTCCGCCCCGGACTTACTCCCCGCTGGCACGGCCCCGTTCACTACAGCCGGTTTTCAGGCGCAGGGGTTCGCCACGGCACGATGCGTTAGGCCGCTTCAGTACAATACGGGAGCCCGGGGATCACGGCCTACTCCCGCAATGCAGCGATCAAGGTTCCCAACTTCTTCGTCTTGGCAGCAACAGGGGTCGGAATCAGCACACTTCATACTAGAGCTCCTCCGGCGCCGCAAACAGCCCCAGTGAAGCTAGCCACACATTCCAAATGTCGGATAATTGCCGGGTATATTGACGGTCGTGCGGAGATTCGCGCTTAGGCGGCCATCTTCGCCACGAGCTAGCTCTGCCCCCCCCTCAGCCACTGTTAATTACATGAAGCAACATCCCAGGCCATTGTTTTCGGTAGTATAAGAAGGGAAATCCTTTGGACTAGATAAATATTGACTAGTGGAGCTGGAAATGAGAACCCCACCACAATCGTGCAACACACATACAAATACTATCGCAACTCATATGCTGTTGGGAAGGCTACTCATACATCTGAATGACAAACTAAGCGATGTACCACATTTATATAAAAAAAATCAAGATCTTTTATTAAAACATTTTTTTTAATTTTTTCATAAGACATATAGAATCACAAGAACACAAATCATAAAATTGTATGACACAAAATATCTATATGGAATTCATACACATAAATCTCGAACGAACAATTTAAAAAACATGTGAGAGTACATAGAACTAGACAAAAATGATATGTCATTAAAAAACAACCCTCCGTTGTTACACAAATTCTAGGGCTGGAGCCCGGTATATCTCACTTCATTAATTACTCAAAAGGCCCAGACCATGGCACAGATTGGGTTGTGTTTAAAGATGCGTCGACGCGTTTCGATGGCTAGTGGATGATACCATCTTTATCAAGACAAACAGTTGTCTGACTCTCAAAAAATTAAAAACCAAGAACAAGCGTGCTGCAGTCAGAAAACACCTATAATAAATAGCATGTACTACTGCGACTTCCAACAACTGGTATGGTCTTGGGAGGGTAAAATAAATCCTTCAGTCATAAAAGATGAAGAGTTATGTAGAATATCTGGATTATTAATATTAACTGGCCGCCTCGTTGGTCATAGAACCAGAAAATCAGACTTTCTAGGATAGACTCTATCTCTCGTCAGTTCCTGGATCACTGATCGAGAAGTCACAAAGTTCAAGGTTTTATTTATCCTTAATGCTTATTTTCATATTTTCCTTTTTCTGATTTCCACGTGACTTTTTATAATTAGGATATGTGGCTAAATTGTCCAATCTTCATAGCGTCGGCCTGGTTGTTTTCGGACCACCATGCCATCTTGACTGGAACCAGCCATATGCAAATTAGCCTTAGTCCTGCTCCAATACAAAAATTCCAGCCCCAAAAGCCAGTCCCTCTGAATGGGAACCCTAGACTGGCTTCAGCCTAGTTACGCCTTCCTAGTGAGTTATAGATTTAGTCCAGTGACTAAATAAGCACTGACCCATGTCTGGGCATACCAGTTACAAAAACACGTGATGGGTAGTGTTAGAAATGGGGGTCTTCAGTTGGTAGAGGTAGGTACCTTTGTCCAAATAGGAACCCTTGCTTCTAGTCAGGGTAAGGGGGATACACTTCTAAAATAACCCCTGCTCACCCCCTTGGTAGCTTGGCACGAGCAGACAGGCTTATCTCAGAGGCAGTGTGTGAAGCATTTGTGAACACATACAGTAATACAGTGAAAACACTACAAATGGACACCACACCAGTTTAGAAAAATAAGTAATCTTTATCTAAACCAAAACAAGACTAAACGACAAAAATCCACAATACAGTACTAAAAATATGATTCTCAAAAGGTAGAAACAGTTCTGTTCCAAGAAAATGTGGGATGTGACACTTTCACAAAGTACCTTGGATGCGTTGAAAAAAGCAAGCAAAAAGGGTCGCAGGGAAGGTGATGCGTCGGTTCCTTGCACTCAGGGAAGGTGATGCGTCGGTTCCTTGCTCCGGGGGAGGTGACGCGTCGGTTCCTTACTGCTGCACAGGGGAGGTGATGCATTGGTTCCTTACCGGAGAGGAGGTGATGCATCGGTTTCTTACTGCGTGGGGAGGTGATGCGGCAGTTTCTTACTGCGTCCCCTAACGATGCAACAGACTTGACGCTTCGATGCGATGCGTAGCGATCCGGTATGATGCGTTGGTTCTTCTCCACCAGGGCCTGCTTCAGAATCGGTGCAGTGATCTCGGACGTCGGAGATTGGGGCACAAGATTCGTCGCGTGGCAGACACTTCAGCCGCGAGCAGGCCCTGCATCGATTCTTCGGCGGTGGTGATGCGTCCGAAATATTCTCTTGCACTGCTGAGATGCGTCAGAAACAGGCGATGTGTTGATTTTCACAGTTCTTGCAGTTTCCAGTCCCAAAACAACCTCCAGAGGTCCAGAACACTGGCAGGCACCTCTCAGCAGGTCAGAACTCCCAGCAAAGGAGGTCAGGGGAGACTGGGGGTGAAGTCTTTGTGTCCCTGAGACTTCAGAACAGGAGGCAAGCTCTATTTCAAGCCCTTGGAGATCTTCCTCAAGTAGGGGACACAGCAAACAGCAAAGTCCTTCTCCTTTCCTTGGCAGAAAGTAGCCTCTGCAGGCCAACCCGAGACAGCAAACAGCACAGGGGTAGTATTCCTCTTCAGTTTCTCCAGCTCTTCTCCTTAGCAAAGGTTCCTCTTGATTCTCAGAATGATCTAAAAGTCTGGGGTCTGGGGTCTGGGCCCCTCTTTTTTTACAGTAAATCTCTTTGTTCTCTGTGGCAGAGAAGCTCTTTGTCCAGCCAAAACCAGTTCTGTCCTCTCTGGTGCAGCTTCCTGGCAGCAGGTGGAGACAACATTGTCCTTGGCAGACCAGGCCCATTCAGGTGTGAAAGAAATTTCCTTCCCCTACTCTGAATGCAGCCCAGGTCTATTCAGCCCGCCCGACTCACCCTGGAAAGGCAGGACACACCTAACCCCCCCAAGTGGCTGTCTGAACAGAATGCACACCCCCAGCCCCTGTCACTCCAAAGCCAGACAGTCAATACACAACCTAGCAGAGGCACACTGGATGATTTGGCAAGAAAATACCTACTTTCTAAAAGTGGCATTTTCAAACCCAGAGTATAAAAATCACCCTCCCTAAAAGATGCATCTTAACATTCTGAGTTCAGGCATATCAAACTTTATTTTCCTATCTTGTTCCCCTGGGCAGTTAGGCTTATAAGATGTTATACGCAAACTCCCCATTTTATCATATGGGGACAGATAGCCTTACAATAGTGAAAAACGAAATTGGTAGTATTTCACTATCAAGACATTCCACACACATCAGGGCATGTCCTACCTTTCACAAGCACTGCACCCTACCCACAGGGGTACCTTGGGCCTACCTTAGGGGTGACTAGAATATAAGAAAAGGGAAGGTTAGGGCCTGGCAAGTGGGTGCACTTGCCTAGTCAACATGGCAGCACTAAACTGCGCACAGACCCTGCGGTGGCAGGTCTGAGTTACATTTACAGGTTGCTTTTGTGGGTGGCACAACCTGTCCTGCAGGCCCACTAGCAGCATTTGATTTACAGGCCCTGGGCACACACAGTGCACTGTACTAGGGACTGACTAGTAAATTAAATATGCCAATCATGGAAACACTAATCCATACCAACAATTTACAAAGGGAGCACTTGCACTTTGGCACTGAACAGCAGTGGCAAAGTGCCCAAAGCATGTAGAGCAGCAAAACTAAGTCAAACACACAGCAAAAACACAGGAGGCGAAGGCAAAAAATGCAGGGAAAACCCACGCCAACAATGCCAGGTCTAATAGGTAGAATACTAGAATGAATACCAGCCACTGGTAATTACTCAGAGCCACATCCCAGTCCATCATTTATGCCCACTATGATGCTTCTCTTTACCAATATTCACTTTTGATGTCGGAGTTGTAAGGCTATGCAAAGTAATATAATATTTATTCGGATCAATAGATCTTAGATAGGCACACCATATGCTATTCTTATTTTTAATTGATTTCCTGGTCTCTTTACTAGATCTGCAATTAGTTTCCTATTATATCCATATAGTCCAATTTAATAATGAAGCTCTGGTGAGCTATAAGAGCCTGGCTCAGGACTGCTGTTCCATCATCCATGTAAAAAAAGGGAAGGTTATTTCGTACTAGGGCGAAAACCATCCCCTCAATACCTTGACTTGCCTGTGGCAAAAAGAGAAGGGAATATCAATTTCCTCCCTGCTCCTCCAGTCTGCTTCTTGATTCTGCAAGAAGCCTGCTGCTTATAAAGATGTCTTCCCCTACGGACTCAACCCTTGGAGATCCAGCCCTTCTTTGTATTGGACTATTCATGGTCCAGCAGCAATAGTCCCTTTATTCTTGTGAGGTGATAGGTTCAAAGAAGGTCTGTGGGAGGAATAACTTCTCCCACAGAGTCCCACATAATCCATAAGCAAATCAAAGTTCAGGCAAAAATAATGAAACCAAGGGACTGAAACAAGGTGCAAAACAACAAACTGGAAGGACAGGTATTACGGGGAAATTAACTATAGCCCTGCAAGGATGAGCCAATGCAGCATACCAAGTTGCTAGTCACTTTAAGTAAACTGCTTATAAAGCCCTGCTGTCTCTTATGACTTAGAATCCCCTTACACTTTACCTTCCAGGCTAGCAGATCTGGTACTCCCGCCACCATAGGCAGTCTCACCACAGTCACTCAGGAATTTTAGTGCAACTTCTGTTGTGTTTTTTTCCACAGCAAGTCCCCATCTCTGCACACACTGTTTATTCCTGACAGTACCTTTCTCCCTTAGGGCCCTCCCCTCATGGTGCTGGCTTGTTAGGAAACTTTTGATGAAATGAAGCCGCCAATCTAGGGGCATGAACAAATGTGGCAGGTTCCCAAGAGCACTCTACTAGTCCATAGCACTTCCAGGCCACTAGATGTTGTAATCACCCTTTCACTGACCTGGAATCAATTATAGCTTCACCTTTAACCCAAATGAGCCATCTTTAATAAAGGGAGGAGGGGGAATAGCAGTTGTAAATGTAAGGAAATGCATCATTTTGCATGCTCACCCCCACATTTTTGGATTGATGCTGCTGGTTTTTCGACTCTGAGAGTGCACTGAGACCTGCAATCCAGACCTGTGTCAGGGTTCTGACCCATTACAAAAGTTATGTTTAATTGGTTACACCCAATTGGCAACTTTATTACTTATAAGTCCCTAGTATATGGTACTGAGGGTACAATGAGCATGTAAGGCAGAGTGTTTCCACAGGGCTGCACTGTTTGTGCCACCCTGCATGTGAAAGGTACAAAATGGAACCCAGCCTGCCACTGTAGACTGAAAGGGTAGTAGTTTACACTGCTAGTTCAACTTTGCCATTACACCTAATGGCAAAGTCACCACTTCCTTTAAGGATATATGTATGTCTCCCCTAAGCAAGGCCTATGGAGCCCTATGGCCGGGACTATACCTAAGTAAACACTTCTAAATTGTCGCTTTGCTGTGGGAAGGTTAAGAGCCCCATTGGTTAACACAAGGTTACTGGTTGGCATCCCAGCTTGGCTAACTTCTGAATGGGACTGCCTAACACGGTCAAGTAAGGTAACAAATTAGTCATGGCATTAAATCCGACCTGATGCCCAGTCCAGATTTAAAGTCACAATTATAGTTAAGCAACTTTTAGAAAATGTCCTCTCTGCACTCAGCTAGTACTGTGGCCTCACAAAGGTCCTGACACATACGGGTTTCTGATCGCCTAGGGAGATGTGTGAACGACTCCCAGACCCGGGAACAAAGGCAGTTGCTGCAAAGCGAGGTGTGACCTCCTCTCTCAGGATGGCCATTCAGGGTGTTAGCCCAAAGCCAGGTTTCAAACGTGAAGCCACCTTTGAAGGGCCGCTTGTGACAACATCCCTGTGCAGGATGCCTTTTGTTCCTGCAGACAATTAGGAGACAGAGCCAAGGAAGGGAAACCTGTGTACAAACCAGTTTTCCTGCGGGCATGTAGCCCACTGGTAGCCACATCTCTGGCATGTGCTACCCTGCTCCTGGCAACCAAGGAATGGTCATGCCATGTTGGAAAGGACAAGAATGGGGCACTCTGGGATAGCCAGATGCCATACATCACAGGAACTTCATCACTAGAGATAAGGTGACCCAGTAGCCCATTGTCTAGTGACCACATGGTCCCCTCAGGGCACTTTCCTGGGATAAGCAGGGCACCCCTGGCACCCTGCCCCTTAGTTTACACTGGAGAAGAAGAGAGGACCGAAGAAGGACTGCCGTGCTGCCTTTTATCTGTACAAAGAGAGGCTGCACCGTCGACAAGACTGCACCTGCTGCACTTTTGGGCTGGCAAGACTGGGATGGTGCCTGTGGCTCCTGAAACAGGGAAAAGTCAATTTCCTGCCTTCGCAAACAGCAGTGACTCTGAGGATCAATCTGCTGATCTCCTGGAACCAGCTCCAGGGCAACAAGAGCTGAAAGAGCAGAAACGGACAAGTTGGTAGCCACCGAAGACGTTTTGCCGCTGCCAGTTCCTAGGCATGCTAAAGAGACAATCCGAGATAGCCAAATCTTGCACCCAAGTCTGTCAGACCCAGGAGAGCTATCAGAGTCTGGATTCATCGCACCTACCGGACACCAGCCCACACCAAAGAGTCTGCATCCAACCCGGGGCTACAAGACCAGTAGTGCAGCATCAGCCTTCCGACTACTGCAACGCAGAGGACTTCGAGGGACCCCGATCTCCATGGTCAAAGTCGCCCCAAGACACCTGTGGTCCGAGGAATCACCACTGAGACACTACCGTTGACCGCACCACAACCGGAGTATCCTTGTGAGCATCTTTGCCTGCATCCCTCACCATCAGGACCACTCTATTGACTTCTATGGAGGTCGTGCTGTAGAGTTTGCGCCGCTGCTGGCAGAAAGGACAGGAATGGACTACATCTTGTAAATATACGCTGGCCTACCTCAATTCATTGTAAATATGCCCTCAAGTTCCTTTGCTAAGCCTTACTGCTTGCAGCCACTGCTATCCAGGGTTGAGCTAAGGTTGAGTAAACAATACTGACTGGAACTAAGACAGTATCTGTGAGTGTACTCCATGATAAGGCCCCACAACCATATCATATAGTAGACCGAGACCCTCACAACTAGATATGTGGAATGCTGGATTAATCTGCCACCCGTTGGGAAGAGCTAAACATAGTGGGGCTTATTTACAAGCCCATTGCACAAGCGGTATGTCACTTTTTTTGATGCACCGGCGGCGCAATACGCTTGCCCATATTTACAAGGCCACGTAAAGTGACTCTATGTGACTTTTTATGGCCTTGTAAGTATGGGCCCCTTTCACACATTACTCTGCATGAAAGGGGGGTTCCATGGGTGTTGCTATGGGTGTTCCACTGCAACATCCATGGAACTTGACTCATTCCCAGATTTACAACAGGGGAAGCGTGGGAATGGTGCAACGAGGAGAAATACTTTTATTTCTCCTCGTTTTTCCTCTTTCTATGCATGCTGCATTCTGCAGCACGCATAGAAAGAGGAAAATGTAATTAATTAGTGTTTTTGTGTAGGAAGGTGTCCTGTTTATAATTATTACTCAAATTCAGATACATACACCAAATACTGGTATAACAAGCACCTACAAAATTCACAGATTGCCTTATTCAAAGAGAGTACCCCAGCTGCTTCCTTACTAGCTGGACAGCATTAAGATATTGACTTACGGTATATACAATAAGAGGGTTGGTGTTGGTCCGAAGTATCCTAAAGGCAATTGGGTAATGACTGATACCAAGGTTTATACAAAGGGTTCTAACCCAAGTGCTTCTTGCTCTTTTGTACAATGGGCAAAAGAACAAGAGGTGTCTGTATGTTCTATTGAGTCCCTAAAGAATGTGCAAAGGGCCTGCACATCAAGATTCTGTCTCTATTTACTGGATAATTGGCCTGCCTATAGGATGCCCATCCTAAATTTGATATACAAACCTCTGGCATAGTAAAGTGTAATAGCATCCATTTAAGATTCAAATGCTGTGCCAGTTGAAAGGAAACCCGCAATAAGGCTTCAGGAATTAATATTTCTATGATGAAGCTCAGTCATATATAACCAGAAAGCTACTTTGACAGTGTCTCTTATTCCACCTCTTACAGAAAAAGGATCACTCCAAAGTGTTTCCATGCCTAATGTCTGTGAAATAGATCTTATATAATGGAGTCAAGGGATGGTATTCGAGTTATCCATACCTAGGACCTCCAATAAAGCTTTCCTATATGGATCTAATTCTGTGGTTGCCCACAGTCTAATCCAAAATAAAAGTGGTTTTAAGGCTGCTATATACGCTTGAGCCCTGTATTGGAAAATAATGAGGCTGTGGGTGTGTTTTGAGGTTGACTGAACAACGACCTTAAGAAAGCATTCTCTTTTACTCCTAACTTCTTTGTGTTCCCATGACCCCAGATTTCAGCCCCATACAGGTCAGCGCTATGAAATTTGGAATGAGACATCTCGAAATTACCCGTGAATCGTTGGGAACTTTTGCTATTTTGCACATCCGCTTGAATTTGAAGGGCTTGCTGGGAGGAGGGAGCAGGGCCGGACTGGCCGTAGCGGGCACCGGGAGTTTCCTCGGTGGGCGGCCAGGGTCGGGGCCAGTTTTGGGCCCCTGGGGGTCCGTTTTTGTTACCGGGGGCTTGGAATATCGGCCCCCTGTAACAAAAAGCAGCCGAAACCAGCCGTTGCAAACAGCTCAGCTGCACCCCGACTGGGGGCCGGTCGAATAGTTTGCCAGGGCCGGTTTCAGTTCCCAGTCCGGCCCTGGGAGGGAGCAGCTAAAAACGTTGTGAATTCACATGCTGGGTACTAGGACATTTTTCCTTCTCTGGGACAAATAGAGGCGCCATTTTGACTCAGTGAGCGCTCTAGTCCCTGGCCATATATATTTAAAGAGAGGCGCGGACGCCTTAAGGTCTCTCTGCTCACTTGACTGAATACCGATTACTGATCGTTTTTATGCTTGAATCTTAAAACGTTATTTTTTGTGTTTAAATTACCTGTGAATCGTTGGGAACTTTTGTTATTTTGCACATTCGCTTGAATTTGCAGGGATTGCTGGGAGGAGGGAGCAGCTAAAATGGTGTGAATTCACGTACTTGGTACTCTGCCATTTTTCCTTCTCTGGGACAATTAGAGGCTCCATTTTGACTCAGTGCGCGCTCTAGTCCCTGGCCATATGTATTAAAGGAGAGGTGCGGATGCGCGCAGTGGGTGCCCCGAAGGCGCGCCTAAGGCAAGCCCGTCCGCATCCTGGAAGCAGCCAGCGCCAGCCACTCTGCTAGTTTTAAAGCAGATGGCAAGTTCAGATTATCATATGATGGTGCCACCCTGCGCAGCTTCTCTTTTAGTGCAAATTGCTCATCACACTTTCATCCCAGTGTTTGGAACGCTGATATCTGTTGCCAACATTGCCAATGGACTCCCAAAGTCTCAGGTGAGAGCAACCTCTCTACCCTTTTCCAGAAAACTAGACCTGACTCAGGGGAGTTCTCTGCGGTCCTCTTGAATGTTCGCTCCCTGCAAAAGCATGATATACATGTTTTTGAACTGTTACAGGATGAAAAACCAGACCTTCTCTTTCTAACAGAGACATGGCTCACCGATTCTTCCAACCCCGCCCTAGCAACAGCCATCCCTCAGGGATATAAAATCCTTAGGAGGGACTGCCTGATAGGCAGAGGTGGGGGGATGGCCATCATCTATAAAAGCAAATTTGACTGTGTTCCTATTACCCTATGGGATCTAGATGGAGCTGAAAGCTTGGGTTTCTGCTGCTCTTTGTCGCCTCAACAGTCTGTGGCAGGAGCCTTGATCTATAGACCCTCTGGCCATGCCGGTTCTTTCCTGAGATCATTAAATACAATCTTGGCACCCTGGTCCCTCAAATATATGCATTTTCTAGTGCTAGTTGACTTCAACCTCCACATGGACAAGCCGCGGGAGGTGGAGGTGGCACCCTTTATAGACACCCTGTCCACTCTCGGCTTGGCGCCACAGGTGTTTAAACCTACCCACCAGTCCGGCCATATTTTAGACCACATTTTCTCCAATATAACGATTGGGGTATGTGACCCTCTACCATTAGCTTGGTCAGATCACTACTTAGTCAGTTTCAATTGGTCCAAACTTATCCACAATCAGATTCTCCCTGAAGAAACCAAGATTATGACCAGAGCTTTACACAGAATTCTTCCTTCTGACCTCAGCACCACATTGGAAACAATTCCCCCCACACTATCTGGTGATCCTGATGTAGATGCCATATGGATTGATGAGTGGATTCTCAATAACATTAATGACTTAGCTCCACTCTCGGAGCGACGCTCTCGCAGATCTAAACAGCGAACCCCTTGGTTTAATGATAACCTCAAGGCAAGTAAAAAACACTGTAAGTGCCTCAAAAGGACATGGTGAAAAAATTACAAACTAGAGGACAAATACACCTACAGAGCAGATTTAAAGGAATACTATGCTAAGGCAGCTGAGAAAAAAAAGCCTTCTTTGGGAAGAAAATTTAAGAATCAGATAAAAAATCTAAAGACATTTTCAAAAATGTTACAATGTTTCTAAACCCGGAGGCTGTTACAAAACACCAACAAACAACTGCAGAATTGGCTAACCAACTGGCGGAGTATTTTTATGAGAAAATTGCCCCTATCCAAGCCAATATGGCTAATATGTCACAGACTGTTGACTGTGTTACCGAGGCGCCCGCTCTGAGCACATCCTCCTGTGAGGCGCCCTCACTCCTATACTTTCCACCGATATCCATGGACGAGTCTTTATCAGCAATTTAGTGTCTGAAGGCTGGCTCTCCCGCCGATCCTTGCCCGCCCTGGCTTGAGGCTAAAGTGGCTCAGGCTATTAACCCAGTAGCCAACAAAGGGGCCGATTCCGATCTCGGTCGGAGGCGCACCCAATACCATTCGGTCGGGAAAAAAGCCATGCGAAAGCCTGTTTCCCGACCGAACCGTACGCGGGTCCGGCCGAGCGAGTACGATGCGACTCGCCGACCGACTCGTCCGGGCGACCCGACCGCTCCGACCGACTCGTACCCGGATCGTACCGCTCCGACCGACTCGCCGGACCCGATTCGCACCGCGCAATGGAGACGTTTTCCGGCCGGGTAAGTACGATGCGCACCTCGACCGCTCCGACCGACTCGCGCCGTCCGACTCGAACTCGCTGTCGGAGCCGCACTTTGGGGGTCCGTGTCGGACCCCCTGTACGCGCACCCGTGCGAGGCGCACACAGGGGGGACCCATGGGTCCCCCTACCTGTGCGTGTACGCCGCGGAGCGCTCGCGGCGTACTCGCTGTAGGGGCGCCTTGTCCGCCTCGCACCCATTGAGGCAATGGGAGCCCGCGTACGCGTTGTACGACCGGCTCCCATTGAGTTCAATGGGAGTCCGACCGACTCGTGTCCGATAACATACGGACGCATCGTACTCGTTCGGTCGGACTGCACGGGTCCGATTCGGTCGGAAATCTCTCCGGGTCCGGCTCGGTCGGAGAGATTTGCGGCCCGAATCGGAATCGACCCCAAAGTCTTAAATTCGTCACTCTCATCTGGAAGGGTGCCTCCTAAATGGAAGCATGCCAAAATCCTTCCACTACTTAAAAAGCCGTCTGCCGACCACAAGGTCCTGGCCAACTATAGACCTATCTCTCTTCTTCCTGCTTTCTCAAAAGTGCTAGAAAAACATGTAAATACACTCATCTCAGGTTACCTCGAAAGTAACAATCTGCTGCATCCTAGTCAATTGGATTTTAGATCAACCTGCAGTACTGAAACAGCTCTGCTAGAGGTAACAGACTACATTAAAGACAAGTTTGATTACGGGGGCAAGGCCATCTAGAATATATTGGATCTCTCGGCGGCCTTTGATACCGTCCCCCACGAAAGGATGTTGGATCGGCTACATTCCATCGGGTTTGGAGGCCTGGCTTTTAAGTGGATGACTTCCTTTTTGGACAACAGAATCCAAGAAGTATGGCTCCCCCCATTTGTATCCCCTATTCGGAACTCAAAAGTGGGTGTTCCTCAAGGCTCGGCACTGAACCCTACACTATTCAACGCTTATCTTACTCCTCTAGCCGTTCTTGCTGAAGCATGTGGAGCCAAAGTGATATTGTATGCTGACGATACTCAGCTTCTCTTTACTTGTGAAAAGGGGGTACAATTTGAGGGAGAAATCATTAAAACCTGCCACTAAGGTGTTCAGCTGGTTGTTCATCAACCAATTAAAATGTAATCCAGACAAATTAGAGATTGTCTTTTTTGGCATGACTCCATCGGAGGTCTGGAGATCTTGGTGGCCTCAGGATGTTACTCCTCCAGCCACTCTTCAGAGGTCGGTAAAAAATCTGGGGATCAAAATTGACAGTGCTCTGTCCCTGCAACCCCAAATTCAGGCTCTGGTGGGTACCTGCTTTGGGTTACTACGTGCTTTGAAAAATTTCTACCGCTTTTGTTAGTGGAAACCAGGAAAACAGTGATCCAAGCCCTGATCACATCCAGACTGGATTATGGGAATGTTCTGTATTTAGGTCTGCCTGAATACCTTTTGAGCTGGTTACATGTGGTCCAGAATGTGGCGGCCAGATTAATTCTCAATTTCGCCCCTAGAATCTATTTGTCCCCACATCTATACTCACTCCATTGGCTACCCCTTAAAAAGAGGATTTGCTTCAAGACACTGGTCCTAGCTCATAAAGCCCTGCACGCAATAGGCGCAGTATACCTTAGGAGGAGGCTTTCTATTTATGCCCCTCCCAGAACACTACGGTCAACTTTTGGCCACCTAGCCACCATCCCAAAAATTCACCGGGCCAGAATCGGTGGAAGATCCTTTTTGTACCTCAGAGCTAAAGCCTGGAATCAACTCCCGCCGGCACTTCGTGCCACTCTGGAACTTTCAGTGTTCAGGAAGAAGCTGAAAACCTGGCTGTTTAGCAAGTGATGTAATCGTCCAGCTTCTAGCGTGCAGCTAACCTTCTCTAGCGCCTGGACACTCCTTGGAGTAGGCGTACGCTTTACAAATGCCTTTTCATTCATTCATTCATAGCTGGTGATAAAGACCTCAGCGTTGTTATTTTGTATCTTTTAAGTAGCCCGGAGGCACCGTGCAGCAGAGTGATATTGCTCTTAATTAGTTGTTGCAAGTCACCTCGATATGGCTATGAAACTCCTTGGTGACTTGCAATATTCTTATCATGTACACCAGAGGGTACTTTATCCCATACAATACATGGTCACACCATCACCTTTCCCACAAACCACTTAAAACCTTGGAGGGTAGCTCTTTCTTATGAACAGCTTGCATGTTTGCAAACATGAAGAATAAAAAAAAAACCTCTAGTGCAAAATCAAACACATCAAAAACCTGTTAGATATTTGTTGCAGATATTAGAAACAGTTCAATACAGGTCAGTTTAAAAAAAAAAGCTGCAGTAGCTTGGAATGTGTAGAAACAAGCAGAAAGATTCTAGCTTTTTTCTAAGGAGTGCAAAAATTAAACATATTCTCTGCTTGTCATTCTAAGCTATTAAAATAGAGCAGGAGAAAGCAAAGGAGTGTTCCATTTGTTGATTTAAATGGCTGCTTTAATTATGCTCTGTGACCTGGCCTGCCTTTCACCTTGGCTGCTGGCTGTGTCAGCAGGCTTCATCAGAACTCAACTGTGAAAACCTTATAATGGTCGAGTTCTGACATGTTTTCTTTTTAATCAGCAACTTGGTGCATCACCGATTATAAAGAAATTAGTGACTGCTGTTTATACAGGGATGACAGAATCCCATGTATTATGGAATCAATAAAAGCATTAGGTTCAAACATTGTATTAAAATCTCCACCAATAATTAGTGAAGAGAATAATAGTCTATTCGACAATTGATGATCAAGCTTAGCCAGCGTTGGGGAGTCTTTACCTACTCCAACAGCTCGATTGTAGATATTATATAGATTCCCAGTTACACAAATAGTCCACTTTATGATCAATCCGATACTATCAGGGCAATCGATTGACAAATGTTGTATGGACAAATTTAACAAAATTCGTATCCAGATTCGTATTCAGGTGCCCAACTATGAAAGGTGCGGCTTCAAAGTTATAGTTAGTATAGCTAGAGCTGTGGCAAGGTTCTAGGGACCAAATTTCTTGAAGCATGATCAACTTGAAGCGAGTTATAAAATTAACCTATTCAAGATAAGCCAATTTTAGTACATTGCCCTGCTATATTCCATGATAATAGCTGTAGGCTAGTTGGGCAAGCTTGCCCTGGCGAAGAAGGGGATCTTGATTTTTGGGAATTAAGACTGTGGTTTTTTGGGGTGTGTATAGAAAGAAGAGGGGTCTCCAAATTAGAGTAAGCTTTTCTTTTGTTTTTGCTGGAACATAAATCATGTGAGTGAGACAAAAATGGGGAACCAAATAACTGATCCTGGAAAGTAGCAATATCCATAACATTAGAAGGTGATGAGCTGCACATTGTTAAGGTAGTCTCTGTGCCCCCACTCTTTAGATGACCAGTACTAAGTCAGTCCACTTCAACTAAGGCGGGAGCAGAAGGGCCCAAAGAAGTATGTTATGTTATGTTATTTTATTTTATAGCGCGCACAGCTACTCCGTGGAGTGTCCCGGCGTGAGCCAAGAGGGGTAAACAGGTTGAACTAAACAAAGAGAAAAGTTTTCAGATTTTTTTTAAAAGCTCTGGGGTCTTGGGTGTTGCGTAATGCAAGTGGCAGTGCGTTCCAGGCCAAGGCGGCTTTCAGGGCAAGAGAGCTGCCACCCAACCTTTGATGTTTAAAGCAGGGAACCTGGGCTAGAAGTTGAGACGTAGAGCGCAGATGTCTCGCAGGGGCATAGAAGGAGAACCGCTTCTGAAGGTAGGTAGGGCCTAGGCCATGGAGGGCGCGATGAGCAATGACTAGGGATTTAAATTTGACCCGTTCTGCCACGGGAAGCCAGTGCAGTGAGCGCAGGTGTTGTTTCACGCTGCTTCTAATAGGGATATCAAAAAGTAGCCTGGCTGCCGCATTTTGGACCACCTGTAACGTATTCAACAGGTAGCCAGGGATGCCAACGTACAGAGCGTTGGCATAGTCTAATCGGGATAAGATGAGAGCACGGATAACCGTTTCTTTCGCAGCCCTAGGAAGAAGAGGGAGAAATTTCCTGAGGGTTTTTTGTAGCCCAAAGCAGTTACCGGCAAGCTTCTTGACCTGAGTGGAGAATGATAGGTTCTCTTCGAAGCAAACCCCCAGGTTCTTAGCGGGTTTTCCTGTCGATGAGGGCATGGAGAACTCGGGTGGCCAGATCGTTTCTCTAAAATTAGGGGGGAATTTTCCGTAGAGGAGTATCTCAGACTTCTCTTCATTGCACTTAAGTTGGGCAGCAGCTAGCCACTTAAATACAGAAGACAAACAATTTTTTGCGGAGGAGACGGAGTCCACGTCTTTACCCCAGGTAAATAGGAGCTGGGTGTCGTCAGCGTAGGCAATGATTTTAGCCCCCAAGTCCTCGGCAAGTTGGACCAGTGGGGTAACATAGATATTAAAGAGAAGGGGGCTAAGGGAAGACCCCTGGGGGACACCTGTGGCCACTGTCCGAGGGGATGAAGAGAACGGCGGAAGCCTGACCTGTTGCATCCGCCCCTCCAGAAAGGATTTAAGCCAACCCCAAGCAGTACCAGACACACCAATCTCAGCAAGTCGAGAGAGCAGAAGTGAGTGTGGAACCGTGTCGAACGCTGCCGGCAGGTCGAGCAGAATCAGCGCTGCCCTCCCGCCGGCGTCCAGACACTCCTGGTTGGCTTCTGAAATTTCCACCAGGGCTGACTCGGTGCTATAAGAAGCCCTAAAACCTGACTGGGCCGGGTGCAAGAGGCCCGAGCTTTCGATAAACTCAGTGAGTTGTTTGGTCACCACCTTTTCGCACACCTTAGCCACACTAGGCAAGAGGGAGATGGGACGGTAGTTCCCAGGGCTAAGAGGATCAAGAGATGGTTTTTTTAGTAAGGGAAGAATCTTGGCCTGCTTCCAGACTTCCGGGACACGAGCCTCCGGGAGGGACATGTTAATGATGCTATTGACTTCCAAGTTGATAGTCCCTGCAACAGCTGTCAGCAATCTGGCTGCGCAGGAGTCAGATGGAGAGCCTGATTTCAGGCCCTTCAGAATTTTAAGAGAGCTGGGAAGATCAATGGGAGTAAAGGCAGGCAGGGAGTGCATAGGATTAGCAGGTGGAGACACCAGGGGCAGGGAACCAACTGTGGCCCCACTGCAGGAGGTAAAAGCCGCCTGAATAGTGCGGATTTTATCCATGAAGAAGCTAGAGAGAGTATCACACCAGGCCTCTGTGGATGGAAAGATGCTCGATTGGGCTGTGGGGTCCATGAAGCTCTGGACGATAGCGAAAATGTCTTTGTTGTTGTTTTTGGCAAGGTTAATGCGGGCCGAATAGTATAGGCTTTTAGCCTGGGCTATGGCAGAGTAGTACATTTTTTGTTTTAGCCTGAGCTTATGTTTAGCCAAGGAGCAGAATTCTCTGCGCCGCCAGTCCCGCTCTAGTTTCTTACACTCATGTTTTAACGCTTTCAAGTCGGGCGTAAACCAAGGTTTGGAAGGTGACTCCCTAGAAAGCCTATGGGGGGGGGCCGAGGATAACGTATCCATTGTGTTAGAAACCCAGCTCGTAAACCCAGCAAGTCCCCCCTCAAGATCCTCCAGAAGAGTGGGCCTAGAAACCTCCAGGGCCTGGCTAAACACAGTCGGGTCAATTTTGCAGAAGGCCGGTTTGCGATTGCAGCGGACAGGGGGGTCAGCATTGGCTACTGCCCAAGAGAAATAGGTTAAGAAGTGGTCAGACCAGGGAACCGGGCAGGGGTCATTCACCAATATGGAAAAATTTGAGCAAATTGGATCGAGGATGTGACCCCCTTGGTGAGTAGGGAGACTAACCCACTGAGAAAGCTGGGCAAGATGTAGGATGTCAAGAAAATCAAGTGCGTCCTTAGAGTCTGCCTGGTCAAGGTGGATGTTAAGATCACGTAGGACCATGTAGTGGGAAAAGCGAAGAGCTCGGGGTACAACAGCATCACCCCATGCTTTAAGGAAACCCCCGGCAGGACCGGGAGGCCTATAGATCAAGGAGCCTCCTCCTTGATCTATAGGCCTAAAAGTAGCAACCTTTTGGGAGTTTTGTTTGTTTCCATGGGTTGGGTCCAATGAGCGGTGTATTAGGGTTCACCTGTTCTTCCCCTCTAGATTTGCAAGAGCTCATAGAGTCTGATACAGTTATGTCACACGGCCTAAAATGTCTTTTAAATTGGATGTTTGAGCCCATGGGTGGCAGAGACCTACCTTCCATTGCCAATAGACCCTCCACTAGATCAGTACCATCCAGTATTAGATTAATTGAGTTGAACTTATCCAACTGACCCAATAAACGGTAAGGAGTGATTATGTCTTTCCGGATTACAGAGTAGCAGTGCCGGTTGGTGGGAATCCAATTAATTGTTTTGCTAATAGGTGTTTCCTTGCTTTCCCTTTGGCCTGGTTTCAGCGTAGGCACATTAGTTAAATAAATTTCAGGCTCTCTATCAGGGTCTGCTGTCTGCTTGATGGAGGCAACATGTTGAAAGGCATATTTGTCGATCCTATCTCTATTTCCTTTCAGAGTCAGCCCTTGGGATATAGGGTGGGAAGTAATATCCCCCAGGACTTCTCATAAGATAGTTGAGACTAGCTGCACTGGGGGGGGGGCGGGAGTGATGGTCCATGAATAAGCCACCATGATTTTGAAAGTGCAGAGGTTTCCCCTGCTGCTATTGTGCAAATTCTCTTAACTCTTCTGGCCAATAATCCTTCATTGATTCATCCTTGATTCATTATTTTGGCCTCCAGTTCTTGAAAGTAGTAACTTAGTTTGTGGGCACACAAGATTGGGGGTGGTGGGTTCAGAGGTCGGTTCACTGAGGAGCTTTTTTATTTGGGAGTCATGGATACCTTTTGCCCCCTGGCTAGTGGGAGGTGATATTGTTCGAATTACAGTCTCTGGTAGGTCCCATAGCTTACGGGTTTGCGAAGAAACTGCTTCTTTAATTGAGGAAAACTCAGTTCTCAAACAATCTATAATAGCCTTCATATCCAAAGAACCTGGTGGCTGTTCCCCCTTCACACAGTCAGTCACAGGCTCGTTTGACCTCAATGGACTTGTCTGCATAGTATGACGATCAGTACAGCATGAGCTGTCTAGGTCAATTTGTGTAATCGACCCTTTCTGTGAGGTGGCCTCTGTTCGGCAGAAGCCCTCATTGACTAATGAGGTAGGTATCTGGGCCCCAGCCCTTGTGGTTTGGAGAGACCTGGATTCACAGTGAGGCAAGAAGAACTAGTCGCTGGATTTCTTGTGGGAATCAAAGATGTTGCTTAGTAGTTTTCCCTTTGTCAATGCCAGCATAAAAGTGTGTAATTTGGCTGGTGGTTGGGGGCTGTTTCCTTTCCTTATTTAACATATCCTCAACCTCCACAATTAATTCATTAATATCCCGTAGAGTGCAATTTTAGTCTGCATGTCTTGCTGTTTTAGGCAGCTTAACGTTGACTAGGGGATGTCCATTACCATTCTTTTCTCCATATTTGAGCACTTTGTCCTAAACAATAAATCTAATATCAAACGCCAGAGGCTATTTTAAAGGAAAAATAAACATAACCATCTTACGAGGTTGGTAGTCAGCATCGTTCTGAGGACAGCTTCACACAGTACCTCCAATACCAGGAAGGGGGGCAACAGGCCTTACCGAGTTCTTGCAGCCGACACAGAGCAGTCCAAAATGCTTGCATTATGGCAGAACCGCGGGGTATGGAGGTGGGAGGGTGGGGGGGCTCTGTCCTGACTCTTCCTTGCGCTGACGCATAGCTGCCAAGGTTTCAGAGTGCTTATGAGTGACACTTTCATTTTTTCAAAGTACTTATGCCACCCCGGAAACATCACGTAGTCTACTGACTAGCACTGAAGGAACTAAATGCCGCGTGACAGACAGACACCGTCTTGGCGGGGACTCAGCAGCTAATGAATACAGGCTTAACATGCCCCTTCATGAGGTTCTGCCATTCCCCCAGCACGTGCACTGACAGAGTTAATACACACCACAGAAGTGCATCAGAGTTAGTAGCACAGGCAGGCTGTAAAGCGCGCCTTCTTGGGAAGCCGTGGGTGTGATGAGACATCACCAGGCCTCACCTCCTGACCCCCTCCCCCCAGCTCCTCTGCTTTAATGTCTAGGGCCATTCTTTTTGTCAGGAAGTGCTGATCGCGAGTCAGGCTACAGCTCAGAGAGCTCACTCAGCTGCTAAATAACTTTAAAACGCCGGTCTGGCTGCACACGTACATGTTCAATGGAACACACAGCTGAGCACGGTACCAGCAGTGACACTGCAGTCACGGTATGCATTTAAACACCTCTCTTTTTGATTGGTTATGCGTCATTTTTTCCTTCTAAAGTAGTGGTCGTGTAGCATGCCGAGTTCTGGATTACATATTGCACCACACATGGGGAGAAACAAAGACAACTGTCCTAGTTCCCTGACGCCGCGCTTAACTGTTGTGACTATTTGCTTAGTTCTAATGGCTCAGCGCGCGCAGGTGGATAACAGGCGCTAAAATGGGTGATAGTGCATTTTAATACGGTGATGCGGACCACCACATTAAAAATGCATTCGTCTAACGCCTGATGCGTGGTACTTGGCAGGGCTGCTGATGGGCACAGGACAGGCCATCCCAAGGCTCGGGAGCAGCTTTTGCTCGTCCTGCGCAGCGGGTGGTCAGAGTTCGCTATGTAGCACCAGGTGTTTCCTGGTGTCTTTTCCTTCTGTCCCCTCCTTTCAGCCAGCCAAGGATTCTGGAACAGGAAGTTCCCTCAAATGCAAGCCTCCTGCGCAGCAGGCGGTGAGAGTGCGCTATATAGTGCCAGGTGGTTGCTCCCAGCATCTCCCCCACATGGGTCCATGATCCTCAGCCGAACATGGGCGGTGTGTTAGGGAACTGTCTGACTTTAAAAGCGAGGTTCAAGTATTCAATAATTAGTTTAAATCGGATATCCAGCACCCATGGCTCATTGATTTCTTTTTGGTCTCCACTGCTGATCCTCCTCCTCCCACACCATCAAAGATATGTGAGTGATTGTGCAAATAGAATTAGACTTCAATCCGTTATCTCTCAGATGCCTCAAGTTACACAACAGTACCCTCCTACTTCAGGTTCACTTGAGTAACCGCTCCTCCCACTCTGCTTCAATTAGACCTTCAGCCAGCTATAGATTTCGGGAAAGTATTGTCACCACCAGAATGCAAAGGTTTCAGTTTCATAAAACTGCAAATTAGCATGATGACAAAAAATACTGCTGTAAGACTGAATGAAGTCAAAACTGTCTACATCATCCTCTACAGTAAAACAGCATCATGGCACGGATTTCACTTTATCTCCGAAATTTGGTATACGTTGAGCAAGGAACCTGAAGAGGAAGTCTATACCATTAGCAGAAAATCCCGGTACAGCCACCACCATCAATCAAGTTGCTGTGCGGCAACATTTTGGAAGAGAATACACAGTAGATCAAGCTATCTATTGTTCTGTTCCAGCTCAGGAAACTCTATTATGTCAACATGTATTCCTTCCAAATTCGAAAAGGTCAGAACTTTAGAAGCTGTTGTTGGCTCAGTACACATCCGTCCTCATTATCTGTTTACTGTCTCTAGGAAATGTGTTTTGGCCACAGATTAGGGATGTAATTATTTTACATGAACCTTTCTGTAAAAAATACACACTCGAAATAATCAATAGAATACCGAGAATTCAGATTGTGCCACAAAGAGACAATTCACTTAAGAGAGAGATCAATTTGAGTAGGAGGCGCATCCTTGTGTGTACTCATCAGAAGTTTCTATCTACCTTCTAACTTTTAGGATATTTGCTGAGAATTGAGACTTGTAGATATTTTGCTCAACCTGTGCAAGTTTCATTGGTGTCGTGAATCAAGTCTTTCGCATAAAAACGCCTGTCATAAACTTTAAATATCATTCAACTTCCAAATTATGTCTGGAAGCAATTCGTCAGACCCTGTTTGGAGGGGCAGTGAGCAAGCATGTGGCTACTCGGTTCGCCTCTGTCACTCCTCCAGCAGGGTTGGCAGGTTCTTTCCTTTTCTCAGCAGGCAGGCAACTCGGTGATTCAGAATAGGTACACAGCTCTTCCAGCAAGCAATTCAGTTTCAGGTGAAGTCCCTTCGCCACTGGCAGACTGGCAAACACCAGCTCTGGTTGCACAGCAGTCCTCTGAGTATCACTGCAGAGCACTATCATCCTTGGCCATAGAGGACTTGGAACTAGAACCACAAGTAGGGTAAAGACATCCCACGTTTGTATTCCAAAATCAGACAGGGGATGTGAATTTACTTTGTGCACCTGTAGAACTGGTTTGATGTGATTTTCCTTTCGAGCATCCTTTCCTGAGTGCTCTTAAAACACAGACTTTGTGTAGAGTGACTCTTTTCACAGCAGTCTCCAACCTGTAGCACCCACAACAGAGGCACAAGCAGGAGTGAGATTTCTGCACCTGGCTGTCATCAATTAAACTGACAGAGTAATCAGGGAAAGGCAATAGGGTAGGTCTCACTTAAAACTGTCCTAACCTTGAACAACAGAGTACGCAGTCCCACCCTCTCTCCTACCATCCAATAAATGACAGTGTTCAGGAAGGCAACTCTGCAGCTCCTTTAGAGTAAAGGCTACCCACATTTCTGAAAGAGCTCTGTCTCCATTTCCTTCACTTTAGTGTCTAGATGTCCTACCCAGGCCTCTGAAATGTGAGCAATACACATCCAGTGTCTGGGAAAACAGCCTTCTCCTCCCTCGTGTGCAAAGACCAGGCCCAGGGTATCCAAAATGTATCCAGTGGGTCTCTATTACCCTGGCACACACACCATGCATGTCCAACGCAGGCTACACACTTAAACATCAACATTCCCGTGGGATGATAGCACAAGTAACCAGTGGCGTAGCTAGGCACCCTGCCGCCCGTGGCGGTCCTTGCCCTTTGCCGCCGCGGGGGGGGGTGCTGGCGATGATTTTCGCCGCCGCCCCCTCCGCCCCCCCCTTGCTACGCCAGTGCAAGTAACTGGGTAAGCGCATCGAAACTGAACCTTAGAACCAGTGGGCCAATAGGATTCCACTCCAGTGGCCACAACTATGGAGTCACAAAACATAGGGGCTTATTTAGAAGAGGCCTGTGCCGCCGGAGCATCACTTATTTTGAAGCTCAGGTGGTGCAGGCATCCCAATCATATCTATGAGGCGACGCAAAGTCATCCTGTGTGGCTTTGCATGGCCTCATAGATATGGAGTAATGCAAGGCAGGGCAAAGTGCTGAGTTGCCTTACTCTGCGTCAAGGAGGCTTTCCATGGGTGTTGCAGTGGGTGTTTCCACGCAACACCCATAGATTTTGACGCTGCCCCAGATTTACAAAATCACATAAACCTGCGGCAGCACCAAAACTGTACGCCTCCCCAGAGCAGGAGCAACAAGGAGAAATGTTTTCATTTCTCCTAGTTTTTTCCTCTTTCCATGTGTGTTGCATTCTGCAGCACATTTAGAATGGGGAAAAAGCCTCCATGGATTGTTTTTGTGCAGGAAGATGCCCCTTCCTGCACAAAAACAATCCTGCCAACATCGCAGACACCCTCGCACCATTGTGCAAGGGGGACTCTTTGAAGCAAGCTGCCAAATTGTTGCAGGCAGAAAGGACAGGAATGCACTGTATCTCATAAATATGGTGAATTCCTGCCCTTTCAAATTGGTGTTGGGCAGTGCAGCAAAAAGACCTGCTGCGCTGTCCTACGCCAATTTTTTGTAAATGAGGTCCCTAGTACACGGTCAGCACAGCTATATGCCTTAAACCCATGACAGGTAGAAGAGTCCTTTGTCTGTCAATAACAGCATGCTTTGTGCACCCCTCCAGGTCACAGGACAAGCCCAGGACCTTACACATGTCAACGACATGTGTGCACACTCTATATTGGCATGACACCAGGAAGCAAAATAAACAAGCATTGGTAAATGAAACAGGTTTTGACTATGCGATTAATAAGTGGTTTTTTGTATTAAGTTGTAGCTTGGTGAGCAGTTGTGCAATATAAGTCACAGAATATTTTTTTGATATGGCCGCGAGTTTAAAAACTATCACTTTTAGTAACTACTTCTCATCATAGTGCCATAATGCGACGTATTGCTGCCAAAGCTTCCACATGTTAAAGAAATGCACTTTTTTGAATTGTTAAGATACTTTATCGTATTTTAGGTGATGTTTGTAGTATGATATACATAGCAAACATTTTCGTGGGCCAGCTCATGCACGTAGCTCTAGGGGCGAGCTAGGCCCTTGACTCGGCTCTCCCTGTTAATTTGTTGGCTCCCCCCACATGTAGTTATTCTTGAACAGGTGTTGATGCGAGTTCCATTCTCAAAAAACCTGTGGTTGGAGTTAAATCTTGGGAGAACTGCACGAAGATTTGCACATTTTCTAGTTGCTGAATTTGGGGTCATAAAACCAAACTCACATACAATCAGATAGTAGTAAGTTCAAAAAATATTTTCCATACTCTCTTTTCATATTACTATGGCTAAGAAGATCTCATGCTTCCAAATTGATAACACCGTTGTATTTATTCAGGAAAGTCTTTTTGTCGAAGGACGTACAAGTTGCTTTACCACTCATCTGATTTACCAACGTATAGAAAATCCGAGCTGTTGAAAACAGCTGTGAAGAGATATACTATGCAGGGGTATGCAGAACGCCGCCTTCCTTACGAAAATTCAACGGGAAACACCTGTACAGCTACATAAATCAGACACCATATTCCATTCCAATCCATGCTGCAGAAACGAAACTGAGAATTAGTTCCTGCAGAGTGTCTGTAAACCATGCTTTCATTAGTCTCAAAAGCAAGTTCATTAATTGTCACAGAGAACTCTCTTGTGATTGGCTGGCTGGGGGCTTTCTGTAGTTTTATTCTTGTATACATTTTAGTTGATAATACAGTAGCAAAGTTTGCAAAGTAAAAAGACAAGCACAGTAGAAATGCATGCTGACAGGATGAGATTACATGAAAAAAAATTGTGGACAAACAAAAGGAAGAAATTACATTAAAAAAACATCGGACGAACCCAAAAAAAGAAATGCTGTTGACAAGCATGCTTTAAATGCGTGTAGCCAGGGGAAGATAAGTAAAGGTAAACAGTAAACACTGTGCATCCTTAATCTAATAAAAGAAGTTCCACCCACCAAAGCAGATGAGAATGAGTACTTGGGTGACAGGACACTGATAAGAGACACACACAAGGAACAAAGGGAAATAGAACGCTACAACCAGTAGAAATCGAGGAAAATTAAAGTGGCAGGCACACAGCAAATAGGAAGTGAAGGCAAGATGTAAGTTCCTTTCAAGATATATTAAATACAATAGATTTCCATGCACCAAAACCTAAAAATCAGCATACCAGATGCACACTCTCAGGCACTCATGGCAGGTGAGCACCATTGTACACCATACAGGGGACATTCCCATCCCAAAACGTGTATGCAAAAGAAACTACATGAATTACGTGGGGCTGCTAACAGTGATCTGCCACAGCATAATTTTTAAATGCACACTGGAGATGCAATAATGTGCATATTAATGAAGAAAGTAACATTTGTGTTGCAAACAGAAGTTGTTTCATTCTTTTATTTTACTGCTTTGTTCCAAGTCACTCTGCTCTCGCCTCCACTTGCTGATTCAAAACCTTTTTTTCAAATTTTGAAAGACTACGGAATATTTAGTTACTATTAACCATCCAAGCACAGAAGTGCCCTCAGCCGGTGGGTGTAATTACACTTGGATTAAAGCGTTTTCCCTCCCACTAACACAATGCTGACTGCGAGTCAAAATAAACGCTTTTATTTTTGGGGAATTTTTCACAGAAATAGGCACATTAACTATAGGTGTTGGCATATTGTATGAATCAAAGACGAGGCCAATATGCAAATGGAACAAGAATAGTGGGATACAATTCTTCAGCAAACAGAACAGAAAATGTAAGAACAAGAAACCAGAAGTACAACGAAAGCAAACTATGATAACTAAAAAAAGGTGCATATGTTTACAGGAATTATCACATAAACGTTTGGTTAGAAGTATAGGCTGTACACTGGCTCCAAGATCAAACACTAAAATATGTGATTCACAGAAGACGTCAACAGAGGCATCAATCAAGCGGATCTGAGGATTTTATCAGCCAGACAAAGAGCACAGCCAGCCATCTGGGGGCAAGAATAGATACCTGTTTAATTTGTTTTTTTTAGACAAGGACCACCAAGAAGGACCAAGTGGTGGAAAGCTTTCACACTTCCAAAGGAACATGAAGATGTTGTGCCAAGCAACCAAGAGAACTAAGGGCCAGATATGCTAAGGGGCATATTCATAAGGGAACTCCATTCTGAAATGCAGGTATGCGCCATATTCACAAGAATGCAGTGCACCCCTGTGTTTCACCAAGCACTGGCACTGAATCTGGCTGCCTAGTGCTAATGCAGACACCCTTGCACCATAGTGTCCAGCTTGACCACAGTCCACTACCCTTTGCTGCCTGGTGACCTGCTGCCCTGTGTTTCTGCCTCCTCTGCTCGTTTCTTGCTCTGTTTTGCCTTTTCTGCTTGTTTTTCTGCCCTCTGATTTGCCTTTTTGGCTAGTTTTTCTGCTCTCTGTTTTGCCCTTTTCTGCTCTGTTTTTTCCTTTTCTACTTGTTTTTCTTCCCTCTGTTTTGCCTTTTCTGCTCGTTTTTCTGCCCTCTTTTTGCCCTCTTCTGCTCTGTTTTGCCTTTCCTGCTCGTTTTTCTGCCCTCTGTTTTGCCTTTCCTGCTCATTTTTCTTCCCTCTGTTTTGCCTTTTCTGCTCGTTTCTCTGCCCCGTTTTGCGTTTTCTACTTGTTTTTCTGCCCTCTGTTTTGCCCTCTTCTCTTCTGTTTTGCCTTCCTACTTGTGTTTCTGCCCTCTGTTTTGCCTTTTCTGGTTGTTTTTCTGTTTTGCCCTCTTCTGCTCTGTTTTGCCTTTTCTGCTTGTTTTCTGCCCTCTGTTTTGCCTTTCTCTGCTTGTTTCTTCCCTCTTCCCACCATTTCCCACCTCCGAGACCCAGCGTCCCTCACTTCCCCCAGGATCTACTTAATGGAGGCCGCAGCGTGACCCCATTGAGCAGGTCCTCATGCCAGCTCACCCTGCGACAGTTCTCCTGTCCAGCTTGTCCACAGTCCGCTACCCTCTGCTGCCTGTCTACCTCCAGCCCTCTGTTTGTGCCTCCTCTGCTCATTTCTTGCTCTGTTTTGCCTTTTCTGCTTGTTTTTCTGCCCTCTGGCTTGCCTTCTTCTGCTTGTTTTTCTGCCATCTGTTTTGCCTTTTCTATTCATTTATCTGCCCTCCATTTTGCCTTTCCTGCTCGTTTTTCTGCTCTCTGTTTTGCCCTCTTCTTCTCTGTTTTGTCTTTCCTGCTCGTTTTTCTGCCCTTCTGCTTGTTTTTCTGCCCTCTGTTTTATCTTTTTCTGCCCTCTGTTTTGCCCTCTTCTGCTTTGTTTTGCCTTTTCTGCCCATTTTTCTGCCCTTTGTTTGGCCTTTTCTGCTCATCTTTCTGCCCTTTGTTTTGCGTTTTCTGATCATTTTTCTGCCCTCTGTTTTGCCTTTTTCTGCTCATTGCTTCTCTCTTACCGCCTTTTCCCTCCTCCCCCATTTACCTCCTCCCGCCACCCAGCACCCTGCCCTCCCCCCAGGACCTACTTAATAGAGGCCACAGCACGTCCCCATTGAGCAGGTCCTCGTACCAGCTCCCCCTGCAAGAGTTCTCCTGTATAGCTTACCCGCAGTCTCCTACCCTCTGCTGCATGTCTACCTACTGCCCTGTATTTGAGCCTCGTTTGCTCATTTCTTGTTCTGTTTTGCCTTTTCTGCTTGTTTTTCTGCCCTCTGTGTTGCTGTTTCTGCTTGTTTTTCTGCCCTCCATTTTGCCTTTTCTGCTTGTTTTACTGCCCCCTGTTTTGCCCTCTTCTGCTTCGTTTTGCCTTTTCTGCTCATTTTTCTGCCCTCTTTTTGCCTTTTTCTGCTCATTTTTCAGTCCTCCATTTTACCTTTTCTGCTCATTTTTCTTCCCTCTATTTGGCCTTTACTGCTTGTTTTTCTTCCCTGTTTTGCAATTTCTGCTAGCTTGTTTTTCTGCCCTCTGTTTTGCCTTTTTCTGCTTGTTTCTTCCCTCCTCCCACTGTTTCCTCAAGACCTGTGGTAGGGGGAGCTGGCACGATGGAGACCTTGCACCCCAGCACCCAGATACCAGCAGGGGTGACAGTGCAATGCTCGACAAATGCTGATTGATTGATTGATAGAGGATGGCCTGAGCAATAAATGCTGAATGGTGTCAGTGCCAGGTCGCTACAAGGGGAACACAGTATAGCTCCAGTCCCCTCACCACTTGGTCCATCTAACCTATGTGCCGCGAACTAAGAGACAGGAAAAGGAGGGGAAGACAACATTGTAAAATAGAAAAAAGTTCCAAGTTTACAGTTTATGAAGAAAAAGTTCCAAGTTTACTGTTTATGACTCTTCACTGATTTTTGAAGTTCCCTTCACCCATAGTTGTCCTAGTCCTGCTTCTGTAGCCATGTAAACAGAAATAGAAGGAAAAAAAATAATGGAAATCATTCTGTAACATAGAGAAAATCAGTTGATACATAAGGGTCTTAGATCTATAGACCCAGTTCTGAGGACCTACATAATAACTGGGCTGTGATAAAAAAGTGTGTTTAAAACTTTTGAACTTTTAAATTAGCGCCAACATTCATGTCAAGCAGAGGACTGATCTGAAATGCTTGCCATTGTACAAGCTGTGAGTCGTTGCCCGAGGGAGGTTCCTTTGCCTGGTCAGTGTTTTCTTGCCATAACTGCAATCGTACCTCAACAGCTTTGAGCTAGGACTTTAACAACAACAAACCAGAGATTCTTTTTGAGTGGTTGCTTGACTCACACCCTGATTTGTCATTGAGCCACTGGGAAGCACACTGTGAATCGACCTGAAGCCGTTTTGACTGTTTCCTTCTTGATGCTCTGATTTCCTAGAGATAGAAGAAGTTTAACACTTCAAGCAGGTAGTTCACCTGCATGTGAATCTGGACCACCGTGACTTCTACCAACCACATTTGGGTTCTACACCACCTTGACAGGCATCATCTGTAGGTTGTATGAGCTGCACTGCCATTCAAGTGGTGCAGTCACAGGTACAACACCACAATTATGATCTAAGAACATAAACCCTGTCAGAGAGCACTAACCCTGTGCTCTGTATAAAATGTGAATGATGCACTCCTCTGTCTTTCACCATCATCACCAGTGGCAACATACACAAGAATATGAGGGCCATAGGTAGAAATTGGAAATGAGAATGAAATAAGAAAGAAAACATAGACAGTTGACTCCACCACTCCGACTCATCACTTCTGCTGAGCATTAACGTCTGCAAGACATAGTGGGTGTCTAAAGACATATAAAATGTATTTTTTAACCTGCCATGACAGTCCTGCATTTATTTGTGACAGTGAAACTAAGTAGTTAAGCAATCTTAAATATATGTTCAGCAACACTTCTCTCTAGGACCATGATAACTAACTCAAGCTTTGTCCCTATGAACTCATTCTGGAAGATGATTTATAGTTTCTACTTGACCTCTGTGCCACAGCAAGATAATTATCAAATGTTTATTTTCCCTGATTTCTAATTCAAATACTCTTATAAGCATTATTGGAACTTTGAATACCTTATGAATAATGCATAATCATATTGTGAGGAATTGGGTTCTTGGTTGAGCAGGGTGTGAGCCCTTCTCAAGCAGCAGTCACAATCCTTGCCAGGGTGAACCACAAAAGTCACTAAATTAACCTGTGCTTAACCCTCTGGTAGCTTGGCACAAAGGCAGTGAGGCTTAACTTAGAGGAAAGCAATATGTAAAGTATTTATGCAGCACTTAAACAGTAATTAAGCCTAAAACACAAAACAGTTTTAGAAAAATAGAGTATAATTTAATAGATTCTTTGACACCAAAATGACAAAAATTCAGTCAGTAGAACTGGAGATATGCAATTTAAATATTTTAAGATAAGTATGTGCAAACTGTGGTTATCTGGTTGCGCTGGACCGGGACAAAGTCACAAGTTCAGGCCGACCACAATGGAGTGTGGGTCGTATACAGGGACCAGTTAGACCCTCTGAGAATGGTACCGTATATCCTTGATGTAGGGTGTTGCGTCGCACTGCATCAATTCCGATGAGGAGCTGCGAGGGATGCAATGTGAGGTTCTGCGTTGAGTTGCATCATGCTGCATCGGTTCCGATATGGAGCTGCTAGGGCTGCGATGCAAGGTCCTTCATTGAGCTGCAATGATTCTGATGAGGAGCAGCAAGGGCTGCAATGTGAGGTCCTGAGTCAGGTTGCGTTGCGCTGCATTTGTTCTGATGGGGCTGCTGATCAGGGACTGCAAAGTACTGCGATGCAGGGTCCTGCGTCATGCTCCATCGAGTTGCGTTGCACAGTTTCGGTCCTGAGGGAATCCACAGATGGGTTAGGAAGACTACACTCTGATGCCAGCCAAGGGTCCACGACCTGGAGGGCACCTCTTGGGGACCAGGACTCAATCCAGCAGAGGTCAGCAGCTGGGCACAGGCAGGTCGGATTGAGTCTTATCAGCTGGGCAAATGCAGGACAGGTCCCTGGAGCTTGTTATAGCCCTGTAGCTCAGCACAGGAGGCCAGTCAGCTAGACATCGGAGACACTCTGGTGGTTCTGGGTTCAAGAAGCCGGTCCAGTCTTCCTTCCTCTGGAAACAGGGCAGCAGGTCAGTCCTTTTTGCGGCATGGCAGCAGAGCAGTCCTTCTTCTGAGTCTTCCACATGTCCAGAAGTGATCTGAAGAGTGGGTCTGAGGGTCCTACTTTTATACCTGGTTCTAGCTTTGAAATGGGAGATGCTTCTGGAGCCGGAATGCCCCCTCCCAGAGGTGTTTCGAATTTCCTGCCTCCCTGCCCTGATCCCAGTATGTCTGCAGTCACAATAGGCTAGTGTGAAGTTTTTTGTGTGGAAGCTGAGGGAGTGTCTTTGAAGTGCATGTGTGACAGGAGACAGCACCACCCTCACATCAAGGCACGATGGCCCATCCTGCCAACACCCAGGCCCTCAATTGCCATACTGTCTGGGATGAATACTCAAAGCCATCTGCCAATACATCTAGTCATGTGACACAGGAAACAGGTTACAGGCACCAAATAGTTAGAACAAAAAATGCCAACTTTCTAAAAGTAAAAAACATGTATATAGAGCTTGCACTCCTTCCCTTTAAATTATTCCAAAATTCAAGACTTGTGTATAAGTGCGTGCGTCCAGTGTCCGTGGATCGCCCTAACCACAGTCAATACTCATGTATTAGAAGAAAGAACACACTTCTAGCGTTCCCACTGTCGCACTGCTAAGCGTAGGAATTGATCCCGCCAATGTATTATCTTTATCCAGTACTCCAATGTAATCTCATAATAACTGTTTCATTGTCCAATGTTTATTCCATATACTATTATCTTCACATCATAACAGAGACAGTGTGGTCAAATCTGTAGTCTTTATTAACGTCTTCAAGTACCAATTGTACGCCAATCCAAGCTTTATACAGAGGTACGTCCACATCAACCACTTTTTGAAGTTAACACACTTTGTGAATACCCAATGCATTTCGAGCCTGCCTGGCTCTTCGTCAGGGGTTACTTGGAGATTTCAAGCAAGCAAAGCTAAGCAAATTCTATGATTTGAACCTCACAACAATACACACAAATATAGAAACAAGAGTACACCAGAAAAATTCCCCAAATATTTAAATATTTTGTTTAATTCACAGTGAAAAAAAGAAAATGTTTTCAAATTTGCTTTTTTATTTGGATTTTTATTTGGATGCACGTATCTCTATTGGAGATTTCAAGATCTTCACTGTACATGCACACATCTCTATTGGAGATTTCAAGATCTTCACTGTACATGCACACATCTCTATTGGAGATTCCAAGGACTCTGCATGTTAGCGCTGTTCATAGTTGTTGTTCACGATCCATTTCTGTTCGCCTGCAACTGCTCAGTGAATCAGCCCCCTTGTCCCACAGTGAATTGTGGCCTTTGTTGTTAACTATTACTCATGATATTAGTCAGTGTGGCAGTGCTTAGATGTGGACGCTTACTCAGCATTGGTCTGATGCCTTAGTCAGTCATCAGTGCTTGGATACCCTTGTGATTAAATTAACTCCCACACACCTAATCACAACGATAACAATATGTGTCAGGCAAATGCCCTAAATAAAATCAAGCAATAAACAGACTTCAAAGCTTTTGTTTCCAAGTCCTGACTCTCTCTCCAGAGTGTTCCTATCCTTCCAGCTGATCAGACATCCAATGTTGGCAATTCTGAATCTGGCGCCCCTCCTACACTCAAGTTAGAAAAATTATGGGTAAAGATCCACACATGTCCAACGCCCCGCAGTCCTCTCAACCTGTGATCCGAGGACCCTTGGGGGTCCGCAAGACCTACTCAGGGGGTCCCCAAATGGTTAACAGAATTAAATAATATTAAAATTAAAACGTTAAAATTAAAAACGTGTATCCAAATAAAAAAGCAAATTTGAAAACATTTTGTTTTTTTCACTGTGAATTAAACAAAATATTTAAATATTTGGGGAATTTTTTGGGTGTACTCTTGTTTCTATATTTTTGTGTATTGTTGTGAGGTTCAAATCATAGAATTTGCTTAGCTTTGCTTCGCTTAGCTTCCAATAAGGACTTAGGGCCTAATTACAACTTTTGGCGGAGCGATGGCACCACCGCTCCGCCGAAGGTCACTGCCGCCCGCTCACCAGACTACGACAACTTTTGTGGTCTAGTGGACGAGCTGCATGGTGGTCCCGCTGCAGTGTATCTTTCAAAGGTGGCGGTGCCTTTAAAAGAGGCACTACAATGGGAATGCCACACTGGGTTCCTGCACGACAAGGACTCTAAAGTCCAGGCGGTGCAGGAACTTGGGTGCATGCATAGAAGGGGGCACATGTTGTGTCCCCCGGCATGGATCCCCAGGCTGAGAGGGCTGAGGGGCCCTGTAGGGCCCCCTTTGTTTCAACACTGCCAGCCTTTTCATGGAGGAAAGGCCTCCATGAAACCGCTGGCTGTCCTGAAACTTGTAATAAGCATGGTGGTGCCGCAGCTGCATCACCTGCATATTACATAGCCTTGACCGCCGCGCCACTGCCAGGGAACGGCGGTTCCCTGGCTGAGCCGGCGGTCCAATTATGGTCCGACTGCTCAGGTCGTAATTGGGCAGTCGGACCGCCGGTGCGGCAGTGGCTGGACCGCCATGCCACCACTCGTAATTTGGCCCTTAGTGGCGGTCCACAGCAGTCAAAAGGTTAAGAACTGCTTGTCTAGCTCACTAGTCTCTGTATGGGACTCAAGCACAAAAGTTCAGAAACAACTAGAAAATCTACCTGTTTGATCTGCGAGTGAACTTCCCCCCTCTCACTCAATCACTTCTGGTGTGGCGGATGAATTTCATTGAGTTCTGGTACATTTTCCTAATTATTCCCACTTGAGTTTCCCCATTTGCTGTCATCTTTGCAATCGTTATTACACAGAAATTACCTCTATCAATGCTGGCGCTATAAAGCCTATACACGAATAAATAAATAAATACATTAATTAATTAATTACTTAATTCATTCATTCATAGCAAATTAGAACGTCTTTTTCAAACAAAAAGTGCAGGCACTGCTCTCCATGACACAAATGAAGGATGGGAAAAAATAGTTAGCTATGACTTGAAGCCACAATATTTAAATCCCAGGGTGGTGAGGTGGCTGCTTCCGACAGGTGTGTTCAGACCCCATCAGATCCCGTGGCCAAGGAGCTGTTTAACAGACGAACGCAGACACTTTCGACTTCTCTCCCCCCAAACTGGGAAAATAACTCTTCAGACGTGTAATCTAATGCAATCATAAATCACCCTTTGGTTAATGACCCAGCAAAACGAATGCGGCGCTCAGTGGGGCTGCTGGGATTGCAGACGTATGCCAACGTCGGCGGATTGACGAAGGCTCGGCATATTTTCTCAGTAGAGCTACTCAGCCGGGAGTGCTAGGTGGGCCATTAAATTCCAGGTATGGCTGTTTCATTCTTCACGCGGGAAGAGTAATTTTTTCCTTTCAGCATTCTTCATTTTTCAAAACCTTTTCAAGATTTGTTTTAAATGATGTGCATTCGAATTCTATTTTGAGTCGTTTACATATGTGAATGTATTAACGTGTGAAAGCTACGTAAGTGGGTATTTCAGGCTTTTTGCAGAAACGCCTGATAGAAATTACAGCCCACTGTTTCCACATGATTCATTTGTGCAGCAGTCCGATCTCCCCCTGAAGCCACAACCACTCCTTCGGAGCCAGGCGAATGTATAGCTCAGTGACTCCCCCGAGGGATACAGTGTTACCGCATATTGTGGTTTCACCCCAAGGCAGATTATAACTCACGCATGTCGGAATGGGGAAGAAATTCAATTTTGCATGTTTCCACGCTTCATTACATGTTTTCCCCACAAAAAAGCCGCAAGGTTATATCTAGAAAAATGTGCGTGGGAAACAACTGCAGGTACTGGTACGTGTATTTTCAAAGCGCACTATGGGGGAGGGGGGGGGGGGGATAGCCTGGCGCTGTCCAGTCATAATTTGCACTGAACTTGGAATCTAAAAGAGTGTGTAAACACAGATTGCACTCAAATTTAGCTTTATGGCAGAACTCTGAATGAGCCCAGAAGTCTATCATTCCTTTGCCTGATGATGCCACTTTTCAGCAAGTCTGTTCAGACGCCTGACAATGATGGAACCCTAGAACTGTTGCAAAGTCATCCCCGAGCTAGCTAATGCGCTACAATACCCTACTAACGGCCGATTGCATGCTAACAGTCTGTATGTACGTATGTATGTTATATTTCTATAGCACGCACCTAGCCAAAAGGCAGTGGAGCCAGTGGCGGCTCCTCCGCTAAGGCGGAGGAGCATCGCCCCTACGCTTTTCGAAGTGTAAAAAAAGGAAAAATAAAATGATAATAACTTGACGTTATTATCATTTTATTTGTTCCGGCTGCGGCGTCTTGTAGAGTGGGGCAGATCTGCTCTGCTCTCAGAGCAGGGGGGAGGAGTGGTGAGCACTCTGTGAATGCGCAATGACTGATTAGCCGGCCCTCTCGGGCCTGCCAAACAGTCATGCGTACTGTGCATGTTCTCCACCTAGGATGCATTACAGCCTGGGTGGAAAACAAATCCAGGCTCCCATTCCCTGGCTGAGCGCCGAACTACGCTGCTCAGACCAATCACAACGCCGTATTACAGTGTTGTGTTTGGCTATGAGGAGCCTGGGCGTCCGGGTGCCTCCTGCTTGCACAGAAGAAGCCAGGAAGAGGACGATGGAGAGGCGGCGGCGGCCGGCCAGCTGGCCGGTCAGCAGGTAAGTGAATTTACCCCACAGGGGACGGCGTTCCTCAAAGTCCTCTTTGAGCCAGTAGAAGGGCAGCTGAGGCCTGGCTACCAATCTCCGTACACAGTGGACCCAGTGGTTTCCTTTGGTGAAGGTGTCTGTCTTTGACAACCAATCTGGACTCAGATAACACTCCTAGGTCCAGCAGAGTAGGTGCAACATTAGTCCATTGAGAATCGGTCTCTTGGGTTGCCCGTCGGCAGTCAGCGGCGGTTTGAAGAAGGTGGCTACTAACCTGCTGGAGTAGGCTACTTCAGCTTTGTTGGCCCTAGTGCTGGTTCCAGGGGTCAGCCGACTGACCCTTGGAGTCAATTTTTTGGTCTGGGGCTCGTGAGTGACTTTTCCATGAGCCAGAAGCCACAGGCACAATCCTCTCTTTGCTAGCCCAAGGTGTGGCAGGTGCAGTCCAGCCTCACTTGCCAGGTCCAAGGGTGAGCAGGGCAGTCCTTCTTCGTCCTTTCGCCAGTTCTGTTGTGATCTGAGTTTCAGGGTGTCAGGGGTGCCATATTTATGCCCAGAAAGTGCCCTGGGAGGATGATGTGGTAATTACCCAATGGGCTACCAAGATCCCTCCCACCCTGTGATGACTTCTGGCTATGTGTGGCATCTAGCAAATCCAGTGTGCACTATTCTGCCCACTCCCAAGATGACCGAACCCTTCCTTGGATGTTAGGTCCTTGGTAGTCCACCCTAGAAGTGTGGTTACCGATGGGCTTCATTCCCATGGGAAAAGCAGTTTAACAACTGGTGTTCCCTCTCTGTTTCCACCACCAGCCTGTCCAATTGAACAAAGGGGCAACCCTAAACGAGTGTGATCGCCATTTGTTCACCAAAGGCGGCTTCCCCTTTGAAGCTCACCTTTTGGGCTAACACCCTGTTTGGCTTCCTGCAAGGGGTAGGTGACACCTCCCTCTGTGGCAGGACTCTATTGTTCCTGAGGCTGAGAGCCGTTCATGCTATTCCCGAAGACGATAGAAGGCTGTCTGATGGCCAGCAACTGTGCGAGGCCACTGGGCAAACTGGACAACAGAGTGGAACATTTCTAAAAGTTGCCTTTCCTTAAAAGTGACATTAAATTCGAATTTAAGTCAGGTTTAATGCCAATATTAATTTGATATCTTGAAGTACCCATTTTGGTAGCCCCATTCAGAAGTTAACCTGACTGAGAGGTCAGCCGGTAAATCTGTATTAGCCAATGGGGCTACTAACCTTTCCACAGCAAGAATGACAATTTGGAAGTTTTCCTGTTTGGACATAATAGATGTATATGTTCTACTTAATAATATACAGCTCCCTGCCTTAGGGCTCAATGGGCTTTCCTTAGGTGATACTTATATTGTTAAAGGACGTGGGGACTTTACCATTGGTGTAAATGGCAAAGGCGGACTAGTAGTTTTAAAAGTGCTCTTTCATGCTGCAGTGGCAGACTGGGAGCCACTTTGTAATTTGTCACATACAGAGTGACACAATCAGTGCTGCAACCCTGGGTGGACACTCTAACTTACATGCCATGGGTACCCTTGGTACCAAAAACTAGGGACGTATAAGTAATACAGCTATGCCAGTTGGGTTGTATCCAATTCAACATACATTTTGTGATGGGTTAGAACACTGGCACTGAGGTCTGGTTAATAGGCATCAGTGCAGTTTCAGAGTTGAAAAACCAGCAGCTAGTAGTCCAATGGGGGCAAAAGTGGGTGTGTGTTTGGGGGGGGGGCCCGCAATCAGCCAGTTTCCTCACAAAAAATATGTTTTGTTTGTTTCCTTGATAGTTTCACTGTTCGATTGGTAATGTCTTGCTACATATTTAATCAAAGTGCAGATTTATTCAGAGCTGATGATAGATATACCCCACAAGGATTTTCACACTTAAGAATTTCTTGCCACACCAAAAACTTCAGTGTGTTTGGGCGAGCATATTGCAAGTTTTGCACAATAAGCCACAATGGAAGCTTGCAACAAGGGAGTGTTACATCAGACTGAATTCTAATCACACTTGAGCTTGCACAGTGCTATCAGATATGTGAAATCGGAGTCTATACACTTGATATAGTGCAATGTCCATCCATCTGACTAATTTCCCATGGAAGATTACTATTCCATAAGAGTCAGGGCCGGACTGGGAACCAAAACCGGCCCTGGCAAAGTGCTCGGCCAGCTCCCCGGGGGGTTGGGGGTGCGGCCGAGCGGTTTGCCAGGGCCGGTTTCGGCCGATTTTGTTACAGGGGCCGATATTGCAGCTAAGCTGCAAAAAAGGCCCTGTATCAAAAGGGCCCCCCAGGGGCCCAAAACCGGCCCCACCCTGGCGGCCCACCAAAGAAATGCCCGGTGCCCGCTACGGCCAGTCCGGCCCTGATAAGAGTTGGCATTGACTTGCTTGCTTTTGCATGCGGCATTGGCCCTATACATGGGCCTATCAACTTAGTGAACAGACGGGTAAAGGAGGTGTTAAGTGCCAGTGCAGTAGACTTTAATGATGCTAACTGAATGTTTGAACCTCCTCATTTTCCCAACCATATTTCAAGATAATTATAACTATTGGATCATTCACATTTCGTTCCCTCCAACTCCCAAGGATCTTTTTTAATTATCTTACTAACAAAGATTATGATCTTGGTTTTGACTTTATTGATTCTTAAACAGTTTCCTTACAGTAGTTATTCGATGTAATAAATACTGCCCGCAGCAGTGGTGTAACAAAGGCCCCCGCAGCCCCAGCGGTACGGGGGGGCCTGAGCTCCAGGGGGCCCCTTCAGCACAGTACCTTGTCGTGACAGCTCCAGACTGAGTCCGGAGGGGGAGTGGTGCTAGATGTAGTTAGCAGGGGGGGCACCCTCAGGTTTTGTTACGCTAATGGCCGCAGGCCACCAGGAGTCATATACAGTACTACTATGTTATCTGCATATAGTAGGAAACCCAACCAAGCTTTTGCCCAGACAGTTTGGGATGGAATGAATTTACAATTGGGATCACCTCACCCAGATCTGCTGAATGTAAATGAAAAAGTAGAGGCGGTAAAATGCATCCCTACTTTAGGCTCTTGTTTGTGAATAGTTTCTTTATGGCATCCGCTCCAGGAGATAATCTAACTTTGACCAATGTCTGCTAGACTAATAATTGCTCTCAGCAAAAGGATAGCTTTTTAATTTTCCTTGCAATTTCGCTGTATCAATGCAATTGAATGTTGCATAAAAATCTACACATGGAGCATAGAGGAGATTGCCCTTGTTGTTACTGTTGTTGTATCAAAAGCGAGAGATCTAAGATGTTTCCTGTATGGTGCAACCCCTCTGAAATGCTGCTTGACAATAAGGTGCAAACCCTCTACTGTTGGCCCATTCTTCTAATTCTTGGAGCAGGAGTTTAGCATAACTTTTGCCCTCTACATCTAACAAATTGATGAGGGATAGTTCGCTGAGTAAGAGAGCTGTCCTTTTTTATGTATTGAAACTAATAGTGATCCTCGCCAACTGTCGGGTAGTGTGTTGGTCTGAATACAATTCATATATAGTGGGAATACAATCTGTGTCCATAGGGGGATATTAGTCTTAAACAACGCTGACAGAACTCCATTTGGATCCATTTCTCCATCACTACAGATGGTTTTCAATAGTTCTTCTGCTAGTGAACAGGCTATCGTGGACTCACTTGGGGCATTCATACCATCCATTTATGTGTACACTTATGGGGTTTCTATATATAAATCGGTCAGTCTTGCGGGTGGGGGGGGGGCACAATTCACCCCACCTTTCTTTCCCTCAGGTAATGTTTGATTTACTAGTCTCGAAAAACTTACTCAAAATGTCAGTTCAAAATGGTACTATATTTTGCATATTTCTAGAAGGATGTTAATTTATTTTTTTGTTGAAAACTGAGCCACATCTTTTTCTTTGTGTGATTCCGGAGCAGTCAGTGAAGAGTTTCCAAGTAGTACATCATTGGGTGCCACACATTTATCTGCAAGCATTTCTAGTTCTTTTTCCACTGAAATTAAGTTTCCTCTTTCTGCCTCCTGCCTCTTTCTGAGGGTTCTAGCTTGCCATTTTTGTTGAGTTTTAGGGTGGATTGTGTTAGAATTTGGAGGATGGAGTAAGACTGCACAACAACTGGCTTTGCCTCATCTCTCCTGGCCGCCTCTGCAGAGCATGAGATAGCGTACTTCCTAATCCTGAGGCCATCATTCACTGTCCGAGTGCCACAGTCACAATTTGTCAGTCTTACAGATTTTTTAATCGCTATTCGATATTTTGCAAATGAAAATCATACCAAATCACTATTTGGAAAAGGAATGTGTTTGTTTATAAGAAATAGTGATTCCCAATTAGCGATTCTTTAAAATTCTTAAATTAGGAATCGTTATTCCAATGTTTAGTAATTCTTGCCCTTGGTCCACACCTCTGATACACAAATCCCTGCACAACCTCCCGTAAAACCTATTATCTCCCACCAATCCCCATCACTGCACTACCCCCTCTCACTACTGCACTACCAATCCCATCACCGCACTACCAACACCAGTAGTGCAATACTACCCAAAATTCCTACACTACCATCAAACACCACAGCACTAAAAACCTTTGGCACTGTACTAATGCAAGATGTATGTCAGAATATTGTGGGCAAAATGTCACTATGCCACAATATTGTGCCTATATACTGAGTACCAAATTTCTTTAGGTTAATTAGTATGTATAGTTAAAGGCATGCTCAAGAAATGACATTGGTAGCCAAAACAACGCTTTCTAGTTCTAGGGATCCAATTGAATATCTTTGCCTGCAGAATCTAGAAAGGGGATCGGGAGAAATTAAAGGGCTGAGCTGAGTCTTGAATTCATGGATGATGATAACAGCAGAACCCTGGATTTCAAAAAGGTCCTCTAAGGCCGAATGATTATAGTGTACGGATGTAGAACGAGAAGGTTATGGAGCTGTTCTTGCAACATGACAGAGATGGAATGGGACAATAAAGTATGGTGAGTCTCATAATATCAAGACCAACAATGTCAAGTGCTAGAACCTAGATTGTTGCACAATCTTTGAAGAAGTCAGAGAGGACTAGATATTGCATTATCGATGTGGAAGGACTCAGGAGGGTTTATAATAGTAAGCCCCATCAAAAATACCAGAAAGGACAATGGACAGAAGCTCATGTTTTTAGGACCTCATGTTTTAGGGCATTTCAGATAACTTGGCATCACCTTATGACAGGAATTCAAACGCTATATCAGAAGAATTTACTGACTCGATGCAGGGGTTCTGCTCCTCAATAGAATCTATACCTACTTCACCATATGATGAAGAACTTCTGGATAATTTAAATGCATAACTAAGGTTACACAAGATTTCTAAATTACTATATTGAAGGGAATACATTTATGGAGGGTGAGGCCTATTATGCTCATATCATGGAACATGTCTAGAAAATGTAATATTGCATTCTTCCAGAATTTAGTGCTTTTTATGCATTGTTATGTTTCTTTTTTTGCTTTTTGGAGAATATCGAGAGTAAGAAGAAAACGTTGTGCTCCGCAAAAACTAATTTGGTGTGGAGCCTGATTTTTAGGCAGCCCCATCCTGATAGGTGTTTGTTTCAAGAAGAGGGTGAAAATAATTGATTCCTACGAACTTCGCACACACAATCCATATGTTTCCTACATAGCATACTCTGTCATAGGTTTAATATTTTGTAGCGCCAAATGTGTAGCATACTATAAACTTTCGGCTCTCCGAGTCATCTACATCTGTCATTTGTGTGTGTCAGGTGCCCATGAAAGCCGAGGTGACCTCTTTTTCAAAGCTCCATGAGAACTTTCTAGAATGTTGAAAATATTCGATATACTTTAGCATAGCTGCCAAGGTTTCAGATTGCTATGTGTGACATTTTCATAATTTTACTTGAATTATGAGTGACATTTCAACGACTATGAGTGACACTTTGACGCAAGCAAAATCAAAGTAATGAAGACGAGGGAAACATAATTAAATATCAGAAATGACACCCATTTGAGCAACGAGAAACTCTAAGATCTTAAAACTGCTGGAAAACACCAGAAATAAGGAGTGCGAGGCACACATTACAGACAACCAGGACACTGTATTTATCCTTAACTATATTAGTGATTGTTCACCCCTAATAAAAGTGATTACCAGCACTGCTGAGCGGTGTCCGCCCCAGTTGGAACACCACTGCCTGCTGCCCAGCCCCACAGCACCAGATCTACTGTAGGCTGTCCCAGAGCTACTATATACAGGCTCTTGACTTAAACTAATTGGTACTGGCCGCGCTGAAAGTTGACAGGCACCAGTGTGGTCACTGCACGCTGGCGCTGTCTGCACTGATTAGGGCTGCCTGGGCCTCGGGGGCCATCTTGGTCCTGGTAGGAGGTATCTCAGGCCAATTCTGTAGGAATCTATGTGCTGCCCACAGTGGTTCGTGAGATTGTGCCAAGCGGTTTTGTGGCCTGGCAGGTTATGTTGGCCTTGAAGGGTAGTGCATCACTGCCTGCTGCCCGGCCCCGCGGTGCCGGATCGCGCTGGCGGGCTGCGGCTGTCACAAGGTAATTCCAAGCTGAACACCGGGCTGTTAGCTGTCGCCGCAGCGGGCCATGCGGAGAGCTAGACGGACCGGCGTTGGTGTGGCTGCGCGCTGGCGCTATCATGGTTGGGTAAATGTTAAGTGAATCAGTCACTTACTTGGTTTTGCTCCTACTGTGGCCGCGGCAACTGCTCCAGTGGCAAGCGTCAGCTCGGCCACGATTGTGGGCCTGGCTCCGCAACTCTGCTTGCACTTTGGTGTAAACTTCTGCTCCGACACCGGCTCACTCGTCCGCCGGCGCCTCGGACGGCTCCCTTCATTCACGTGCTGGATTATTTTTACATAATTAATGCGCTATGCAAGGAGCAGCGCTGCCATAGCCAGTGTAGCTGCTGTTTGCCCAAACTTTTCAATTTAACTGGCCGCTCGTCGCGCAGCCGCGGCAGCAGGAGGTCACGTGACCGCACCTCCTATTTTGTGCCACAAACCTCACCCCCAGGCTAGGTAGTAGCCAATCACATCCGGATAATGGGCAGGCCCCGGCGCCCTGGTGAGTGTGGGCTGTGTGTCAGTTTCACAGCCTGCCGCGCGGCGCCGCAGGCGGGGCCGGGAATATTAATTAAGGCTGCCTGGCAGGCGCGCCTGAGGCCGCAAATTGTAACAAATGTAGCTAGCAGCACTGCAGCACTCTGACTTCCAGCCAGAGCTGCGATCCTTAACTGTTTATGAGCCAGAGAGCGCTCAGCGGCATGGCGGCAAGTGACTCTGCTGGGAGCAGCAGAGCGGCGGCGTGCTAGTAGTAGCACCCAAGACAGTGGCATTAAAATGCGTGACAAAGCATTTCAGTGCGGTGATGCGGAACACCACACTGAAATGCGTTAGTGTCACACATGATGCGTGATACTTGGCAGGACTGCTTTAGGATCGTTGCCCATTTCATTGTAAAGTTCAGGCAGCAGAACAAGAAACGTCTTTAAGTGCTCCTTGCTTTCCCCTCGTAAATGCCTTTTGCCGGAAACGTTTAAATAGAGCGACTTTGCAAAAGAAATGAATAAACAAAGAATAAATACAAACTTTAACAATGTCTTTAAGGTGAAGGAATGTGTTCGTCAACAGTTACATCAACTGGTAACAGCAAGGAACAATTTAAGACGAAGGGGAGACGTCAAGCCGTGGCGCCGTTGCCACAGCGCGCGCGGGAAGACGACGTTCTCATGCGTCTCACACAATGCGCGGCAGAGGTCAGGGATCCTATGGGTCCGTCAGCCGCGAGCTCTTTGTCGCAACGCAAACACATTTCGCCATTCAGAGCAGAAGCTACTTTGTTATGTATGAACATCTCTCCAACCTTGATGCTTTTCAGCGCAGACCAAGGCTAAGTGACTGCTTTTGTGCGCCGTGCGTGTTGGCTGTCTGCTTAGAGGGCCTCCGTAGAAGCGGGGATGGCCAAATCTGTCAAATTTCCAGGTTTCAATGAACTTTGCAGCGTCGCGGCTTTCAACAGACGGGAGCGCATTGAGGTGGCTCAAAAGGATTTTTGTAGGACTCGACGTCAAATGATGACCGAGGGAGGAGGAGGAAACAAAACGGAGGAGGACCACCAGCTAGCTGCAGGGCTGTGAAACGGGTCTGTAGGGCGCAGCCTTCCTCCAAAGAACTCCCTCATGCACTGCCCCTGTCAAGGACTCTAGAAGCCACTTTTGGTAGCAGGCAAACTCTGTGGGACTCATTTATGGCATTTTGGCGATGGGCAGCGCAGCAAGGAACCTTGCTGAGTTGCCCTGCACCAAAGTGAAAGGGCAGGAATGTACCGTATTTAAACAATATGGTGCCTACCTTCCCTTTCTGCCTGCGCTGGTGCCGTTTCGGCAGCCTAGCGCCAACGTAGGCTCCTTTGTTGCAGGCAGGATTGCTTTTATGCAGGAAGGGGCACCTCCCTGAATAAATTCAATCCTACGAGGCGTTTTGCTCTTTCAATGTGTGCTGCAGAAAGCAGCACACATGGAAAGAGGAAAAAACGAGGAGAAATTAATATATTTCTCCTCGTTACACCTCACCTCATGAGGCGTAAGGATTCGATGCTTCCCCAGGTTTACATCACTTTATAAGTCTGAGGCAGCATAAAATTCCATGGGTGTTGCGGTGGGAAAACCCGCCGCAACGCCCACAGAACGCCTCCCGCGCACAGAGTAGGGCGACACAGCGATTTGCTCTGTGTCGCCTTACTCATGATTTATGAGGCCACTCAAAGCCATGCAGGGCAGCCATGTCAGGCACTTTTATGAATATCTACTCTGAGACGGAATGTGCAGATATTTTGCCTTTGTGTGTAAGAAGCAGCTTGCTGAGAGAACCTTAGAAAGCATTTTTTATTCTACGGCTTTGGTTGGTTTTTAAAGCACTTCAAAAGCAATACACTCCAACATATGTCAAGGACAAGTAACAAGGCAAGAAAATGTTACAATGAGAAAAAAGCTCATGGGTCAGGTATAACGTTTTGGTTCTATGGTAGACGCTGAGCTACGATTTATTCAAGTAGTCATGTAGCCAGAATCTGAGTGTCAACCCTCGTTTTTGAAAGAAAAGCAGTAAAAAACACTTTTGCCATAAGCTCTATTTGCTTCTGTAAAACTGTACAAACACTCGTAGACCATGAGGCCTGCTCACCAAGGTAAAGCTACATGTGTAGTTTTACTAGAAGTAAATAGTGGAGCCTGTGTTACAAAGATAAGTTACAGCGTGTATTCACAAAGGTAAACTCACACGAGAGTAAATATACACATGTATTTGGCTATTCACCATTAAAAGTGTACAGTTACTCAAAAGTGTACACTTACATGTACCCCCCCCACTGAAATAGGGGTAGCAGTCTCCAAAAATGGCAACTACGACAGTAAAGTTGCTACTAGTAGTGACTGTATGACCGTGTTTTACATTCCGTACACTTGGTGCAGACGTCCGCTATTGGGTAGGAGTTCTCGCTGAAGTGACGAATAGGCTAATTATTAAAAGTTTATTAAAGTTTAAAAAGATTAAAAATTGTATGTTAAATGTTAAATACTTTTATATATGTATTTTAAATATAGATTTTTTAAATAAAGTGATATTGCACTATTAACAAATTAAATGTTTTTTTAATTAAGAATTACATTAAATGAAAATGATTTTTTAAATTAAACCCACCTAAAGCAAAATATTTATATTTATTTATTATGTAGTAACATTTAAAAAAAAAGTTATGTATAAAATTAGTTTACTTTATTTCAATAATAAAAAAATACATTTATCTTTAAATTGGAAAAGGTCATTACATTATTCGAAAATGAAATAATATTTATTTATACTTTATATTAAATTAATTAACACTAAAATAATTCTATATAGGTTTTCAAAAAATGTAATTAGTTAATTTACTTTAACATTATTAACTGTGGGTTCTCTTTTAAGTCATTACCTCTATTATGTTCTATGGGTGGGTGTTGCAATTCCAGTGATTACCCAGCTCTCAGCTGGAGCACATTTACAGCATTTTTGGGTCATTTTTAGATCTTGCCTAAGACAGTGTGCATGTGCATGCTTCTTCCCTTCTGGCCACACCCCCATTGTCTGTGTTGCTTCTTCCCCCTCCTATTCTCCCTTGTCCATGTTGCTTCTTCTCCTCCGACCCCACCCCCTTTGACCCTGTTGCTTCTTCCCATCCCACACTCTCATGGTCCGTGTTGCTTCTTAACCTCCTGTTGTCTGTGCTGCCACCCCCACACCAGCCATAATAAATAAAGCGATAAGACACGGTCAGCGCGTGCCGCGTCACAGTGCTTTTTTACCATCTCATCACGTCTTCCCTCCCTCCCTCCTGTTGTTCATGCCGTTCTTTCCCAAACACCCTACCTTCAGTGTCCCACCCACACCCTCTATAAGAAAAAAAAGCACTATGGCCGCTTCATTGAGCTTTTGTCTAACTTTTACCCATGATGCGCAGCAGTCACACTGCTCTACAACATGGCTAAAAGATATTGGTTGCCAATGTTTTTTTGTCTGTACTAACAATAGAAGTACAGTTTGTGAATGGGAAAGGGTTTACTCTTTTGGGGGTGGGTGTATGTTCCTCCCTAAACATCCCTTGACCTCTCCGTATTCCTCTCTAAACCCCTTATATTTACTCATATAAAATTCCCATTTTCCAGCCACTCCCTCTGTTCCTCCCACATTTAATGCCAAAACGTATACCTAAATGTGCAGAGATCTCCATGGTCCGGGCGGAGATATCTGTACATAAAAGACAGGAGAGACTGAGGTGTAGACCGCTACACATAGGTTTGAGAGATAGAATTTTGTGGTATGTTAGTAGTACTACTGTAGTACTACTAAACCTGCTAAAAATACAGTTTTTGAATAGGTCCCTATATATGTAGATATACTTCAAATAACTTTGCTCTTACGCTTTTGAGTAACTACTACTTTTGGCTATTCACCATTTCCGAGTGTAAAGTTACAAAAAAGTGTACACTTAAATGTCCCGACTCCCAAGGGTGGAGGGAACAACTTCCTGCACAAAACAATCCTCTCAGGCTTTTTCCTCTTTTTATGTGTGCTGCAAAAAGCAGCACACATAGAATGACGGAAAAATAAGGAGAAATAAGGAGAAAAAAACATATTTCACCTCGTTACACCTCACCGAGAAAGGCGTATATTTATGATGCATTCCCAAGTTTACTAGTCTTAAGAATTCAGCGAATGTGCCAAAATTCTTAGGTGGATGCATGGAAACACCCAAGCTCCTCCCACGGAACACTTTTCCAGTGCAAAGTAACGCAAGGCAGTGACTAGCGCTTCCTTTTATTACTCCAGATTTACTATACCACTCAGAGCTGTGCAAGGTGGCTCTGCTTGGCATAGTAAATGATGACTATAGGGCTTGCTGAGTTGCCCTTGCGTCACCTTGCGGTTTGCAAAGACAACAGAAGCCCATGACAAATCTGGCCCTCAATGTACTGCAAAATGCAGTTTGTGAATAGGCCCTTATATTATTTGAGTTAGCATGCACATATGACACAGATAATCATAATCAACAACCTTTTTATTCACGTCCTGATGAGTGTCTATGGCCTTATAGAGCAGTACGACATGCAGAAACATGTTGATACTTATACACATATAGAGTTCACAAACAATGCTGTTTTTGGTTTTAGTCTTGTTGTAAGTGACATCAATAAAGCTTCTCAACCCACCCTCACACAATTTAAATCTGGAGTTTTTGAAGGTGACACAGTGACTCAGTGTAGGTGTAGCTAGCAGATACATAGGAAAAATATGGACAGGTATGAGGAATAGGGATATATTGCGGCCTGTATAAACAATTCAGGATTCGCCTGACTGACTTTCACACTTTTGGCAGCCAACCCCAAACACCACATCTTCAAGTCAATGTTGGTTTCCCACACCCACGTGAACCCAAAGATGAGGTATGCCACTATAATTTGGTCAAGGTTTGACATCCTCTTAAGATCATTATTCACATCACTTAGCTATATGGCCTACTACGTTCCACTGGAGCACCTACAGAGCCCCCAAGGGTAAGTGTGGAGAAAGGGAGAAGCACTTTTTGGCATGTTGATGTGTAACACCAGGGGAGAGTTACTACCCTTCCTTAAAAATTCCTTAGTCTCCGCCATTAATGTTTAATTACTCACTATCATTACAGATCGAACGCTGAACATTTGGAGGAAAGTTTTATGTTTGTTTTTCACTTACCTTAAGTCGGCTGTAGAGGTTACAAGTTGGCACAGAATAATCCCATAGTTAATAGCCACAGGGAATTGGTTTGGAGAAAGTTGCTGATGGAAATAGAGGAGGCCAGGGTGGCAGTTTCCTCCGACTGCTGGCCCTTGAAAGTTTTGGTGGTATCCCTTGTGAGCATTATTCCACAGAAAACAGATGGTGAATTCAGACTGAGACACAATTTGTCTTACCTGGGCTGGGGGATTCCATGAATGACTTAAGCAGCTGTGAGGTTGTGTACTTTAGCAATGAAAGAGCCATAGAAATGGTTGAGCATAGTAGACTGGGGGTGAAAACAGGGAAGTGTAAGGTCAAATCTGCTACCCCTCTCACACCTATGCATCAGGATGATTCTGAACTGCTAGGAACATAATTCAATAGGTTCTTGCCTGTTGATAAGCAGTGCCAGCTTTAGCACTAGTGGCGCCTGGTGCGACAATCTCTTTTGATGCCCTCCCCCCATGACCTCAGCCTCAAATTCCCTCACTACCACCCGGCAAAAGTTCCCCTCATCTCTCCACAGCCCCTCTCTCATATACATTTCATTTGTTTTAAAGCACTGGTAAAGTTTGGTTTTACTAAACCGCTCAGCTAGCCACTTAAAAAACAGATCTGTTCTTTGCAGCAGTTATATTAGCCATCTGCACTACTTTATGGTGAGTCGAAACTGCCACTAGACAAAACTCCACTCTCTCTCTCTCTCTCGCTAGCAGGAACATTAATCACAAGAGTTATCTTGACATTTTTATTGCTGCCTGAAAGCTGGATGCACAAGGAACTCTGCAGCAGATGCTTGTCAATTGTAAGTTATTGTTAAACACAGGGCCCCCTCTCCCCCCATGACAGTGCCCCCCCCCCCTTCTAGGACAGCACCCAGTGTGGCCGCACAGGTCGCACTGCCCTAAAGCCGGCCCTGTTGATAAGGCTAAGTCCTTGGGGGCTTTTGGAGTCCTTTGTCCAAAGTAGCACCTAAAATAACAGGGCGGAGGAGAAAAGATACAAGTGCTGGGTGTCCCCAAAGTGCTTACATAAGGATTCGGTCAGGGACGGGACATTCAGGAGGGCAGCCAATGGTGAGAAAGCCCAGGGCTGGACTGGCCGTAGCGGGCACCCTGCGTTTCCCCGGTGTGCCGCCAGGGTGGGGGCCGGTTTTGGGCCCCTGGTGGCCGTTTTTGTTACCAGGGGCCTGCAATATCGTCCCCCGGTAACAAATTAGTCCGAAACCGGCCCTTGCAAACAGCTCGGCCGCACCCCCTCAGCCCCCCTAGGGGTGCCGGCCGAGCAGTTTGCCAGGGCCGGTTTCGGTTCCCAGTCCGGCCCTGAGAAAGCCTGAAAGTCAAGCTAAAAATACTAGGACAGCACTCTCTCTGAGGTAATATTTTAGAGTTAAGTTAAACGAGGATACCCACGCCCCAAGTTCAAATCATAGTCAGGCGAAGAGTTCCCCAGGAAGGAGGGAAGGCAGACATTACTGACGGCAGTAGTTGCAGAAAGGAGAAAGAGATGGAGAAATTCAGTGAAAACATGACAGGAAAAGATAAGGCAAGCCTAATTGCCCAGATCCCAACAACAAATCGATTTATCCCTCTTACGACACAAGAAATAAAGCAAAGAGAGGAGAGGTGCATGAGTCTACTATTCCAAGCACTGGGCTGAGAGAAAGGGAGGATGAAAGACACCAGCAAGCCCCCGGAGGCCAGGTAGAGAATCTATGTGAGATAATCAAGTCAAACAGCAAACGGTGCAGGAAATGATAGCTACATTATCAGTGGAAATTAAGGACCATTTTACAGTCTCAGAAACTAACGAGAGGAACATCCAAGTAGCTTGTCCAAAGTTAGCAGAGAAGATCGATGGTTTGGCGCAGCGCACTGAAGTATTAGAGAAAGTGTTACACAGTCTTAGTTTGGAAGTTAGCACCTACACAAAGGAGATTCAAGATTTGAAACAAAAAGATAAAGATCTTATTGGGAAATTGGAGAGGTTTGAAAATAGCGCAAGGAGGAATAATATTAGAATTTTGAATATAGTGGAAGGAGCAGAAGGAAATGATTTGAAAGCATTTGTAGTTAATCTACTAAAAGAGACGCTCCCTAAAACTGTTGAGTCAATCGATATAGATTTAGAAATACAGAGAGCACAGAGAGCCATTCAGGCTAAAACCAGGGAGGAAAAAACTTCGTAAAATTCTTGTGAATGTTCTATGATATGCAGTTAAGGAAAGGGTTCTAACATTAGAGTTAAAAGAGAAAATCTGACTGTTCGAGATGCCCCATTCACTGTAAGATCAGACTTTTCACGTTCTATCCTGGATAGACAGTGGGAGCTTGGTAAATGGATAGAGGAACTAAAGAAATTTGGAGTAAGTGTTAAGTTCAAGTTCCCAGCTATTTTGAAGGTTATGAGAAATAATAAAATGTATAGCTTCACTGACCCCAAGTAGGTTGATGAGTTTTTGCAAAGTTTAAAAACAGGTGAGGAAGAACTGTAAAATATAAAGTGTTAAATGATGACCCCTGGGTGGAGGAGGGGTTCAAATAGAGGCATCTTTTATGCCTAAGTCCTTAGTGGGGAGGTTTCCTACTGGAGGGGGAGATTGGGGGGGGGGGGGGGGAGGGGTGCACAAGGTGGGGAGCATTGGGGAAAATGTTTTTAAAAAATGGGTCCTCATTTTAGGAAGAAAGTGAGCGTGTAATGCCCAAAGTTGATTCTCAAGTTTGGTGAACAGAAATGGGAGAAAAGGAAGGAGTAGGGTGGAACAAGAGTGATTTGTTGGAATGTGAATGGCCTTAGGGTTAACAAGAAACAACAACAGATATTGAGTTATTTAAGAGATAGAGGTGCACATCTTATGTTATTACAAGAAACTCACTTATTAGGAATTAAATGCAGAGAGCTGATGAAATAGCAGAGATGGGTCGGACAGGTGATCGCAACAAACCAAGCACATTGTGTTAAGGGAGTCACAATCATAATTAGGGCCAACACATGCATTGAGGTAGTGAAAAGTGAAACAGATGGTGGGGGCGTTGGACCATTGTGGAGGTCAAGGGGCAGAGAAATCGGTATACTAATGCCAGTTACTATGGGCTCAATGTAGATGACAAAACACCTTTAAAGCAACTTTTTCTAGCCTTATTGTACTTTCACTCTGTGATATTTATTGGAGGGTATTTTACAATTATTCAAAATAATGCTTTAGATAAGTCATCAGTGAGATCTCAGACTAGTTCCCTGAGAACACGAGCTCAGCTCCTCTCAATGATGGAGGACTTGAACCTCTGTGACGCTTGGCGGAAGAGGGAGGGTTAATGCAGGGACTATACTTTTTTGAGCAAAAAATATGGCACTCTTCGAGGTTGGAATTATTCTCAGTGGAAAGCCGCAAGATGAGTAAAATATGAAGTTTGGAGTACTCGCCTAATCGCCTCTCGGACCATGCTGCTATACTCTTGAATTTTACTTCTCCAACCTATAAAAAGATAATAATATGGATATTAGATAGGAAGATCCTTCTCCACACAGATAAAGTGGTGGCGATCCAGAGGAGAACAACAGAGTTCTTCGAACATAACGAGAGAACAGCAAGGGTAGAAGTGGTATGGGACTCATATAAAGCCTATCTAAGGGGAATTTTGAAAAGCTTGATGATGACTAGAAATGGCGAAGGTAGAAGGGAGATGACTCAGCTGGAGCAAAACCTGGTTAAGTTGGAAGAAAGGTTAAAGGCAGTAGGGGCAGAGGAGAGAGAGAAGAAGATAATAGAACAAGAGTTATATTGAATGCAAGCAGAGTTTAGAGCTAAAATAGAGAGCAAGGAGAAACAGCAATGGGAAGTCAGCAGATTGAGGAATTTTGAATATGGTGAAGGCTGTGGAAAAATGTTGGCATGGATAGCAAAAAGAGACAGAAATAGGAACTACATAAGAGGAATACAAGATGAGGAAACCAGGGCATTATTAGAGGATAACCCAGGCAATGAAGGGGCATCTCTGAACTTCTTCCATAATTTATATTCAGAATCCTCCACCTTAGATTTAGACAAAATAAAAGAATGGCTGGAAGCTAAAGGGCTATCCTCTCTTTCCTCAGAGCAACAGGAGTTTTTAAATCGAGAGACTACTGGCTCAGAGGTGTTGGCAGCAGTTAAAAGGTTAAAAAGGGGGAAGGCAGCAGGCCGGGATAGAATCCTGAATGAAATTTACATTACTCTAGCTAACGAGATAGTCCCTTTCTGAATAACCTTGTTTAACTCAATACTGCTGGAAGACTCTCCCCTCCCTTTATCTTGGAATGAGGCCACTATCTCTGTGATTTTGAAGCCAATTAAGAACTCTCAAGAGTGACAGTCATACCGACCTTTATCCCTGTTAAACTGTGATTATAAGGTGTTTACAAATATCCATGCTAACCGTTTGAGTAAGGTAGCAGGCAGTGTGATACATCAAGATCAAAAAGGGTTTTTGCAAAGCAGAAACTTGAGAGAGCTTACACACAGCTTGATAGGTACTATTGATACAGCAACGGCACATTCATTACCTTTGGCCATCCTTAGTTTTGATGCTGCCAAAGCATTTGATAGGGTTAACAGGGAATATCTTCGGTTAGTTCTTAAACACCCAATTGGGTGTTGGAGGAGCAATAGGAGACGTTTTACGGAAAATCTACACCTCCCCAACAGCACGACTATTGATAAATGGTTCCCTATCCGCAGAGATTCAAATCAAGAGAGGAACTAGATAAAGATGCCCCCTTTCTCCACTCCTCTTTGTCTTGTATATAGAACCAATAGTGCAAAGCTTAAGACAGAATATAGGTATAATCCCATTCAGCCGGGGCAAACTGTGTAGGAAGGTATCACTGTATGTGGATAATTTGATGATATGCACATCAGGTATTACATCACTTCCCCAAATAGAACAGGAATGGGCTTTCTTTGGGAATTTCTCTGGGTATGAAGTCAACGGAACCAAGACTGAGGTAATGCTTTGGAATATGGAGCGGGAAGGTGGAGTTAAGAAGGAAACTATTAGGCACCTGGGGTTGAATATAGTGCAAGATCTCAATAAGCTTGTTGAAATAAACTTGGAAAGAGTGAGAAAAGAAGTGGATAGGCTGATGATTAAATGGCAGTCCCTCCCATTGATGATTTACAGATAGGTGAACCTCGTGAAGATTACGATATTGCCTAAGTTTATCTTCTTACTCAATGACATCCCACTCACCTTTGCGAAGAAATAAAATTCAGGGGAGGATATCCTCATTTATTTGGGCCACCAAAGGTATTCAGCTTTCTTGGAAAAGACTGAGACGGAAACTAGAGAAAGGTGATCTAGCTCTTCCTGATGTCCAGCTTTATTAATGGGCATTCCAATGGAAAAATTGGAGGATATTGTTTTCCCGCCTTGAAGATACCTGTATGGGGGCACTATATAAAGCTGTGCTAGAAAGTCCAGGGGCCCAAAGTTTCTTACACAAGATTAGAGCCCAAAGTTCTTTACAAAAGTGAGATTTGAGTGTTTGAGATTGGCTGCTAGGTTGTGGTTTAATGCCAGAGTAGTCCTAAAAAACCCATATTATAATAAGCTGTCTCCTATTTGGGACTCCCCGGGAACCCCAGAATGTTTGAAGGATTTTTTAGTGGGACCTTTGAGGAAGGCTGGGGTTTAGAGATGGGGCAGATAATGGAGGGAGACAGCTTAATGCCACGGGGAGACTGGTCAGGACTTGTAAAGGCAGGTATGTCCAGATTTAAATGCTACCAGCTATCCATGTGGTTTAAGACTGCGAGTCTAATACTGTGGTCGAAATGGAGCTGCAGGAAGCTAAGACCATGAGGAAGGAAGTAGCCAAATGGTATTCACATCTATTAAAAGCAGCCGAGACAAGGATGAGACCAGCATACAGTCAGTGGTCAGATGGTGTTTGATGTCACTTCTGCTACCCCTGCATTTTTTGTTAATTGACGTCCTTGTTTTATCTGGGAGTAATAATCCTCTTCTTTCCAAAGAAGTGAAATGCAAAACGGAATTATTTTGTGCATTGAGTACCAAAAAGCTGTATTTGCTTCGTTTGTCTTTTTTGTAAATACAGTTTAACGCTATTTCGAAGCCTATTATGATGCTATTGAAGTCCACGAAGGATTTTCACTGCAAATGCTCTTAAATGTAACCGGTATTGTTCCCTAGAATTCAATTATAGGAACACAGACAAACAGTTCTGGGTACATGAAGCGCTGTCACAAATATAAAATGTTGTGTTTTTATGTTGCTACATAAAAAGGTTCAGCTCGTTTCCTGGAAAATGGAACACGTGTTTTCCCTTAATTTGAAGCTAGCATCCTCAAAACAAAAACAGCAACAAGAATGCACAATATCGTTTTTGTGATATTACTTGTATAGCTCAAGCCTTAAACTGAATGGTAGCTGCTTCTTGTTCGGACAGTATAACGTTGATTTTTCTTTAATTTTTGTTGCATTTAGTCCTGATTTGCTTCCTCTTACTAATCACTCCCAATTCGGTCAGAGGAACAGATAGAAAAATCGCTTTGCCGAAGGTCACACAACTTTATGTGGGAAGCTGGAATTCGAGCACCTGTCTCCCGATTTCATAAAGGGCAATTGGGCCTCAAATACCAAAAGAGCAGCAGATAGCAGGAAGTGCGACACCACTCAGGGTCGGACTTGGAACCAAAACCAGCCATTGCAAAAATGTTGAAACTAGCCTCGCTCCCTTCCTCCTATCACATCTTTCTCTTTCTCTCCTTTTCTCTCTCTCCTCTCTCTATTTCTTCTCTTTTGTGCCTGCTCTAATTACCTGTGTGATCTTGAAAAATGTAACAGAGGCGACTGCAGCAGCCCTCTGCCTTAAAAAACTGACCTCCAGTGGCTCCAGCCCGCTAAGGAAATAAATGCCCGATGGAATAAATGGACAGTTCGGCACAGACGCCATTCCAAGCCCTTTAGTTTTTTATGGACCATGCCATTTTTTATTACTGCGGATTAGTGGGTTTTTGAGAATCTATTAAGCAAGTTCGCAATGGCCAGAATCTAGCTCTTGATGGGCATCACAGTGGGCCAGATTACTTTACACCCATGTAGCCCAAATTTGCACCAAATTCCTTGTGCAGAATTTACATTTGAATTGACCAGCCAGTACAAAGTTGATGTGCTAAGTGAGCGCCTGTTTCGAAATTGCCTTTTAGACCCTTTTGGTCTTTCTTATGCTCCTCTTTGGTCAAAAAAGGGCAGTCACCACTTTATATAAAATACCAGGGGCGGCTCCTCCGCTTAGGCGGGGGAGCATCGCCCCACTGCTCTTAGACCAGTGAAAAATAAAATGATAATAACAACGTTATTATCATTTTATTTTTCGTTGCTGCTGGGCTGGGTTAGGGCGGGACTTGGCGGGGCTGGAAGCTCAGTTAGGAGGAGTAGTTTGTGCACACTAAGTGCGCACGACTACTTGGCCGGCCGTCTTGGGACAGCCAAACAGTCATGCGCACTTTGCATCTTCCCCACCAGTCTGTAATGCACAGCCTGGTGGGGAACATACACAGGCACCTTGTCCCCGTCTGAGCGCCGATCTACGGCGCTCAGACCAATCACAACGCTGCATTGAAGCATTGTGATTGGCTTAGGGGAGCTTGGTGCTTCCTGCTTCTTCTGGACTAGAATCAGGAAGAGAAGCGTAAATGACGAGAATCGACGGCAGAAAAGGTAAGTGTTTTTTAACAAATATTTTTCAACCCCCTCCCTGTCCCACTGCCCCGCCACCCCTGTTCCCTACCAGTTGCCACTGTAAAATACAATTGCAATATAATAGTGTACTTCTCTCCAAATTGTAACCAGAGATTCTTTTTGGGTAGTCTATCAAATTATTGAGTTATATATATTTTACCTACTGGAGGTGGCCAGTAGTTAGTTATATTTAGGAACTAGTTTCCATAGGAAAAGCGTTTTTCGTTTTGCTAAAAACTTTGGCGCTGTTTGACGAATCTTCACGAAATTTTCAAAACTAGTTTGTCACTCACGTCAGCTACTGTGTGGAAAGTTATGGGGTGATTTGTCATGCAGGGGCCAAGAAAAAGGGGGTGTCCCAAAACACGTTTTCCCCATGAAATTTCCCATTTGGATTTTTAACACGACTACAGCCCAAACCGTATAACGGAATTACACCAAATTTGGCAGAAAGCTAGATCCTGCTCCAGAAAGAGTGCTTTTTGTAATTTGGTGTAAATCCGTTCAGTAGTTTTGGAGTTAATAAAGAAAAAAGATTTATATATATCTAGGGACGCGAAGCCTCCGCCGATCCGACAGATCTCATGGGGAAATCTGTTTGGCTGCCAATATTTCAACAAGGAAGTGTTAGCAGCCATCTGGGGACTCAGGACTCAACCATAGTCCCCCCAAAAATGTGAAAAAAACAGAAGGGGACAGGGCAGGACTCCCCTTACTACCAATGCCTGGTGGTGGAGGATCCACAGTAAATGTTTTGAGAAAACAAGTGTGGGCTCCCGCGCTTGTTTTCTTGGTGTCCCCCGGGTGGGTCAGGTTCCGGAGGGTGGTTTTAATTATAGACTTGGAGGAGGGGGCACATGTTGCCCCCCTTCCAGGTGGATTTTGTCCCCAGAGACCCCATCCCCTGGGACTGAACCTGTAAAAGTATTGGGAGGGGCTGCAGGGCCGATTTCGGCCCCGGGGACCCCATCCCCTCACGACCGGGTGTGCATTTAATGCAGAGGGGGGGCTGCGTGGCCCAGCTCCTTGAGCCATTAATGGCCCTGGGGATCCCATCCCCCACAGCCGACTCCTGCTATGTCCCAGCCCTGGACCTAGCGAGTTCCCTGCCCGCACTGGTGTGGGCAGGGAAACCTTCAAAGCTCCCGCCAAGCGAGAGCAAACACGAAGTCTGCTCACAGCTGGCAGGAGCATGAAAGTGGACTTCACATCTGTTTCCCTGCCTGCAGTAATGCGGGCAGGAAAACCGATCTGAATACTGCTCCCGCCCACAGGGCAGGAGCAATGCCAGTAAATCCTGGAAGCGGGGAGCCGGCTGTGACCGCGGGGGCCTTGGGGCTCCCCCCATGGCCCCCAACAAGGAGATAGCGGGAGCCATGGGTGGGCACCTACTCTTTATTACCCAGGCCCCGGGAGATGGGGGGCCCAGGATCATTATTGGCTATGGGGGGGGCCTGCACAGTAACCCTCCCCATTAATTATTGGCTGGGCCCCGGGATGGGGTCCCCAGGGCTGAAACTGGTGCCACACACCTCCCCCATAAATTATTGGCCTGGCCTGGGGGATGGGTCCCTGTGGCCAAATCCAGCCCAGGGAGGGGGGACGCGCAGCCCCCATCCCCTACTAATTATTGGCCAGGCCCCGGGGATGGGGTCCCAGTCCCGAAATCGGCCTGAGGTGGGGTGCAGCACGACCCCCTCCCCCTTTATAAATTGGCCAGGCCCTGGAGAATAGGGTCCCTGGGGCCGATATTGGCCCGGGGAGAGGGGCTGCATACCCCCTCCTGGGTTGGCTGCTTTTGGGGGGTTGGACACAGGGCCTGGATGCAGACCAGGCATTCTGGCTAACCCCCACTGTGCACGGGGTTGGCTGCATGGGGGGATTGACTACAGGGCCTGGTCATAGGCCAGGCCCTGCGGCCAATCCCCCCACTGTGCACTGCCAAAGGCTGTGAGCGGCGGTGGTTGGAGTAATATATGATAATTTAATATTACTTTACATTATGAAAACCCTAGAAATTCACTGAAAAAAACTAAAGGTTACAGAGACGTTATAGTTAGGAAATAGCATTAAAAAAACGTAGAAATTTACTGAAAAAACCAAGGGTTACAGGGTAATTATAGTTAGGAAATAGAATACAAAAATCTAAGAAATTCACTGGAAAAAACAAAAGTTACAGGGATGTTATAGTTAGGTTCAGATTTTACACACACAAAACCATAGAAATTCAGCACTTATAGTTAGAGTTATATCAAGTAACTATAACTCATGCCCTAAGATAACTGTGACCCACACCCTTGCCATGCACTGGTAAATACCCTACTTATTACATCACTCATGACATCTGCTATAACATCATTGATAATATCACTGCAACATTTGCTGTAAAATTATTGATGAGAAAACTGTGCATAGTTACCTTAGGGCATGAGTTATAGCTACTTGAGATAGCTTCAACTATGACTGCTGAATTTCTATGGTTTTGTGTGTGTACTACCTGAACCTAACTATAACGCCCTGCAACTATACATATATATGTTTGAAATTGCACTATGGTGTGAAATAAAGCACTTTTGAAATTGACTACTTCTGTCGTGGTGCCGTGAAATCCTTCGCCGTACAAAGGAGTGTGCAGGAGAGCGAAGGAGTCCTGGATATATATATATATATATATATATATATATATATATATATATATATGTGCAAAGCTGATCCCTGCAATCCTGGCAGGAAAAACGAGCCACTCCAGTTTCAAGGTTGCAAAATGTTACGGGTTTATTTTCGGCAACAAAGACGACGCGTTTCGATCTCCAACGAGATCTTGGTCACATGACCTCTTGCCAGTTCCACGTATATTTAAAGACATATTAACATGCACGACGCAGCGTGCAGTGAGACATAAAGAAAATACTTCGGTGAGTTCTAGTGTTATTTAAATTAAATTAAATAAAACATTGTTGATGTCACAAATGCATTTGAGAAATTATATATATACATATGTATAAATCTAAACTTTTTTACACATTGTAGTGAACAATTTATAATTCATACAGCAGCATTGTTGCATTGTCTTATGCTCCTGAACACTGTCTCATGGGTCTAGTACCCTTAAGTTTGGAGTGTCTGAGAAGTGTTTGTCTTGGGTGTAGTACCCTGTCGTTCGACACAGCAGTGAGTTCCTAAAACAGACCTCTTTATGATGGCCATCTACTACTTATATTAAATATGGTGCGAGTGTGGGGACTAGTGCGTGACGTGGCTTATCATGGGGGGGAGTCTCTGGGATGGGATTACTTTGCATGTCGTGCATGCTGTACTTAGACTCCTCTCTCAGCTAAGCAAATCTGCATCATTGAGCCCTGTCTATCTACTAACATAAAAGGTGTGGGGTATTGCCAAATTATCCGTGCAGTGCAGTTGACGATGATATCTCTAACGTGACCAAAGGTTCTGTAGAGATGACAGTTTCTATGAACATGCTGGATCTCTTGTGCTCTTAGCAATATCTTGGTGGCTATCCTCCTCTTATGTTGTAAAACCAATCTGTTAGAAATATAAAAGACAGAGACTGTTAGTATCGATGTAGCGGTTCCCCTATACTCATAACATTATTTCTTACAATACCTAGCGTGGGCATTAGAACTTCAGGATCTGACAATGCATTGTCAGTTAATTGATATCCGCATGCTGTACTTCAATGCAACATGTGTTTCCAACAGAACAAAAAATCAGTGAAAAAACATGAACTCAACAATACAAAATAAAAATTAATAACAGGTGAGATTAAAATTAGAGACTCTACAGTCTAACTGGATGGGAACTATTGGATTGGTTGACAGGAAGCGTTCAAATATCATAGATGCACGTATAATTCCTCATCATTGTTCATGCCTGTGGGGAACATGCTACCAGCCAAAAGAATCAATCTGGACTCAAGTCTGCGCAGCGCTAAAACTCGGTTTCCTCCTCTGGGATGTTTGGGGATTGTTGCTAGACCGAAGAATTTGCCTTTGGTCCAGTCGCCCTCATGTGCCTCATTAAAATGTTTGGGTGTACTGTAACTGAAGTAGCGGTTGGTTACCGCTCTCCAGTGCTCCAAGATTCTCTTCTTGACTGGGAATGTTGTCGGACCGACATACCATTTCCCACATGGACAAGTGATGGCATAGACTACGAAGTCTGTCCCACATGTTATGGGTTTTGTTATTTTCCATTTTCGTCTTGATCTCTGCAATGTCACTTCCCTTACATTCTCACTATGGCTACAGGCTTTGCATTTACTGCACTTGTAGAAGCCTCCCCTTTGTTCTAGCCAGGTTTTTTTGTTGCTTTGTAAGTGACTATTGACTAAGATGTCCTTAAGGGACGAGCTTTTTCTGTAGGTGACGGCTGGTGAGTTGCCTAGATTTTTTTCAAGTAGTGGATCTTGTGTCAGGATATGCCATCTTTTCTTAAGGACATTTCTCAGTTCACCTGCCTGTGTTCTATATGTGGTTATGAACCTTACTGGTGTCCCTGTATCATCTGGTTTATCGTGAGTCTTGGGAGGTTGGAATAAGGCGTCATTGCGGCTGACAGAATCAGCTTTAATGATACCCCTTCGTAGCATCTTGGTCGGGTACCCTCTGCTTTTGAACCTCTTAACCATGTCTTGTTTGTTTTTCTCATAGGAGGTTTCTGTGCTGCAGTTGCGCTTAGCTCTGAGGAACTCGCTATACGGGACGCTCCACCTGAAATTAGGGGGGTGGCAACTTGCTGAGTGAAGGATGGAATTCCCTGCAGTCTTTTTTCTATATAAGTCTATTGTTAATTTGCCATCACTCACAGTTAATCTGATGTCAAGGAAGTCGATACTCTGTTGACTGTGCTGCATGGTAAATTTCAAATTCATGGTGTTACAATTCAAACGTTCAACAAATTCAAGAAGATCACATTCATTGCCCTCCCACACAAAGAAAACATTGTCTATAAATCTTAGCCATAGTCCAACGTTGTTGGACCATGGTTCCATTTCTTCACTCCACAGTACCTGCTTCTCCCACCAGCCTACCACAAGATTGGCGTAGCTGGGGGCGAAGCAGGTACCCATCGAAGTGCCCTGTAGTTGTTTATACCACTTCCCATCGAACATGAATACATTTTCTGTCAGGCATATTTCGATCATCTGTAAGATCATGCGTGTATGTTCTAGAAATTCAATGTTCCTTGCTTTTAGAAAGTGTTGGCATGCTCTGAGGCCATCTGCGTGTCTAATGCTCGTGTAGAGACTTTCAACGTCTAAGCAGACCATCCAGTATTCACTCTCCCAATGTAGGTTTTGGATTTTCTGTAGAAAATCTTTTGTGTCCCTAAGGTAGGAATTAAGATCTTTAACATATGGGAAAAGGAAATGGTCTACAAATTCAGATGTTTTCTCTAATAGGCTGTTCTTGGAGGACACAATGGGGCGTCCTGGAGGGTTGTCAGGGTTTTTATGTACCTTTGGTAAAAGGTAAAAGGTGGGTGTGGTGGGTGTTTCATTCAATAGAAACTGTCTCTCGTCCCAGCTCAGGAGTTTTTTGTCAAACCATTCTTTCAGATTCTCATGATATCTGGTCTGCAAGGTGTTCAGGTATGTTTTGTCTACCCTTTCATAACAAGTAATGTTACTGAGCTGTCTCAGGGCTTCCTGTACGTATTTTTCCCTGTCCATCACCACAATGTTTCCCCCCTTGTCTGATGATTTGATGACAATCGTATCATCTTTTTGTAGACTGGAGACTGCCTCCCATTGCTCTTTACTGATGTTTCTTATCTTAGGGCCAGTAGCTGTAAGTTTGAGTAGATCATTGCCCACCATCTCGTGGAACAGATCAATGTTGTCTTTCGGTGTTTGTGGCACATACTTGGATGGTGCTCTAAATTTAGTTAGGCTAGGAGCCCCTATGTCTATGCCCAATGTGTGTAGAGTAGTGTCATCGTGTGACTGATTCAGGGGATTTTGGGAACTAGCGGGAATAGAAGTTTGTTCCTGTAAATACTGCATAACGTTCAGTGTGGGGATGTCTGCTATAGCTAGTGTTGGTGGTGCGTCACTATTGTGGCTAGCTGAGAACATGCTCCTAATAATTGCATTACCCCGCATAGTATGCATTTTAAACAATTTAACTTTGCGTACAAATTGGTATAGGTTGATGCGTGTTTGAGCATAATCTATGGGAGCATCAGGGCAAAAGGATAAGCCTAGTTTCAGGACTTGTTCTTCTATTTCAGTTATACCTCTGCAAGAAAGGTTCATTACCGTTAATTGCTGAGTGTTGTCCTCCATTACTTCCTCTTGTTGTTCTGGCTTCTTGTTCCCACACCAGTGTTGCTGTTCTTTTCTTCTCCTGCAGCGCCTTTTTTGGCTCTCATGTTGGCGCCTCTTCCTCTTCCCCCGGGTTTTCCCCTGAACGACTGTTCCTGATTTCGTTGTATGAGGCGTAGTTCCTCGGAAAAAGACGACAATTCCCCCTGATTCGATGCACCGCTGTCCACAGATTCTTGGTCTGAGCTTAGATCCGTGATGGAGCCATCTGTGCCTTTGTCCGCTATGCCTAAGGCTCTGTCTTTCGCCATATCCGCTCTTGTTTTGTAGAATTTCCTGGCGAAAGTTAGTACTCGCCCGGTCCGGTAATCTCTCTCATCACGTTGGAATTTTCTTTCTTTCCTCTCGATCACTCCTTTTTCAAATGATTTAATCCTTTCATCAACAGCCATCAGTACATTCTTGACCTCGTTCTGGTCCGAATTTTTCTCAAAATCATCCATGAGTGCTTGAATCTGTTGGGTCAGCTCCTTATGCTCGTCCCATGCGTTCTTAATCAGCATGTGAAGCATGTTCTTGGAGCACGTGTTGGTATTGTCTGTCCAGTCTTTAAGTAACTGCGGTTTTGGGCTACTTAGTGTGGGTATGATAAAGATCCTTAACCCTCTCGGGATTCTGTTTACTTCAAGGTAATTTTGCAGAGAGGTGGCCTCCCACCATCTGCTCGTTTCCTTTTTGCGTAGCCTTTCCAGTTGGTTACCCTTTTGTTTAATGGTCGACATGGTTGGCGGCGCTGCTTGTTGATTGCCGGCATTCCCCACTGTCTCGGTATTCCTCTTGAAAATAAGATTAGCGGACGCTTCCCGTCCTTTCAACCATTCTGCTGCCATTAACAAAACTCCGTGAGTCATACAGTCATTAACCTTCAAAACTGCGCTATTGTAAACAATTTACCAGCGGACTCTGGCGTGCCCGGGACCCCGCTCGTGTACAGTTCTGTTGCACGGGCGGTCAATTAAGCTGGGAAAGCGAGTTGTTACGCGAGCGCTTGTCTGGTGCTTACGTTTGTTTTCTCAATCCCAGTGCTGACGTGCTGGTGTGTAGAGCTCCAGCTCCTTACGGGTCACAGCCGGCGGGCGTGTTCATTAGGCTTCCATATATATATATATATATATATATATATATATATATTACCTACTGGCGGTCGCCAGTAGGTAGTTATAGTTAGGACCTAGTTTCCATAGGAAAAGCATTTTTTTTTTCCCAATAACTTTGGCGTCGTTTGACGTATCTTCGCAAAATTTTCAAAACTAGTGGGGCGCTCCGGTCAGCTCCTGTCTTGCAAGTTTCGGGGTGATTCGTCAAGCGGGGGCTGAGAAAAAGGGGGTCCCAAAACGCATTTTCCCCATGTAAATTTCCATAGGAAACTTTAGACAAAGCTACAGCCCGAACTGCTGAACGGAATTACACCAAATTTGGCAAAAAGGTAGGTCTTGGTTCAGAAAGAGTCCTTTTTGTTAAATAGTGTAAATCCGTTCAGTAGTTCCTGAGAAATTCAAAAAGAAAAATATCGATATCTGAGCACCGAGGAGGATTCGCGACCCCTCCCGAGCACGAGCTCAATTCTGATTGGCTGCCAACACTCCAAACCAGGAAGTGTTGGCAGCCATCTTGTGACTCGGTAACCGAGTCACAAGAAATCAGAAAAAAACATGAAGAAGAAGAAAAGGGGGCAGGGTAGAAACACCCTGACCCCCTAGGCCTGCTCAGGGCCAAAAAAAGCATTTTTTTTTAAATGGCAGAATTCGCGTTGGGGTCGCAAATCCTGCCGAGAAAAAAAAAAAAAAAAAAGCGCGGGCTTTTGCGCTTCGTTTTCAAAAAGCCCCCGGGTGGGCAAGATCCCGGGGGCAATCATTGTTTTATTTGTGGGGGCCCGCAGGGGCCCCCGCAGCCCCGGGGACCACCACCTCCCCGGGGCTTTGTTGTAAAATGCATGGGGGGGTCCGAACCCTACCACGCTGCCCCGGGGACCACCACCTCCCTGGGGCATTCAATATTTAAAATGAGGGGGGCCTCGCTGACCCCCCCAAGCCCCGGGGACCGCCACCTCCCCAGGGCTGAAGTTAAAAAACAAAACTGTGTGGGGGGGCTCCTGCCCCTCCCCACACTGCCCCGGGGACCACCACCTCCCCGGGGCATTCAATATTTAAATACAGGGGTCCGTTGTGGACCCCCACCTCCCCGGGGCTTTGAAATGGAGGGAGGGGGGCCGCGCGGCCCCCCTCCAGGAGCCCTCGATGGCCCTGGGGACTACCCCCCCAGGGCCGGCTCCTGCAATGTCCCAGGGTGCCCACCCCTGGGACACTGCTGTTTGCTATGGCAGGGCGGGAGCACGGCTCCCGCCCTGCCATAGCAAACTCTGCTTTGCTTCCTTGAAGCGAGAGCAGGGAAACGTGCTCTCACTTCAATGAAGCAAAGAAGGATTGCTTCTGAGCAAGGGGAGCTGCATGTTAGCAGCTCCGCGTGCTCAGGAGGCCTCGGACCACCTCTCTACAATCCAGCTCTGTGGCACATATTGGAGGTACCTGGTGGGCTAGTTGGCCCCCAGGGACCCTCAGTATTCAAGGGGAATTAATTCCCCAACTAACAACACGCCAGGGGGCGCGTTTGCAGAGTGGTGGAGAAAGGGGGCGTGGCCTTTGTCTACCTCTCAGCAATCCCACTGCCTGGGGCTTACTGGAGTTAAGAGGTAGGCTAGTTGGCCCTAAAGGACCCCCAGCAGCGAAGGGGACTTCAATCCCCATCCAAGAGCGCGCCAGGGAGCGCGTTTGTAGAGTGGTGGGCAAAGGGGGCGTGGCCTGGTATGAGTACTTACCAATGCTGCTGTGTGGGACTTACTGGAGGTAATAGGAAGGATGTCTTTGGGGGCCAACTACCCCTCTTGTTACCTCCAGTAAGTCCCACACAGTGGGATTGCTAAGACGTCTTCGGAGGTCATGCCCCCCTTTCTCCACCACTCTGCAAACGCGCCTCCTGGCAGACTACGGGATGGGGGATGAAGTCCAATTTAGTCCTGAGGGAGTTTGAGGGCCAAGAAGCCCTCCTGGTACCTCCTGTAAGTCCTACGCAGCGGAATTCCTGAGCGCTGGTCGGAGGCTCAGCACCCTTTCTCCACCACTCTGCAAACGTGACTACTACTTAAAGAAGCATCTTTCTGCACCTCTTCAACTCCCAGAAGGCAACGTGTGGTCTCATAAAGAGCAGCCCATCTGGGCGCACGATATCGCCAAATCAGGAGAAGATTATTCGCATGCTCTCTTCTGATTGGCCCCTGAAGAAGAGACGACTCGAAACTCGTTGGGCTATATCAGGTGCGGTGAATTGTGAATGCGCGACTGCCCATACCAATAAAAGCAAATGGGGAAACGCTTACCTGTGACTCGAGTGTGGCTTATTTAATGGACAAATCCCCAAGGAGCTGAATATAACAAGCGGCCGTCCTGCCGCTGAGCCTGCACCACCCCGGGAGAAGGGGGCCACGGAGCTCGTGATGCATCGGGCCCATGAGTGGGGCACAGGGTATGGATTGAGGACAGGAGCACCCCGCATGGGATTGAGAGGGCATCGATCCAGATTTAATTTTCGAACTTCAACTCCAAGAAGGCAACGTGTGGTCTCATAAAGAGCAGCCCATCTTGGTGCACGATATCGCCAAATCAGGAGAAGATTATTCGCATGCTCTCTTCTGATTGGCCCCTGAAGAAGAGATGACTCGAAACGCGTTGGGCTATATCAGGTGCGGTGAATTGTGAATGCGTGACTGCCCATACCAATAAAAGCAAATGGGAAACGCTTACCTGTGACTCGAGTGCGGCTTATTTAATGGACAAATCCCCAAGGAGCTGAATATATATATATATATATATATATATATATATATAACCTACTGGCGGTCATCAGTAGGTAGTTATAGTTAGGACGTAGTTTCCATAGGAAAAGCGTTTTTGATTTGCCAATATGTTTGGCGTCGTTTGACGAATCTTTATAAAATTTTCAAAACGAATGGGGTGGTCAGGTCATCTGCAGTGTTGAAAGTTTCGGGGTGATTCGTTAAGCGGGGGCTGAGAAAAAGGGGGTATCCCAAAACGCATTTTCTCCATGTTAATTTCCATAGGAAACTTTAGACACGGCTACAGCCCGAACTGCTGAACGGAATTACACCAAATTTGCCAAAAGGTAGGTCTTGGTTCAGAAAGCACTCTTTTTGTTAAATGGTGTAAATCCGTTCAGTAGTTCCTGAGAAATTTAAACATTTCTCAGATATACAACTGGGGATGCAGAGGCTCCGTGAACCCTCCCGATCTCGAGCCTGCAATCTGATTGGCTGCCAACACTTCGATCCAGGAAGTGTTGGCAGCCATCTTGGAACTCGGTTGAACCGAGTCACAAGAAAGTAGTTAAAAAAACCTGAAAAAACAAGAAAAGGGCTCAGGGTAGAAACACCCTGACCCCCTAGGCCTGCTCAGTGGGGTCCCGGGACCCCCAGAGCCAAAAAAAGCATTTTTTTAAAAGAAATTCGGCAGGATTTGATGTGGATCCGCGAATCCGGCCAAAAATTAAAACAATAAACAAACCCTGGCTCCCGCGCTTTGTTTCCTTTAGGCCCCTGGGTGGGCCAGGTCCCGGGGGCAATGTTAAAAAGAGATGCGGGGGCCTGCGTGGGCCCCCGCATGCCCCGGGGACCCTCACCTCCCCGGGGCTTATAGAGTGAATGTGGGAGAGCTACGCACCCCCACCACAGCCCCAGGGACAGCCACCTCCCCGGGGCTAATTATCTTAAATGCGGGGAGCTACGTGCCCCCCACAGCCCCGGGGACTGCCACCTCCCTGGGGCTAAATTTAGAAAGATGCGTGGGGGGCTCCCCGGGACCGCCACCTCCCCAGGGTTATATTTAAAAATAAAGTGTGGGGGGCTTCAACACCCCCACACAGCCCCGGGGCTTAAATACTGTTGGAGGGGTGTGCGCGGCCCTCCTCGTGGAGCGGTAAGAGGCCCTGGGGACCGCCACCCCCAGGGCCGGCTCCAGCAATGTCCCGGGGTGCCCACCCTCGGGATATTGCAGTTTGCTGTGGGATGGCGGGAGCACTGCATTTTGCATAGCATTTTGCTCTCACTTGTTCAAAGTGGAGCACTTTGCTTTTTACCCCCAGGGACCTGCATCTTTGCAGCTCCCTGGGGGTAAAAAGCAATGCAGCTCCCGCAGGAGGCGGGAGCCGTCCAGGACCATGGGGGCTTCAGGCTCCCCCCGCCGTCCCAAAGGAGATGGCCATGCCCCGGGGAATGGGGTCCACGGGGCTGAAATCGGCCTGGGGAGAGGGCCACCCCTCCCTTGAAACAATTTTACACAAAAAAATAAAAGTAATGCCCTGACCTGGGGGGATGGGGTCCTGGTGGCCGAAAATGGCCCGGGAGGGGGGCCACTTGGCCACCCTCCCTTTAAAACCAAAAAATAAAAAAACTTTAAAAATGGCCGGGCCCGGGGGATGGGGTCCCTGGGGCCAAAATCAGCCTTGGGAAGGGGGCAGCACGGCCCCCCTCCCCTTTAAAAAATATACACAAAGGCCCAGCCCTGGGGGATGGAGTCCCCCCGGGCATATATTGGCCTCGGGAGGGGGGGGCGCACGGCTACCCTCCCATTTTATGTTAATAAAAAAAATAAAAAATGGGTGAGGCCCCGGGGCCCAAAAGGGTCAAGAGAATGAGGGCCACACAGCCCCCTTCCTAAAATAACCACACAAAAAAAACGAAGCCGTCAACTCGCCAGAGGCCTCGCCCCCTTTCTCCACTACTCTGCAAATTCACCTCCTGGTGCGTTCTTGGTGGGGGGATGAAATCCCCTTCACTCCTGATGGTCCTTAGGGGCCAACTAGCCCACCTGTTACCTCCAGTAATCCCCACACAGTGGGATTGCTGAGAGGTGATCGGAGGCCACGCCCCTATTTCTACCACTCTGCAAACGTGCCTCTCGATGCACTGCTGATGGGGCGATGAGGTCCCTTTGCATCCTGAGGGCCTCAGGACTAAAGTGGATATCATCCCCCAAGCAGCAGTGCACCAGGAGGCATGTTTGCAGAGTGGTGGAGAAAGGGGACATGGCCTCTGACCACCTCTCAGCAATCCAGCTGTGTGGGGCTTACTGGAGGTAACAGAAGGGCTAGTTGGCCCCCAGGGACCCTCAAGAGGCAAGGGGACTTAATCCCCCAAATAGTAGTGCGCCAGGAAGCGCGTTGCCAGAGTGGTGGAGAAAGGGGGCATGGTTTACTGGAGGTAACAGGTGGGCTAGTTGGCCCCTAATGACCCTCACCAGCGAAGGGGACTTCATCCCCAACCAAGAGCATGCCAAGAGGCACATTTGCAGAGTGGTGGTCAAAGGGGGCATGGCCTGCTATCAGAACTCAGTAATCCTGCTGTATGGGACTTACTGGAGGTAATAGGAGGGGTAGTTGGCCCCCAAGGACGTCCATGTGGGCAACTACCCCTCCTGTTACCTCCAGTAGGTCCCACACAGCAGGATTGCTGAGAAGTTGTCAGAGGCCATGCCCCCTGTTTCCACCACTCTGCAAATGTGCCTCCCGGCACACTACAAGTTGGGGGATAAAGTCCCCTTGGCTCCAATGGGATCTTGGGGGCAAAGAAGCCCTCCTGATATGTCCTGTGTGCAGCGGAATTCCAGAGAGCTGGTTGGAGGCCCGGCCCCCTTTCTCCACCACTCTGCAAACGCGACTGCTAGTTAAAAAACTTTAGAAATTCACTTAAAAAACCAAAGGTTACAGGGACATTATAGTTAGGAATTAGCATTTAAAAAACCTTCGAAATTCACAGAAAAAACCAAAGGTTTTAGGGCCGTTATAGTTAGGAATTAACATTTTAAAAAACCTTAGAAATTCACTGAAAAAACCAAAGGTTTTAGGAACTTTATAGTTTTTTCTTTTTTTTTTTGAGTTTTATATAGCGCGAACTAGACCCGAGACATCGGGTATCAGAGCACTTTACATGAGCACCAGTTTCATTACAGATGGACACATTCATTTTTTTGTTAGGCACGGGGAGATTAAGTGAATAGCCCAGAATCACAGGATGTTGAGCGTCGTTGCCGAGACTCGAACCCAGTTCCCCAGCTTGTAGGTTGACCTCTCTAGCCGTAAGGCTACATCCTCTCCCCTATAGTTAGGCTGGCATTTCTTTCTTTTTTTATCAAACCTTTTATACGGCTAAGAGCCATAAAAAGTTACAATCCAAAAAGATCTACAATTCAGTTCAATTTCGGTAAAAACATCATACAGACTTCCTTTATACATTAGGTTAAAATCAACAATGGTTAAAATAATTGGTGATAGATAAAACAAGCTACTATAACCAGTAGCAACAAGGTTGTCATATTGTATCAGCATTCTTCATAAATATAAGAATTCATATGTAGATAAAACCATTTGATAGACAAACCGTAAAAAGCGGCAATATCCCGGATATTGACATAAAAATGTATGACATAGAGGGTAATAAGACGCTAAACAAACCTTCAATACCTTTTACTGCGAGCTGGCTATCATAGAAGGGGAGTTATCTATAGCCTTCTTCCTCTATTTCCAAGCACAGAGCAAATAGCGTGAGACTGCCAATGCTAGAAGTTCCCTAGTGTCGCTCTTGAGGAGCCTTACTGCTTCCCTGCAGTGTCTCACACCCATGGAATTTAGTGCCGTTATCAGCCATTTCTTACGCTGGTTTCTGTATTGTGGGCAGAAGAATATGAAGTGTTCTACCGATTCCGCGATAGTAGGGAAATTTGGGCAGAACTTGGAGTTTGGAAATGTCCTGTCCCATTTTATAGAGTGAGTTCTCAGGGGAGTATGCCACACCTGAATTGAACATATAAACATTTAGAACGGTAAGGGTACATTCGATCCATGTAAGGCTCTAGGATAGGTGTACATTTGTGGGTGAGGAATTGACCAGTTACGTTGTTTTCCTGGTATGCTTTCCAGGTTTGCAGTACAATTTCCTGCCAGAACCGGGTTTTGCTTCCTGGGCATCACTTTTAACGATCAGCTCCGGGGTGTTCCATAGGTTAACCATGCCTATTCTATGTGATATGTCTTTTAACATCTTCAACCATGGTGTACATACGTCCCTATCGAGGGTCACTAGCTCTTTCACGCTGTCCTTAAACCTTACTAGTTCCCTGGTAGACCACAGTCCCGTATAGCAAGGGTTTGAGTAGAGCCACTAGGTGTATTGGGTTTAGGGCTAGATCGAGTCGCAATGGCGTAATAGGGGAGCTTGGGGGAAGATTAAAAAGTCCCCTTATGAACTTATTTTTGACCCTTGTCAACACCTCTGCTGGGGCATGGCCCCAGATCTCAGCTCCATAAGTTGCTGATGCTACCGCTGTTGCTCTATACACAGTGATGATCGGAGACAGAACGGCTGACATTTCACTCATACAAAATCAGAGAAATTCAGCCATTATAGTTACCTGAGTTAACTATAACTTGCGCCCCCGCAATGCACTGCTTATAACCTCACATATTACATCACTCAGAGACATCACTGATGACAACTCAAATTACATCACTGATGACATCACTGATGACATCATCCCCAGAATCTCTGATGCACCCACTCACACCCCCATAAAACCTTTCATACACCAACTCCAACTTTCACACTACCATTCTTGAAACCATTGACACACTCATACCAGTACTTACATACCCACTCACTGATTCATAGGTCTACACACACATCCACTCACTCACCCATGCAGCCACTCATACACCCACTCACTCACTAATACAGCCACTGATATATCCACTCATACAGCCATACAGCCACTCAGATACAGTCAGTCACTCATAGAGCTACTCACACACCTACTAAGTCACCTATAGAGTCAATCACACAGCTGTTTACTCACCTATACATTTATACACACACACACTCATTTATTCATACAGATACTAACACATACTCACTTACCTATACAGTCACTGACAAAAGCACACACTCACCCATACGGCCACTCATGCAATCACTCAGTCATACATGCAGTCACTTATACTCCAACACTCACCTATACTGCCTTTCACATATGCAGTTACTCACCCATATACCACTGACACATCCATTAATTCACTGACACAGCCATACACACACTCACTCACCCATACAGCTCCACACACATGCACTCACTAGCCGATACAGCCACTGACTCACCCACTCGCTCATCACACACCCATAGAGGTACTCAGACAACCAATCACTCACCCATATAGAAACTCACATACACAGTCACATACCCATGCAGCCACTTATTTTATTTATTTATTTATTTAGAGAGTTTTATATTGCGCTGACAAGATCCGAGGGTATCAGGGCACTTTACAACATGTACACAGGTAAATAAGAGAGAGCAGACAGACAGAGCAACATGGAGAGTCTTTGGGAAGGTAATACGGTGTATTGGTCCGAAGGTTGAGAGTCTTTGGGAAGGTAATACAGTGTATTGGTCCGAAGGTTAAAGGTGACGTGCGAGGAGGAGATCCTTACATTTTTTTTTGATGGTCATGAAGGAGGGGTTAGTTCTGAGATCTGCTGGTAGGGAGTTCCAGATTTTGGGGGCATTTCCCGAAAAGGAGCACGCCAGGGCTTTTTGTTTGTGTCTCTTTGGGGGGATGAGAAGTAGGTTGTCGGTGCTCCTCAGGTTTCTTGCCTGGCCTGCCTTGGTGAGCTTGGCTGCAAGGTAGACTGGTTTGCCAGTGTGAAGGACTTTGTGGGTGAGACAGGCAGTTTTGAACTGGCAGCGAGCTTCAATGGGGAGCCATTTGAGGTTTTTCAGGGAGGGTGAGATATGATCGTGCCTTTTGCTCCAGTGACCATCCTTGCTGCTGCGTTTAGAGTTGTTCTCATGGGGGCTAGGTGAGATTTTGCTGTGCCTGTGAGGGTAGCATTTCCGTCGACTAGTCTGGATAGAACCAGGGCTTGCGTTGCGGTCTTGAGATCATTAGGCGGGAAGGAAGGGCTTGATTTTGTTGAGTAGTTTTAGTTTGTAGTGGGCACTCCTAGCAGTAGCCTTTATGTGCGAGCTCATGTTCAGGTTAGGGTCCAGTAAGATGCCCAGCGAATTGGCGGAGCCGGTCAGGGTACGGTCGAAGTTTAGGGAGTCCATAAGCTTAATCCATTCTTGAACCTGGAGGGTTTGTCCGTCGTTAGAGAGGAGAAGGATTTCCGTCTTGTCTTGGTTAAGTTTTAGGTCGTTGTGTGTTAGCCAGTTTTGATTTTTTTTTAGGGTATCGTTGAGACGGCGTATGTCTTCTGGGGAGGAGACTTCCAGGTAGAGCTGGATGTCATCTGCGTATAGGTGGTAGGTGATGTTGGCTTGATTGATTATGGTGGGGAGGGGTTGCATGTAGATATTGAAGAGAGTAGGTGAGAGGACTGAGCCCTGAGGGACACCTCTGGTTATAGTGGAGGTATCGGAGATTGCGTTATTTATTTTGATTTGTTGAGAATGGTTGTGGAAGAAAGAGGTGAACCATTTCAGCACCATGCCGTCTGCTCCAATCCGTTGTTTTAGTGAGTTGAGAAGAAGTTTGTGGTCCACCGTGTCGAAGGCCGCAGATAGGTCTAGGAGGATGAGCAGGCAGCAGTGTCCGGCATCCATACATTTGTGGATGTCGTCTGCTATATTTAGTAAGGCTGTCTCTGTGCTGCAGCCCTTTCTAAAGCCTGATTGGTGAGAGTCCAAGAGATTGTTTGTGTCGATGTGCTGGTTGAGTTGGAGTAGGACACATTTCTCGAGGATTTTGGCCAGGAAGGGCAGGTTTGAGATAGGCCTGAAGTTGTTAAGGTCCTCGGGGTCTGAGTCTGGTTTTTTTAGTAGTGGAGAGACTTGGCCAAGTTTTAGGCAGTCTGGAATTACCCCCGTGTTTAGCGAGCTGTTTATTATCATCGTCCAAAGGGGTGAAATGACGTGACTGAGGTTTTTTGCCATGGAGGCCGGGAGGGGGTCTGCGAAGTGGGAGGAGGGTTTTGAGTTCGCAATTAGTTTGGAGCTGTCCATTTCTGAGAGTGGCTTAAATGCTGTCCAGAAATTTAGGGTAGAGGGGGATCCTGGGGTTTGGTTGCCCTCCTTGGTCTCAGGGAGGGGGATTACTACTTCGGAGTCAGGCGCTTGTGTGAGGCTATCGAGGGAGGACTCAATCAACGTGATTTTCTCATCAAAGAATTTGGCAAATTTATCGCAGAGTTCTTTGTAGCCCTGAGGGGCTTTAGCGGGAGGTTTCGAAGTCTGGTTTTTTATGATGTTGAAAAGGTTTTTTGGACTATTTATTGCATTGTCAAGGGCGCTGCGGAAAAAGGCTGCTTTTTCTTTGATGATGTGGTTTTTGTATGTTCTGCGTTCTGCTCTGAGTCGGTGGAGGTGAGTTGAGGAAGGGTTGACTCGCCAGAGTCTTTATGCAGCTCTGAGTTGTCGTCTTTCTGAGTTGAGATCCTTGGTGAACCAGGATCTCGAATGGGTGTCTCTAATCTTTTTTAGTTTCAGAGGGACTACTTGGTCTAGGACGGCTGTCATTGTAGAGTTAAAGTGGGTTGTGAGTTCGATTGTTGAGAGGTCGCCTGAATTAGGTGGAAGGCTAGAGATCATTTTTTGCTCCAGCTCAGCTAGGGGAGCTTGGCTTAGGTTTCTGGACCACTGAAGGGTTTTCTTAGTATGGATGGGGTATGATTCTTCCAGGTGTAAGTGGAACAGGATGATGCAGTGGTCTGACCAATCAACTGGGAGGATGTTGTTGATGGTTATCGTCTTCTCTTGGGCTATGATGGCGTCAAGGGTTGAGCCTCTGTTGTGGGTTTGTTCTGTGCAGTGTTGGTTGAGGATGTGCTCGAGTAAGAGTTCTTTTAAGGATTGGATTTGGGTGTTTGATTCATCAGGCACTCATACACAAACTGATTCAACAGTACACCGTGGTATGTATATTTAACACTCATAAACTTTTTAGAAAAACACACATTGACACTGGATGATGTCATCAGTGATGTCATTTGAGTTGTCATCAGTGATGTCATCAGTGATCTCACTCACCATGCCATGAGTGATATAATATGTGAGGTCATAAGCAGTGCATTGCGGGGGCCCAAGTTATAGTTAACTGAGGTAACTATAACAGCTGGATTTCTCTGGTTTTGTACGAGTGAAATGTCAGCCTAACTATAATGTTCCTGAAACCTTTGGTTTTTCAGTGAATTTCTAAGCTTTTTAAAATGTTAATTCCTAACTATAATGTCCCTGAAACCTTTGGTTTTTTTCAGTGAATTTCTAAGCTTTTAAAAAATGTTAATTCCTAACTATAAAATCCCTGAAACCTTTGGTTTTTTTCAGTGAATTTCTAAGGTTTTTAAATGCTAATATCTAATTATAACATCCCTGTAACCTTTGTTTTTTTATATATATATTATGTAGATATGTAGTTATAGTTAGGACCTAGTTTTCATAGGAAAAGCGATTTTTGTTTTGCCAATAACTTTGGTGCCGTTTGATGAACCTTCATGAAATTTTCAAAACCAATTTGTCAGTCACTTCAGCTGCTGTCTTGAAAGTTTTGGGGTGCTCTATCGTGCAGGGAAGAGAAAAAGTGGGGGGTCCCAAAATGCATTTTCCCCATGATATTTCCCATAGGGATTTGAACCCAACTACAGCCCGACTCGCTGGACGGAATTACACCAAATTTGGCAGAAAGCTAGCTCTTGGTCCAGAAAGAGTGCTTTTTGTTATTTGGTGTAAATCCATTAAGTAGTTTCAGAGATATTAACCAAAATCCAAATTTATATATCTATGGCCACGGATCCTCCATGGATCCACTTGCAATGGATTTGCTGCTCCGTGTGCCACAGCAGGGCCCTGATTGGCTGGCTGCAACCTGAGAGAAAAGTTGTGGCTGCCATTTTATGTGTCGGGAAACAGTCCCTTGGGATGAAAAGAAGCATTTTAAACAGATAGAGGGGTCAGGGTAGAGGCACCCTGACCCTATGAATGTCTTAAAAATGAGGTGAAAGCATTTTTTTGGGTCATTCGTGAAATCCGCGGAGCCGTTGCAGGGCTCAGCGTGGCCCCCGCATAAATCTGTGAACTGCGTCGTGAAGGTACATGGGGGCGCGCTGAGCGTTGCGTAGAATTTGCAGATTTGCAGAAATACCCAACCACATTGGGCTTTTTCGCTGGAAGCATGGAAATGGTTAAAGAAATACTGACCATTTAGAAGTGGTATAACAAAAAAGAAAGATGAAAGGAATGCTGTGATTTGTTAACTGGAGCGGCATATGTAAGAGCACATGGGGAGGGGTAGCCATTTTACCTGCTTTACTACTGGGAGAGGAGTTGGTTTCTAGGAGTTGTGACTGGATATTTGGAATGAAAACAGATGTGATCAGAGATAGAAATAAAACTGGGAGAACAGCAAAGAGCTTTTACAGGTATGTTAATTAGGTTGTAGTATATAAAAGTATATTTGTGAGTGTATCTAAGCTGAAAGAAAATGTGTACCTTCTAGAGATTATACTAGAAGGGAAAATAGAATGGAGCTTAGATGAGAACATTAACTAAAAATACCTTTTTTTCTTCCCAAAAAATACCTTTTCTTCCCACTTTAGCCCCCGCCCTCTACTAACACCTACAACATAAATCTTGCAGTTGAAACCTTTGAGAAGGCAATCATCCAGGCCCTCGACATTATCGCCCCCCTGACCAAAGTCAAACACAAGCATAAAATGTCACCTTGGTTCACTGAAGCCTTAAAATCTGACAAACGGGCAATCAGGAAAGCCGAATGAAAATGGAGGAACTCGAAAAGCACTGAGGACAAGCAGGCATATAAATCTGTACATAGGCACTACCTAGACAATATTAAAACAGCCAAAAAAATCACATAGGAATTTACTAGTCCCGCCTCTTGCCAGTCTGAATACCCTGCTTCACAGGATTGGGTGGACACACTGTCCACCTTCTTTGAGGAAAAGATTAACACTATCCACAGCCTCTTTCCTAACCAGATATGTGAACATTATCACCACCTGTCCGACTGCGATCACACACCCACCTCAATTTCTCTAAATTAATTCACCATATTCACACAAGAGGATGTTAGCACTGCCTTTTCTAAGTTCAAATCAGGCTCCCCAACCGACCCAGTTTCACCTCACATTTTGTCTATTATCGGACCAGCTCTTCTCAAAAGCCTCACTGTCCTCTTCAATTCATCTTTAAGTGACGCAACGGTTCCCACTAAATGGAAAGCAGCTATGGTCAAGCCTATTTTAAAAAAACATACCTCAGACTCTAAGGAACCCAAAACTATCGGCCCATTTCTCTTCTCCCTTTTTTGGGGAAAGTCCTCGAGTCCTTAATCAATAAGCAACTCTCAACCTTTCTAGAGAGTAACAAATTGTTGGACTCCTCCTCCCAATCGGGGTTCCGGGCAGCCCACAGCACGGAAACTTCGTTGATAGAGGTAGTTGATAACATTAGACTCACCCTGGACGCCGGACAGTCAGCCATGCTGGTCCTACTCGATCTATCGGCTGCCTTTGACACCATCTCCCACAGGACTCTAGTGAATCGACTGTGGGAGTTGGGAGTCAGGGGAACTGCCTTAAACTGGCTCAGGAGTTACTTAACTGACCGTTCATCGACGGTACACATTGGTACCCTCATCTCTCGTAGCCAACTGATAGATAAGGGCGTCCCCCAGGGCTCCATCCTAAGTCCTACGCTCTTCAATCTATATGTGGCACCCCTAGCAAGAATGATCAGATCTCATGGGTTTGATACCATTTCGTACGCAGACGACACGCAACTACTGATCACTCTTGGCCCAGATTTAACTGACACCAAACTCCGATTTATAAAGTGCATGACCGACAATAATGTCTGGACGCTAACCAATCATTTGCAACTCAATGCCAGCAAGACGGAGATCATCCTCTTTGGGAAAGCCCAAGCTCTATGGTCCAGCGACTGGTGGCCTCTCAATCTCGGCCCCTGTCCCTCTCCCAAACTGGTGGTCCGTAATCTTGGAGTGAAGATCGACAACAACTTGTCCTTGAAAGACCATGTTAATCATGTGACGGGCATCTGCTATGGTGGTGAGCAGTCAAAATATCGAAAATAATATATTGATATACAATAATATCGAAGTTAAAATATCGAAGGGACAGAATATCGAAGGGACAGAATATCGATGGACAGAATATCGACCCTAAGGTAAGTAATATCGAATTTTTAATATCGATGTTACTAATATCGATATTTTTATTATTGTTATGTATTTTGTTATGTTTTTAATATGTATGTGTTATATGTGTTTTTGTTAAGTGTTCTACTTGTTTAAAAATATATGTATACAATTTTTATATGTTAATAAAAAAAAAATGTAAGTTAATTTTTTTTTTTTGTACTGTAGCGGGTTGTGGGTTTATAGGGGAATAGGGTGGGAAGTAATTTAATTATACTAAATTAATTATTAATTTTTAGGAATTATAAATTAATTTTAATTATTTTTTGCGTTTAAGTTATGTAGCGGGTTGTGGGTTTATAGGGGAATAGGGTGGGAAGAAATTTAATTGTAATTAAGTTATAATTTATTTTAATTAATTGTTATTGATAATTATATAATTGTTAATTAATTAATAATTGGTAATTAATTTTTATTAATTGGTGATTAATTTTTATTAATTCATTAATTGATCATCATGTAATTTAAATGTAATTAACTTATAATTTATTTTAATTAATTGGTATTGATAATTATATTATTGTTAATTAATTGATAATTGGTAATCAATTATTATTAATTGGTAATTAATTATTATTAATTAGTTATTAATTTTTATTAATTGATTAATTGATCATTATGTTAAGTGTATTATTTTATCATTGAAGTGGGTTGTGCGTTTATAGGGGAATACTTTTGGAAGTAATTGAAATCTAATTAAAAGGCCCATTACGATACCGGGCGTAAAAAAATCCGCCACCCATGAAAGCGGCAAAAATCCGCCCGCCTACACCTTCTGAATACCGATCCAGCAATCATGATGCCTCGAACCGAAAACCGCCAGCGGCGGAAAAAACACACAAAATACCGCCCGCCCTTGCCCGAGTCGGAGTCAAACCGCCCGCCACGGACGGAAAGACGCACGACAACACAAAACCGCCCGCCCTCACGGTCGAGACACCGCACGTGAAATTACGATCGCACCGACATGAGGGCGGAAAAACAACAAATACACCGCCCGCCAGCCGAAACAACACTGAAGAAAATGGACACGGCAGAAGCCATGGCGGCCACGTCCCTGCACAGAAACAGCCGCGGACTCAAACAAACACACACAACATGGCAAACAAGTCCACACAGCAACCCACGCACAAATACACAGACAAAGTACACATCCCGAAAACACACCACCCCTGGACAAACAAATAAACTACAAAGCCCAGAACACCAGCCACAACACACCTGAAAACAACAGACCATCAGGACACACCCAAACAGGTAAGTACAAAAGCAGCCCCTCCACAGACCACAACCCCTTGCAACATTGCAAAGCAGAGAGGAGAGGAGAGGACACAGTGACACAGCAAGGACAGCAGCACACCACAGATACGCACACATCACACCCACCACCACCACCACCACCAAACACCGGCACCACAAACCCCCTGCACATCACACATCACACACCGCACCAGCACCACAAACACCATGGCATCACACAGAATGCCCAAGTTCACTTCCACTGAGCTGACGGTCATGGTCGACGAGATCGTCAAGGTGCACACACAAATCTATGGCAACCAGGTCCAGCACACACCACTAGCCACCAGAAACAGAATGTGGAACAGAATTGTAGACCAGGTCAATGCAGTCGGGACGGTACCCAGAAACAGAGGAGAGATAAACAAACGGTGGAACGACATCAAAAGCCTGGTCAAGAAGAAGGAGAGCAAAAATCGAGAGCTGGCTGCCACGACTGGCGGAGGGAATCCCACGCATTACAAGACCTTCAAAGCGTGGGAGGAGAAGGTGCGAGTCATCATCCATCCGGAGATCCTCACCGGATTACCAGGGGAGTGGAGGCTGGTAAGTACAAACAAATGTATACCAGCACACCGCTATGTACTCACATGCACTACCACCATGCCATAGCTCCGAGGGACAAACACCCCCATGTCCAGTACACAATACACAACACATCACACACACATGCAACAGGCACCACCACACACACAGCCCAAACATATCAACTAACAAATCCATGGGGGCATGTGTACACCCAGCCAGCCACGTAACTACCAACAGGTCCCCTAGTACTCCAGAAGCACCACAACGAGCACCCCCACACCCATGTGGCAGCCGTAGCTGCACCAACCGACAAGTAACAGGTAAGTAGCCGCAACACAAAGGCAGTGGGTGGGAGGGGGGACAGCTGAAGTACAACACACACCAGGCCCCTAGTCCTACAGCACAGCAAGGCGGAGCACCCCCCACAGCCCACACCCACGTAGCAGCCACTGCAGTGCACACCGGCAGCCGACAGGTAGACAGCCCGCCCCAGGACAAACGGTGTCAGTGGGTGTCCAGCCACCACCACGACCCATAACACCGCCCCCACCCCCACAGACCTGCAACATGGAGCACCCCCCCGCCCATAACCATGTTGCATCCAGTCCAGTGCACGCTCAAAAACAACCTGCAGGTGGGAAACTGGACAGGGCGGGGTGACTGGAGGCATGAGGACTGAATTACGACTAACACATGGGACATGTCAAGTAGCAGAGGAACACGCAGCACTGCTCCCTGCCACAACCATGTGAACAATGTGCACACGGACATGAACCACAGAGTCACACCCCACATGACCCATCACAGACACAGCAACACCCAAGGAGCCACGTCTGCATGCACAAGTCACACTGATCACAGAACCACACGGCAGGCACAGTGCAACCCATCACACACAACTGCAACACCATCGAAGTCCTGTCCATGTAGCCCCTACTGCCTGTCAACCACACATCCCACAACTACGCCCATGTAAGACATACCACACTTGACGCAACAGCGTGGAACAACATGAATGCACACGAACACCACTGGACCCATCAAACACACAGACACACAATGCACATACAACATACCATCCATCTCATCCGTCAGCCCCAGTCACATGAAAGGTATGTCATCCGAACAGCTGGTCCACATACAGTAGTCACGCAAAGAAACATGCCCATGACAAATCATGTGCCAGAAGTGAATGAAGCGCACGTCACACTGTGAGCAACAACACACATAACATGGGCCACACCCCCCCGAGCACTGCATTGATGCACATGGCACAGGGCAGCACGCACACCAAGGAATTGGACCATCTGCAATACGTCGTGTGGCACACAACCATCACTCACTCATAACAATGCGTCCAATTACATGGCCAGAAATCACAACACACAGCAAATATGCAGGGTATGTCAGACATACACACACCTCAGACCATGCACTGTCATGTTGCCACAACACGTGTCACGTTCTGCACCCATGGCACACAGTATGTACCCCAAAAGCATAGTTCATCTCAAATGCGTTTCAGGGGGCTGACCCCCATTATGCCATCTGCGTTTCTAAGCGTTCCATATGAACCCCCAAAGCATAGTTCATCTCAAATGCGTTTCAGGGGCTGACCCCCATTTTGCCATCTGCGTTTCGAAGCGTTACATTTGAACCCCAAGAGCATAGTACAAACCAACCTCCACGATGGGTCTGGAGTCCGCATACACCAGAGCCACAAAAAGCAGGAGCACAGCAACACACCCATCGGCATTGCCAATCCGTCCCATGCCACATGTCCACAGCACACAGTCCCATTGGCATGCCCACACAACAACAAATAGCACAGCCACACACACAGCTCCGGGAAACCTGTGCACGACTGTGCACGAACTGTGGATGTCAGACAACCTACACATACTTTGTCATGTGCAACACAATAACATATCTCATTCCCCCACAGGTGACGAACTGCTGGATGCTGGAGATGGAGACAGCAGCCAGCACAGCCAGCCTGCAAGCCCCCAACAAGGACTCACAGATGTGGAGGATCTGTCCTCCGATTCGGACACGGACCACCCAGCAGGCCCATCTGGTGTGGCAGGGCCCAACCGCACCCCAGGCACCCTCCCACCCACCAACCCATCATCCAGGGCTGATGACCACTCACAGCCCCCTGCTGCCACTGTCGTAGCGGCCACTACCACTGTTGTGGCGGCCACTCCCACGGTCGTTGTGGCCACTCCCACTGCCGCAACCACCACCACGTCATCACTGGCCCCAGCCCCAGCGCAAGTGGTGGTCCGGCCGACTGGGTCCACCCTGGGAGCCACAGCGAGGACCGTGGTGAGCAACGTGGCTAGTGGGCAGGTCGGTGGCAGCAGTACTGGTAGGAGGAGCAGGGCCAGGCCAACGCCAACTGTGCCTGGGAGCCAAGCCCTGCCGCCAATCGACAGAGTCCTTGGGGCCTATGAGGAGGCCCAAGGCGAATGGGCCAGGTCGGCAAGCGACACGCGGGAGGTCCTTGCGGTGTTGAGGTCCATGGACGCCCACATGGCCCAAATCGTGGACCTCATGGGCCAGCTGGTGGTGGGGGGGAGGGCACAAGCAAGGCCAGCAACACCACCTCCGCCACCACCTGCTGTGGCGCAGGTTCGTGCAGCATCGCGTTCCCCTGCGTCCACAGCGAGTGAGCACTCCTCAACCACCACCAGCGGAACATCAACACCCCCCTCCCAAACATGGAAGGGGCCGTCCGAAGTGGAAACAGGTGTCCAGAGAGGACTTCGCCCGCACCAAACGCCAGTGAGTCAGCCAGCCACCTTGACCACCTACTGCATTGACTTGGAATACGATCCTAGCCCACACTGCCATGTGAATGGCATGTGTCTGTTGGACTGTGGACATAGAACTCCATGGGTACACCTTGACCATCACGCAGCCATGACCGTCAACTCATTGTCACAACATGCACCACATTTGTCATCACTTGCACACAATCACATGTCACCGCTGTTAATAAATACACCTTGATCACAATCGGCTTAATGTGTCCTGGGTTTATTCCACGATGTGCAATCGCCACGATGAGCAGAATAGCATCTGCTGTGTGGCATGTCGATGGGACAGGAGAGGCTGCAGGGACCTAGGGGTGAAAAACAGAACAAGAGTACATTCAATGAGTGTGTCACACACTCATCACACAGTACTTGTCACCAACTACAAGCAATGCACACACATCTCTGAGAGCAACAGGGCACAATGCTACAGCCACTGACAGTGGCATACCAACCTGGACATGGACCATTGACACACAGCACTCAGTGAACAAAAGGCCCCAGTAACAGAGCACACATACACCTGCACAACTACAGCCACATCAGCCGTCGTACATGGTCACTCACCGTCAAGTGAAGTAGCGGGCGATGAGCTGCTGACGCACATTCACAGCTTCATCCTCTCCACTGTCCTCTTCACTGGAGCTGTCCTGGTGTGCAGGCTGGGGCCTTGGTTGATCTCCGTCATCCACAATTAGGGGGATCTGCTTTCGAATGGCCAGATTGTGCAGCATGCAGCAAGCCACCACTATCTGGCACACCTTCTGTGGGGAGTACGCCAGCGCACCCCCGGTGCGGTCCAGGCATCTGAACCTGGACTTGAGGAGGCCAAAGGTACGCTCGACCACACGTCTGGTCCTCCCATGTGCCTCATTGTAGCGGTCATCTGCTGGGGTCCGAGGATTTCGTAATGGACTGAGCAGCCAGGGCCCATTCGGGTAAGCCGAGTCACCTGGGCGTGGGGGACACAGAGAACCGTTGCAATTCAAACAGGACAGTAGACAGCATCCTTAAGCCAGCACGCTACACAACTCCACATACTCACCGACAATCCAGCCACGGTCCTGTTGCAGATTGGTCATCAGTCGTGGTAATATGCTGTTTCGCATGATGTGCGCGTCATGGGCCGAGCCTGGGAACTTTGCACACACGTGGGAGATGACCATGTCCGCAAGGCACACCACTTGCACATTCAGGGAGTGCGTGTGCTTCCGGTTGCGGAAGAGCTGCTCAGTGGCCTGTGGTGGGACAAGGCCAACATGGGTGCAGTCAATGGCACCAACGACGTGTGGGATCCGTCCAAGGGCATAGAATGCACCCTTCACTGCCGCCAACTCACGTGCCCTGGGGAATCGGATGTACCTGTTCCTGTACAGCATCATGGCTGCCAGTACATCCCTCAGCACCATGCTGAACATGGGCTGGGACATCCCACCTCCACTGCCCACTGTGTGCTGGAATGACCCAGTGGCGAAAAAATGCAGTGCAGCCATCACCTTAGCCGTGGGGGTGAATGCTGTCGGATACACCCTGCGAGGACGGAGGTGGGGTTACAACATGGCACATAGTCGATGCAGGGTTGGTCGATCCAGACGAAATTTCCGGATGACCTCAGAATCCTCCATGTCCGCCAACAATTGGTAAGGGCGGTAAATGTTTGGTCTCCACCTAGGAAAGATGGAAGTGGACACATGTCAAAGCAACACGCCACATGGCATTTTCACATACACATAACTGATATGACAGAGCAAGAACATGAGTCACAGAACAGCTGTCATGCAGGGACAGCACAGCCACAATACACTTACACAGGTCTCCCACCAATAGCAATGGGCAGTGACACAAACCATTGCTATGTGCATGCACATGGGGATCCAGGCCTCAATGACCTGTGAGGCGTGCTGATGGGGACTGACTGCATATTCGGCAAGCGGCAACACCACTGCAACATGACTGGCTGCTGTGCATCACACTGCTTCCGAGGCTGCATGAGTATGGCACACACCAACGACGATGTGGGCACAGGCTGAGTGGCCAAGACAAGTGGGACCTGTGGCACGAGGGGATATGAGACAGTCATTGGTGTCACCACTGCACCCTAAGTGCAGCACTGTACGGATCACACCTCCAGAAGCATTGTCAGGTGTACACATTGACAGCCCCATGCCAACACGGCTGTGTGCTTGCAAATTCACGTCACATGTGACACGTAACCTTGCACGTGCCAAGTGGCAGATGTACATAGTGAGAGATGACATGCGTGTGCATATGCGTATACCATGCACCCATGCCAATGTGCAGATGATGACATGCTAACAGACATGTGGGGGCCGGCCACTGGCCGTCCCTGCCTATGCACACGGCATGTTGTGGCCCCGTCCATTGTGCACCTGCACCCACACGCACATCATGGCCACACCTGCAGATGCAGTGCGCACATCATACTGTGTGGTGCACATGGCATCAGCGGACTGTCACCAACATGGGCCAGGCCATTACGGTTAACTCCGATGACCCTCGCGGTTGCACCCTGCGTGTTCCACTATGGAGGTAGGCGTCCCGGGCCAGCTGGGTGCAGGCCAACGTCTGCAATTGCCAATGCAGGTCTCAGTGCACTTGTTGCTCGTGTGAATGTCAGGCTGGGCCATGCTGCCCCTCTCAGTCCCAGCAAGCCTGGCCTGCACATTGACTGCACAATGCCAGTAGGTGACAGCACCGACTGCCTAGTGGGTTGCATGTGTCTCCTGTTCAGGACCCTCCAGATGGGCGCTAACTCAGTACTGACTATTGGACACACCATGTCTCGTGATAGGGATGTGTGTGTGGGATGGTGGCACTGAATGTGACCTCCTTTGCGTGGTGGGCCATGCACAGGGCGAGTACGTCGATGATTGCGCAGTGTTGGTCACAGTGGGTGCACCCACACAGATGTGTTGCCCTATGTTCATTTTCTATGTCCGCATGATAATGGACTGTAGGTGTGGGCAGACTACACATTGGTCGATGTGCTGTCAATTTGAATGTGCCTTCACACCAGGCACAGCTGCCCCTGCACATGTGACCCCTGCTGCACTCGCTGCTGGGTCTGTGGAGCTGATGCACCATCTGTGCGTGGGGCGGACAGCTCTCCTCACTACCGTCATTGCGCATGTCATCACTTTGCCGCAGGTGACATGGATCATGGAGGGCCCACATGTACGCGTGGGTGGCCTCAACAAGTGTGTCCAATGGTTGTCACCCCCAGTCAGTGCTTCGAATGTGAATGATGTTGTGCTGGTGCTAATTTCAATGTGGTGGGTGGGCGGGGCTAGGTGCGGGCTTACATGCAGGACATGGGAGGGTGATCGGATTGGCGACTAGTTGCAATACACACGGGGCACGTCTTTTCCTGTCCACATCAGGGTCATTCCTTGAACTCACTGACAGTAATACAGTCGTCTTTGTCCCTGTCCTCATGGCCTCCCCTCGCTCCCCCCAATATGCATTTGCACCTGTGGGGCTAGCGCATGCAGATGCAGCCCCAAGCTCGCCCCGGAGAGGCCAAGGAGTGTATGTGTGGGTCCAGTTGAACGAGTGGTCTGTCTCACGGCATGATGTGTGGCGGGACGCCGTCCACCTGCGTGGTGCCCCGACTCGAGACCCGGGCAACATAGACAATGCATAGCAGTCTCCGCAGTCCGGATACACCACCTGCGACACACAGAGGCTGTAGCTGCCCTAGCGGCCCATGCCGCATCCATCTGGGGCTGATGGACCCACACATTCACTCTTTTGCCTCACTGGGGCGGGATCGGAGGTGCTTGCGCACGCGCTGGCTTCTCTGTTGCAACGGCATGTGACGTGTGTGGAGATGTAGGCAATGGGTGGGATGGTGCAAGCCACCTTCCGTGACGTCACTCCTGCTCGTGATGTGTGCGTCCCCCCAATACTTCCATATGACTTGTGCCATGCTACACATTGAGGATGTTTTGCCTGCGTGATGTGTCCCGGAGGAGCGCGCCGAGTCCTCTCCCCCACCATGCTCCACTGCCATCCCGTGCCCTGGATTGCCTGTGCAGGTTGACATTGTTGGGGATACACCTGGTCGGCAGTGGCTGTGTGTGCCTTGTCAAGGGCCTGGCGGGCGCACAACAGGATCCAGCTTGTCCACAGAGGGTGGGCTGACGTGTATGCCTGATACCGCATTGTTCGTGTGCCCGGCTGCTGTGCACACACGTGTTCACATCCCCCCCCGACAGGTGGCCTTTAACATTGCCCAGGGAAGCGGTAATGTGCAGTTCCGGACCCCTCCCGACACAGCGTGTTTCAACTTTGCATGTGCGCATCTACCCGTCACACCCACCCACCTGAGCGAAGCGTCACTCCCGCTTCACACGACACATGTGTGTCTTCCACAGTTGTGCTACTCATTTGCGTTAACATCCAATGACAGTGGACTAGATAGTCATGTCACGACTGCCGTGTACATCACACACTCTCATCATCTCACATTCGTACTTGTGAAAGGAATCAGCAGAGACAGTTTCTTTCTTCAAACCATGTATTGTGACTTATGTCCTCTGTGATGCAGTATAGTGGACACTACTGGCAGCGGAATGCATGTGGAGGATATACTGAGCATGATTACACATAGCTAAGGGTGTAGGGGTACATGTGATTAGCTGTTGCATGTGGGATGTGGGCTTCAGAGTTACATCTGCTTGGCCGTTGCTGTGCTAATGTTCATTTGCAAATAGCTGCGGTGCTGCGGACTTTGACACAGACGGTATACATTTAGCCTACCAGACCGCTTGGCATCATGGGCACAGTCCATCTCAGTTCCATGTGACAGGTGTGCTGCTGTTGTTACTCATGCACGCGTGCGTGTGAGTTGACATCAGGGCATGGGCTTACGTGCATGCAACGGCGTCCCACTTGTTGTTGCCATATGGTGGCTACTGGACATGTCACAGTCACTGGGGTCGTGTTGTTGTTGTATGCACTTGTCGTCCATGCAAAGGTCCTGTTACGGGATTTCCGGGGAGGGGAGAAGGGGTGCAGCTCTCACATACTCCAGCCGAGCGATTCCTGTCCACTGTGCGGTGCATATGTCCATGGGCGCAGGATCCATGTCATGGCATAGTTGTACGTGCAGTTCTGTCCATGTGGGTGTGATACACATATCCCATGCCACTGCCTCCCCCGATACATGCAGAGTTCCTGGATGTGATGGGGAACAGAGTGCATGTCCCGGACACATCCGATGTCATGGCAGTGTCGTTGATGGTGTGGTATCAGTTGCAGGTCGTTTGGTATGGCTGTTGTAGTGGTTACTGGCCAGTCCGTGCGTAAGCTAAGCATGGGTACAGTGTCGGACATCATGGCTCAATTGGGGGATTGCGTCGGGGTCCTACGAATTGACAGGTTGACAGGTATGAGATGGCTTCCTGCAGGGCTTCCATTTCATTGGTGGTATACATGTTTGCCAGCCAATGTAGCGGATGGTGGCTGTCACGGTGTTGTTCGTAAGTTGTCCCTTGTAGGAGCATGATGGGGCATGCTGGGTGACATTCGATGTAGCTGTGATCCATGATCCGTCGTGTGGAGGCACAGTGGTCCCATTGCAGTGTGGGTCCAATGTTCGCCACATACGCCATGCCCCCATAGGCTGAACAGACCCTGTCGTGTGCGTCCAGAGGGTGGAATAGTGGTAGCAGGTCCGCCCTTGGACATGCCGGGTTGGAGAGGCACAACTCCACAGGATGGTGGAAGGGACACCTCCGACAGTAGAAGACGGGTATGATGCAGCTGAACAATGCGATGCGGTAAGTCAGTCGGTAACTTACGTTCAGCAGGGATAGGGGTTCGCATCCCATTATCTGTATCAGGTTGTGTTTGTACAGCTTGACCTGTCTGGCGTAGTTGGGTAGGTGTGTTGTAGGTGCCATTTTGCTGCGGGGCGATGTGGTGGCGTGCTCCGGCTGTGTGTGCAGTCTGCAGTGTGCAAGCTCCGAGGTTGCTGTGAGGTCTGTGATGGTCGTAGGGGGCAGGACTTGTGTTCTGTTAGCTTGTGCGGAGGACACGGGCCCTCATCCCACGTGCTTCTCTGAATGTTCAAGGTCAGTGGTGTGTGACTCCTTCCAGATAACTTGCATGGGAACGGCATGGGGGAGTTTTATATTTTTCTTTCCCGTTCGGTATGTTCTTAGGTGATATGCGCTATCTGCCCTGTGGTCGGTTTCCTCTGCATGCCTGTGTTGGTCTTTTTTTGGGACAATGGCTGTATTCTCCGGCTTGTTTAGTCGGGTTGTGGTTTCGGAGTTGGAATGGAAGGTCATTCAGTGCTGTCTGCTCTCCCGTGTGTGGGCGGCAGGCTGTGTTTCCGCTAGGTGTTGGGCCTTGTGTGTGGGTGTCATTCTTGGGTCCACCTGTTGTCGGTCCCCGGGCTCTTTGGTGTTCCGTTGTGTATGTCTGGTTCATGGGTGCAGGGTGGTATGGGTGTTTCTGTGTGGTATTGGCGTACCTCTTCCCGACGGGGCCCATGTTCTACTGGGTGGTGTTGCCGCCGCTGTGTGCTTCACCATGTTTGTCACACAGGGGAGTGTCCTGATGTTGCGTGACTTCACTGACATGTGGGCGTCGGTTGTGTGACGTTGGGTGTTGTCCGTGAATTGGGCGTTGGGGACATGACTGTGGCAGGCCTGTCACGTGTCATGTGCGTTCTGGGTGTGGCTGGTGTGTGTGGTGCTTGGTTGTGTCCCTGTGTTGTTTGTGTGCAACGCATACATGGCGTTATGGTTGGGCGCTGAGTTGTGCGCATGTGTGGCTGCGTCATCGCCGCTGTGCTGCGGTGCCGTGACGGGGTCGTTAGTTCCTGGTCCCAGGTGGTGTGCCCATGATAGTTGCGAGATGTTGCAATTTGCCCTGTGTTACATTTGTGGGTGCAGTGGTGGATGTGTCTTGTCCACGCAGGGGTGTTGGGGGTGCCATGTCCTCCTTTTCCGCACTTGCACTGTGTGCGCTGTTTGCGTGCCCTTGTTGTGTGTGTGCCTACCTGCGTCTCCGCGGTACGTTGCCTCCTTGGTGGTGCATCAGGTATAGCATGGGGAGGGCCTGCAGTGCTGGATTCATGCTCGGGGGGTCGCCTCTTCGGTGTCTGTGCTCGGCGTTCGGGTTTCCGCCTCACTTTCACGTGCGGTGTCTCTTAGCCGTGGGAGCTGTTTGTTTGCGGCATCGTAATTTGTACGCCGGGCGGTACGTGATTTCGTCTGGCGGTGTGTCTCCATTGGGCTGCGCCGCTACGTGAGCGGGCGCACTTTGATGGCGGACGGCGTCGCTGGCTTGCCGGCGGTGTTTGGCTGCCTTTTCACATCGTAATTTGGCGGGCGTGTGGGCTGCGGCATGCGGGCGGTAACTGGTGGTTTTTGCATCCGCCAGCACGGAGGTGGTGCTTCCGCCCGCCATCCTAATGGGCCCCTAAGTAATTATCAAATTTATTTTTGGGTATTGATAATTAATTTATTGGATATTAATTATTAATAGGTAATTTTTTTAAATTACAATTTCTTTGTTCTAAAAATTAATTTATTGTTGTTTTATCATTAATTGGTAATTAAATATTATTAAATATTATTTATTGATAAATGTAATTAATATATTAAGAATTATTTATTAATTGATAATTAATGTTTAATTATTATTATTATTGGTATAAAAAGCATTTAATTGTTTAATATTAGTTAATTGGTAATTAAGTTTTAATAATTTATATGTTTTTTGTTATTAAAAATATTTTATTGTTCAATATTTATTATTTAGTAATTAATATTTATTAATTATTATTTATTGGTATTTATTATTAATTTATTGTTAATACATTTTCTATTGGTAATTATGTTTTTAATAATTATTTATTGGTATTGGTAAATAGTTTAGAGTTATTTAATAATTCATTAATTATTTAAAAAAATTAATTTATTTATAAGTATGTTATTTGTAACTTCTACGCTATCCAACACTTCCCCTACTGTTGAACTCTCTGGAGTTGGAATAGTAATTTTTACCCCTACGCTATCCAACACTTTCCCTACTGTTGCACTCTCTGGAGTGGGAATAGTAATTTTTACCCCTACGCTATCCAACACTTTCCCTACTGTTGCACTCCCTGGAGTGGGAATTGTAATTTTTACCCCTACGCTATCCAACACTTTCCCTACTGTTGCACTCACTGGAGTGGGAATAGTAATTTTTACCCCTACGCTATCCAACACTTTCCCTACTGTTGCACTCTCTGGAGTGGGAATAGTAATTTTTACCCCTACGCTATCCAACACTTTCCCTACTGTTGCACTCTCTGGAGTGGGAATAGTAATTTTTACCCCTACGCTATCCAACACATTCCCTACTGTTGCACTCACTGGAGTGGGAATAGTAATTTTTACCCTCACGCTATCCAACGCTTTCCCTACTGTTGCACTCTCTGGAGTGGGAATAGTAATTTCTACCCCTACGCTATCCAACACTTTCCCTACTGTTGCACTCTCTGGAGTGGGAATAGTAATTTCTACCCCTACGCTATCCAACACTTTCCCTACTGTTGCACTCTCTGGAGTTGGAATAGTAATTTTTACCCCTACGCTATCCAACACTTTCCCTACTGTTGCACTCTCTGGAGTGGGAATAGTAATTTTTACCCCTACGCTATCCAACACTTTCCCTACTGTTGCACTCACTGGAGTGGGAATAGTAATTTTTACCCTCACGCTATCCAACGCTTTCCCTACTGTTGCACTCTCTGGAGTGGGAATAGTAATTTCTACCCCTACGCTATCCAACACTTTCCCTACTGTTGCACTCTCTGGAGTGGGAATAGTAATTTCTACCCCTACGCTATCCAACACTTTCCCTACTGTTGCACTCTCTGGAGTTGGAATAGTAATTTTTACCCCTACGCTATCCAACACTTTCTCTACTGTTGCACTCTCTGGAGTGGGAATAGTAATTTTTACCCCTACGCTATCCAACATTTTTCTTACTGTTGTTTTTTGGGGGTTGTAATAGTAGTTTTATTCCCTACGCTATTTAATATTTTTTGTATTATTTTAGTTAATATAGTATATAATTAATTTTAAAAATATTAAAAGTAAAAATTTTTTAAAATTTATTATAATTATTTAATTTTTATTTATGTTATTGTTTTATGTGTATAGATGTATTTGTAACTTATAATATTTTTTAATAATTTATAATTTATTAAAATAATTATTCAAACTGATTATAAAGTAAGTATATATATTATATATTATATGTATATGTTTAATTAATGTTTTATTTAATTATATATGTTACTTATTAATTTTAAAAATTATAAAATATTTTTAACTATGTTTATTTTAATTATAAGTATTATTTAGTTTATTTTACATATTATTTTTAACAAAGAAAAACGATATTTTTGATAACGATATTTTTGACATCGATATTGTTTTTTCGATATTTTTGTACTTACCATGTTGTAGATAGGATTTCGATATTATTGACATCGATATTTTTGTTGCGATATTTTTGTAGGTCGATTTTTTGACCTTCGATATTTTGTCAGTGATCCGCTATGGTCTAATGCGAAGTCTTCGCAAGATCTTCCAATGGATCCCAGTTGCATCTAGGATGCCGCTGGTCCAAGGCCTAATTATCAGTCGGCTCGACTACGGAAACGCCCTGATGGCTTCCATTAATGAAGAGCTTCTTACCAAACTGCAAGTGCTACAGAACACTGCCCCCAGACTTGTATTAAATTTACCTTCACGCTCTCCGTCAGCACCAAGTCTGAGAGCTCTCCACTGGCTTCCCATCAGGAAACGTATCCGTTGTAAGGTCAACTGTCTTGTCCACAAAGCTATTCATGGGAACGGGCCATGCTATCTTGCCAAAAAACGTATCTGGTACCAACCCACCAGAACCCTTAGGTCCTCAACCAAACACCTCCTTACCCCCTTTAAGATTCACACCGCCAGGAATGGCAGAAGCTCCTTCTCTCACCTTGCCCCCACTCTGTGGAATTCGCTTCCACTGCAGCTACGTATGGAAACCGATCACAGACAGTTTTGGAGAAATCTAAAAACCTGGCTGTTCTGATCTCTCTCTTTCAGGCCAGGCATCATCTCTTCTTCCCGCCTTTAGGGTTTTTTGGCCAGCGCTCTGAGACCCACAGGTGATATGTGCGCTTAATAAAATCCTATGACTATGACTATGACTACAGTGAGCAGGAAAGGAGAAAGAGAAATTGGTATACCTTAAGTTTGGCAATTTTATTAAGCCAGTATGAATCAATGTGTTTGAAAATAGATTTGGGTTTTGCTTACAGTATGTAATTTAATAGTATGTAATTTGCGCCTGCTCACACTGTCAGACAGACACTTACATAACCCGTTACACTTCCACAATACAACTTATGTACCCACCACTAGCCAGACAGTGAATGCAACACTCAGTCACACAACCATAAAATCATTCACACACTCATTTACTCACCTATATGCCCAGGTTTAAGTACTAGTTCACCCTTAGAGCCTGGGAGGACATGCAGATAATGCAATCTGCACCACAAGAAGAGTTTGATGAGGACTACTTTAGCATTCTTGAAAAGGAAGAACCTTGATTGTAGTTGACCTCAGAATAAGGGCCCCGAGGTGTAGTGGGTTTCAGAACAAGGGAGAGGAGTGCAGACATGAGTGGGTAAAGACTCCAGAGAAGAGGGGGGTTGCCCCAGAGACAAACTTCTCTATTGGATATGGTGCAGAAAGTACTGTCTCCTCCCAAATCCAGTCCCCTGAGTATCTCAAGGACAGACAGACTGAGTGGGACCTGAGGCAATAGCTGGGCGTACTGGGTGCAGAGGAGAGAAAAGGTGCGGTTAAGAAAACCTTGGAGTAGAAAAGGATTGTGCTGGCTGGAGTGTTAAGGAGGTGCACTTGAAGGCCAAATAGCTGTTAGAGACTAGCAGAAAGGTGTGATCACTACGACTGTGTCCATTGCTAAAAAAGAGTTTATATATTCAGAGACTTGGTGCCTGACTTTAAGGAGGGGTTTGCTTTAGAGAGATTTTTTCTGACATAAGAAGTAGCTGTAGTGGTACAGAGGATATCTTAGGAGAATTGTAGAGATGCCTTTGAAGTCATATACGTGATGATGGCGATTGACAACATACTGGCTCTAGAGAAAGGGAAGAGGTTGACATATCCCACTATAAAGAAGGTCCTTGTCAGTTAGTATGAATTAACCCCAGAGGAGTGCAGGTTGAAATTCAGTGTTAGTCAGGAACTGTGTGACTACTACTGGGAGGATGTTGTGGGGTCGTTTTCGAATGTTTGTTAAAAGTACTGTTGTTTTTAAGAAGACGTTTCTAAAAGTTTTATACTTTTTTTTCAAAGAGGGCTTAGAAGAAGCAATTTGAGGAACCTTTTATTCAGACACTTATTGGTGTTCTTTTACCTTGTTTATCTGATACAGTGCAATGGCATCCCCATAATCTCTTTTCAATGTAGTAGATGGATATTGTAATGCTCATATATTTCTTCAGATTTGCTTCTACCCACTTTATCAAACTGTCCACTTGTAGGCGACATTTCTTCCATCATGCAACTTCCATGTTAGAGAAGATTTACACCTTTATAGTACACATTATTGTGTTTAAGATATAATGTAGCTTTCTTCATCTTATTAACATTCACTAGTTCCGCCAGATTTTGTTGTTTTTCGTGGGCTCATCATTCACTAGAATAACAAGTGGTTCTTCCAAATCTCTCTGTACACCCACAGTTTCAATAAGGTGTTTCGCATCTAAAGGAAAATACACAACTGTACCTTTAAGACTTTTCAGAAGCTCAGTGGATGATACCTTTATCGTCATTGTTTGCTTCTCTCAGAAAGTAATGTAATTGATCCCATGGATATTCTGAACAACTCAGGGTTAGAAACCAAGCTAGTGTTCCTAAATTTCGCAACATGTACTTAAGCTCAACATGACAACGGTACCAGTACTCATTCGTCCCAATATTTGGAGAGGTAAAGTAAATAGACAACAGCACTGCAAGGATATGCCAAATCATACAAATACTACTACACTCTCACGTATACACAGGAGCATCTTTACACCACCCTTGTACCTCTTCATCTATCTCTTCTTGTACATTTCTAGGAATCATGTCTTCTTTTCCTATCGTGCTACTTTTTGTTGTAAAAGTTCAAATTTTATTGTGGTTCTGCATTGTAAATAGTTAAATAAGTTATGTTATGTTTGTTAATTGTTTGATTTAAATTGTATTGTAATATGTTAAAAAATATATATGTAATGTTATGAATATATTTAATATTAAGTTAATATAAGGGTCACAAACACACCCATACAGGTACTCATGCATGCACTCACCCACCTATACAGTCATTCACACAGGTACAGTAGTAGGGAAAATAGAGCAACCTAAGACATTTTTACTGCAGCAATCATGTGGCATTTTGCACAGTGAGTAATTATCTCACTCAAATATTCAGAGGCTGCTGGCATTCTGATGACCGCAACTGATTAACGTTCTCCCATTGGTGCTCTAGTGGTGGAATATTCTGCTGTATCTAGTTTCTCATGCATCATTCAGTTGTACACCCTTTCATGAATTGCTTTTAAGTACTTCCAATTGGAACTTGTCCCATGTGAATACTTCTTGGTAGTGCTGCTGAGTATCTGTATGCCGCAAATATTACACTGCATATATTTAGCTGTTAATTATTTTTCCCAGAAGGTATAGTAAAGTGCTTCCAAACATCACTTTCTTTTGTGCTGTTGTAGAGATATACATGCATGTGTTTGAAAAGATTGTGTAGAAAACTGTATTTGTCAATAGTTCATAATAGTTAAATAAGTTGTGTTATGTATATTTGTAGTGAGTTCAATCCACAGTGTTCCATAATTGCAATGAGATAGTGTGCAGATTTGTTTTTTTGTCTACAATCTTTATGATTGTTTTTTTCCCCACTGTTCAATGATTTTTCCCTAAAAAGTACATTGTTTGCGGTGTATGAGTAAAGAAGCTGAGAACAGGAAAAAAATGGAAAATTAAATGCTTATTTATATTAAAATATGCCTTTATATTATGAAAAATGTCTAGTTATTTCTTAGAATTATGTCGTTATGCATTGGTGAAATTGTAAGTTACTTTTGTAATTCTATTAATTGTAAAACTAACACATATTTCTGTTTTTTATGTCTGATCAATGGCACCATACATTGGGGCAATGTACTTTACTAATTAGTTCTTGCAGTGATGTTCCATTACTTTAGATTTTGAGGATGCACACCCAAGGACAGATTGCTATGGTTACTCACAAACCCAGGCACACATCAGTACAGCAACTCACATAGCCAGCTACACACAGACAGAGGTACTAACAGACACAGGCTCACACCGATAGAGCCACTAACACACCTAGATACACATTAATACAGTCACTGACACACCCAACTACACACTGATACATCTACTGACACATCCAGCCAAAAACTAATTACACACCCAGGCATAAACTGACACACCCAGGGACTTAACAATGTGGACACTCACACACCCAGACATAAAGCAATGCAGACACTGACACAGCCAGCCAAACATTAATGCATCCAATAACACACCCAGGCATACACTGACACATACACTGACACACCCAGGGACATACCAGTGCAGACACTGACAAACCCAGGCATGCAGCAATGCAGACACTGACACACCCAGCCAATAACACCTTCAGGCACACACTGGTGCATATGCAAGGACATAGAGGCACATAGTGAGGCATACACAAACACACCCAGGCACTCACTAATGCATCCAATAACACACACACAGGCGCATACTGATGCACACACTGACACACCTGGGGACTTTTCAATGCAGACACTAACACAACACATACACATACAGGTGAGGATTGAGGGACAGCCAGCAGCCTACGGAGGAATACATTTTTTACCTTTTCTAGTTGATTAGTGCCTTTATAACCCCAGAAGACAGCTCCATACGCCGCCATAGAGACACACTTACTAGTATAAATATTCACGATCTCCTTTACCGGTTTGTATCCCAATCTGAGTGCAAAACTAAAGTACCAGTTTAAATGAGCATCAAAACTAAATCCAAAGAATGTGAAGTTTGACACTTTTAAAATCTCTACGCCTCCTAATTGGAATTTCCTTGTTTTGGTCTTTTTTGGACCTATTCTCATGAGAAAAGATTTACAAAGATTTGTTTTAAGGTATGCATTACTCCTAAAGGTATAAAAAGCATCCAGGAGGAGTTGTAGGCTATTAGTCGTTCTAGAAATTGAAACCGCATCATCCACATGGAATAAAACCAGTATTGCACATGTTCTCATTAGCCGAAGGCCTTTCTCTACTTGGCATAGATATTTTCCAGGTCATTTATATAAATGAGGAAAACCAGTGGGCCATCATACAGCCTTGGCGAACCCCTGAAGAAAATGTAATCAAGACGGAGAGATCACCATTTACCCCTTATCTAATCCTGGCCACCATGCCCCAATGTATCCTACGTAATAGATCAATCAAAGCTGGTTTTAGCCCCATCCCCTCCATAATGTCCCATAGTTTTTCTCGGTTTACTATGCCCAAGGCATAGGAAAGGTCTATGAAAGCTAAATGGATGGATCCCCTCCTGGCCTAGACATATTTCCCCACTACTAGCTGAAGGTTAAGGCACTGTTCCACGGTGCTTAACCTTGGGCAAAAACTGTGCGGCGCTCTACACAAAACCTGGTTCCTCTCTAGCCAAGGCTCAATTTTTGTGGCCAAAATTCTGCCTAATATTTTAATGGAGTTATCTGGGAGGGAAATTGGACATTAACAACCTGGGGAGTGTCTATTCCCTTGTTTTAAAGATGGGCACTACCGCTGCCTCCTTCCATGAGGGTACCAGTTGTTACTATGGCATCCTTGAATGCATTGGTTAGCAGGGGGCATTCATGTTTGCCATACAATTAGGCCTGATTTGTAAGTAACATGCATGTGTCATCAGAATAGCCATGCCACATATGTCAATGGAGTTGGAAGATTAAGTTTGTGCTCTAAGTGGTTACCTTATTAGGCTGCATGACATATTGTGCAGTTGATCCTTTTTAACAAAGGGTCTGTATCTTTCTTTTACCTTTAGGAAAGCCTATATCCGCATACGTCATAACTTTGTGAATAAACAAAAGCGGTAACTCCAACCAAATACGGTGCAGTCTTTTCTGCCTGTTCTTGCGCCGGTGCAAGGGTGACCCCGTTGCAGGCAGGATTGTTTTTGTGCAGGAAGGGACATCTTCCTGCACAAAAACAATACTACGAGGCATTTTCCTCTTTCTATGGTGCTGCAGAATACAGCACACATGGAAAGAGGAAAAAACTAGGAGAAATAAACATATTTCTCCTCGTTACGCCTCACCTCAGGAGATGTACGGATGTCACGCTTTCCCAGGTTTACATCACTTCTTATATCTGGGGCAGCCTCAAATTCCATGGGTGTTGCGTGGGAAAAACCACCACAACACCCATGGAAGCCTCCTGATCGCAGAGTAAGGCAAGGCAGTGATTTACGCTGCATCGCCTTGCTCATGATTTATGAGGCCACTCAAAGCCACGCAGGGTGGCTTTGAGTGGCTTCATAAATTTTTATGAGAGCCCTGTGTCATGGATGTACGACTTTGCATGGTTCAAAAGTGACGCAGGGCTCTCATAAATAAGCCCCGAGGTTATTATATGTTTCCAGATAAGTGGGAGTTTTTTGTAAAACGTCATTGAAGCGATTGGTTTAGTCCAGGAACTTAGTCACCTATATCGAAACAGCAATGCAGAGAGTGATGAACACAATAACATTTTAATGAAAATATAATTATACACAAATTAATCGATGTGCTTGGATCTATGAAAGTTTTTTTTAGAGTTTAAATAATTACAAGAATTTAAGTAGAGAAATTGGTGTTTTTACAGTGTAAGTTTGAACATATCTGAGAATGTTTATGTTTTCCTCTCACCCTTATAACATGAAGAGAGGCCGATATACTCCTTTCACCACTATGGAGTTTGAAGTGGATAAGAGGTGATACAACTCTTAATAATCAAGATGCAAAAGGAGGCCTAATGTTCTGCATCTAGTGTGCATGATGTTTTAGTGTTTTATGCCTATTGTATATCACAGTATAAAATATGTTCCTGCTTTTTTACAGTTTTGTTACAATTCTAAACTATTCAATGTTTATATCCTAAAGATGATGGGGTAAACCAAGTAACCACTGAAATGCCACGTCAACAGTCTTTAGGATTTTACAGTACATTTTGTATGAATTATTGGTGGATAATGAAATGAGAAATGGAATGTGAACTACTGTGATTATTTGTGTATCACAAACATTATAGATTTTATTAAATATTTTACGAATGTAATGTAAAAATCTGTTTTTAATATATATATATATATATATATATATATATATATATATATATATATATATATATATACATCACTGCTTTCCGCGTTGAACTGAAAGGTTCTTCCCTGCAACAACGGACACGGACCAAATTTGTAAGTGCAATAAATTATTTAATCTTCAATGCCGCCATAACGTTTCGGCTCGTCCGAGCCTTTTTCAAATGACATTGTATTCATATTCGACTTCCGCTTTTAAAGTGACCAGTGCAATTAACCAACAATCACGTGTAAATGGTGCCCATAGATATAGAAAAATTTGTAGTTCGTTGACAATTCATGGGTTAAGTTAAAAACCAACCGCAAATTAAAACATTAATATATCGTAAAATCAATATAAAATGTATAAAAGGACATGAGGATAAAGACAGCAGTAGAAATAACATCAAATTTACAAAAAAGATTTTTGGGCATATTAATGCTGACCTGCCGCCAAAATCAAATTCAAATAATATTAGCATAAATGCTTTGTACTTGTTTAGTCTGTCTCACTCCATAAAAGCAAGACCTGATATGTTTGTCCACAACTGGGAATCCCGAAATTTGTTGAAAAGGACCCCCATTAACTCACTCATGGTTTTAGGCTATTACCATAATATTCTCATGCATGTTAAGTGACACCTATTGAAACAATTAATTGTTGTGTTTCGGGTTAAATCCCATTTCCTAACGCCACGTGCATGTAGTAATGTTTATATATGTCAATAAAGCCTACAAATGTGCATATAAAAACTATCCTCCGTGATGAATTTGACCTAAACTCTGTGTCTGTTAAAATTAGGAAATAAAATGTGCAACGATAGTTACTATATTGATTGATCCTTTTTGTAGTTACAGAGCAACCTGAGGCAGATATTAAATAATTAGATCCATATCTGGGTCCACATGGAGGGTTATACTGTTCCATCACCAATCCTCAATGTTGTCTAGAAATGTCTTGTTTGAATATATGGAATAAATTATGTGATACGACCCCAATATCTCCCTCCCATCTATTCTCTCCAGTTTAACCTTTATACAATGTAAATTCCAGTCATGCTAATTCACAGTTATGTACAGGTTTGTAATTGTCACACTTCTTTGCATATAAATATGTAAATAGATATAAATATATAAATATAAATTCATAAATATAAAAATGCATAACAACCAAATATAAGATACCTTATCACTGTACATAAAAGACCCAGTGTAAATATCTAAAAAGGTAATTCAGAGTAGAAAAGTGTAGAGGTTAAAAGGAGCTCCCATCACATAAAAATATATACCATAAGCATTCAACCCGTAAATAGATAAAATATACATATATATATATATATATATCTCTTCAAACACTTCCGGCACACACAGTCATCGAGCCAGACTCCGACACCGCCATTCCAGTGATTCAGTAAGCTTTTATTTTTCAAAATTCAGGGCTGTAACGCATTTCGGCAGGATCCCCTGCCTTGTTCACACAGCGAGCTGATTTGTTACAATGGCTTTTAACTTGATGCAAAAAACAATTTGTCACATGGTACTATTGACATAGACAACATACTTTCGCAATGCACATGCTATGTTTCCCATTTTTGACAGGTTTCATTATTACTTTCATCATAATGTCTTCATTTTCTACACACTTTTTAAATCATTGTTTTTTATGTGTACCTTCATTTTTTTGTTTTATTCAATTTTTTATATGCTTTTTACATATTTCTATTTCCAAAGTGTTCTAACTATCCCTATTCCAAAGTGCAAATTTATAATTTGTGTGTAAAATAAATATCTATGTGTGTCCAAAGAGACCTCATGTGTCAAACCAAATCTTTTATGTACCTCGCACTAGGACCTGCCCATGTTTGTATTAGCCTCTCAAATGAATATAGATTACAAATACCTCGTGTCCCGTATTTAAAGTGCAAGTGCTCTAATTAATAGTCATGTTTAACAGTCAAGCTGTTATTGCCGCAAATTGTGCAAATATGCAAATGGGAAAAGGTGCTAAGTGCCATACTCTATTCCTTTCAACTGGAAAACCAGATTGTCCTTAATACTGATACACAATGTTTATTATAAATAAAGTACTCAATTTCTTTCTCCCTACTTCTCAAAGTGCGACGTGCTTCCGTGCAAATTGGAATATAGAAGTAAAGTGCAAGTGCGTAGCATCCATAATAATACACGAACCAACTCCTTACTGCACAATGCTTATTTGGGAATGGTGGTCTTGTGTAGAATAAAGTGCAAATGCTTCTGTGCAATGTTGCAAATTAAAGTGCAATAGTAGGACATAGAGAGTACTTCTAGCGTTTGATAAAGTGCAAGTGCTTTTTGATCAATTTTACTACTATTTGTCAGTATAATGTTTACAAGTGATATTTGGCATCCTCACGTATGCATTCAATTTGCTCCACTATCCTGATACTGGATACCTGACATATTTATTACGAGAATGGGGAACGAGGGGGCCAGATCCTAAAATCCAATTGCTGACATAAAAAGATTTTACATAAAAGATTATCTCAACCATTGTGATTAGGTGCATAAAACACTAAGGGCAATATGTAGGTAATTTCTATTTACCGATTCCTAAATACCGAATTTTACCGATTCGGTATTTAAGAATCGGTAAATAGAATGTAGGTAAACATTCGGTAAATGTTACCGATTCGGTAATATTCGTTATTACCTATTCGGTATTTACCGAATCGGTAATAAGAAATACCTTCCCATTCATTCCTATGGGCCTGGAGGCCCATAGGAATGAATGGAAGCCATTCACTATTACCGATTCGGTAAATACCGAATCGGTAATAGGGGAGCATATTCAAGGGTGGCAGGGTGTCAAATTGACACCCTGTTGCACCCCTGAATCGTGCATGTGTGCACATGTGGCGCACATACATGCCCTAAGGGCATGTATGTCTGCCACATGGCACTTTAAGAAAAGCACAAAATTGCTTTTTAAAAGGTATTCGGTATTTACCACCAACTTGTAGTTGGTGGTAAATAACGAATCCTTAAACCAAAAATGCACTCACTTGAGTGCTCCCTACATAGGATTTAAGGAATTGGTAATTTACCGATTCCTTAAAATAACGAATCGGTAAATTACCGACTCCTTAAATCCGGCCTCCTACATCGCAAAGGGCTAAATACCGGTCGGTAACGGGAAATTTACAGATTTTCGGCCGTTACCGACCGGTATTAGCCCACCTACATATGGCCCCAACACATTAAAATAGTGAGACAGGCACATTTGACATAAATCATATAAATTTCATATAAATTTCACATCTCATGGATTTCATTATTTAGGTGTTAAAGTTGATTGTCATTATGTAGTAAGATTGTTATCATCTAGAAGATCATCATTCAAGGTGGACATGCATGTCTTCATCGGAATTTAGACCTCTGGGTGTTTTACAATCAAACATAAGTATATATCTAGATTCCAGCTGCCTAAGCTTGCCTTCACGATTCCCACCTCGTCTGCTTTTCGGGACTGAGTCTACTACAAAATATGTTAGTTCTTCTATCCTGCCAGCATGAACATCGTTAATGTGACGAGCTACAGGGTATGATTTATCTCCATTCTTTACTGCTCGAAGATGCTGCAGGACCCTCACGTGAACCATATGGATTGTACTCCCAACATAATATTTGGGACAAGTGCATTGAAGAACATAAATAACATAATCACTTTTGCAATTAAAAAAGCGAGGGATCTTCCATGGTTTGGTAAAAAATGGTAATTGAACTTCCTTCTTATTTGTTCCATGTTTGCACGCCTTGCACTTAATGCATTTATTGAAACCAGGGTTTGCCCTCAACCAGCTCTGTGTCTCATTAACCTCTGGGCTATTTCTCACCAATTGTTGCCTCATCGAGGTTGCTCGTCTAAAGGTGATAAGGGGTCTCTGCGGGACCAGGGTATTCAACACTGGATCTCCTTTTACCAGATGCCAATGCCTACTCATGCAGTCTCTCACTCTGACATGGTTGGCATTGTACCCGGTTATCATCCTCACTTCCTGGGATGTATCTCCTTTTGTTTTCCTCACTTTTTAAAATAAAATATCTTCCCTCGGTGTCCCATCCACTTTCACTAATGCTTGATTTAGCACCCTCTGACTATAGCCTCTTTCTTTAAATCTCACTGTCAATTCGGTTTGTGCTTGTTCTAAAGAGCTAGCCTCGCTACAGTTTCTCTTCATGCGGAGTAATTCTGCGTAGGGGATGCTCTGTTTTAGTTTTTGCGGGTGGAAACTACTTGCGTGAAGGATGGAATTTCCCGCAGTTGGTTTTCTAAAAGTACGTGTGTGCAGTTTCCCTTCTCTAATAAAAACTTCCAGATCTAAAAAGTATACTTGGAGTTCACTCATGGTACTAGTAAAAGTTAAATTCAATTCATTGTTGTTCAAAGCTGTTATAAAATCCCTCGCCTTCTCTGGTGTCCCTCTCCATATAATAAATAAATCATCAAAAAACGACACCAAACTTTGATGTTCTCTTGCCACTCTGTTTTAAAGTTGACCATCAGCACCTGCTCCTCCCACCAGCCCATGTATAGATTCGCATAGCTGGGGGCGAAGCAGGTGCCCATGGCCGTACCCCTTAGCTGCCTGTAGGTGTCATTTCCATAACGGAAGAAATTGTTCTCCAGACATAATTCAGTCATTTTAATCAACATCTCTGAGTGTTGATAAACTTTGGTCTGGATCCCAAAAAATGTCTAAGAGCCCTTAGACCGTCATGATGTGCAATACTCGTATATAAGGAGGCTACATCTGACGTTATTAAAAGATCTGTCTCTTCCCAATGGACCTCATGGAGTTTTCTTAAAAAATCCCCTGTGTCCTGTATGTAGGATGGTAGTGCCTTTACAAGATCCTGCAGAAAATAATCTATGTATCTGGATGTGGTCTCATAGAGACTCCCAATCGCAGAAATTATCGGTCTGCCTGGGGGGCTACCATGTCTTTGTGGACCTGCGGAATGAGGTATAGTACTGGTGTAACAGGATTATTTACTCTTAAATAGTGATATTCCCCTTCTGTTACAAGTCCCATACCCCTACATCTTGATAGTTCTTTGTGGTACTTATTTTTCACTTCCACAAGGTTGCTCTGAGGTACACGTTGATAACATTCAGTGTCTCTTAGTTGAAGTTTGGCTTCGTTGTTATATTTGTTGAGGGGCCAGAGGACTAGATTACCCCCTTTATCCGATTGTCTTATTACTATATCCGTCCTTTGCTTTATTTTATCCATGATTCTTATATAGTCTCTTTCTTTGTCCGAAGTCTTTCTTCCATAGTTTTTGTTTGATTCTATGGAAATTTCTTTTAGATCTTTGATAATTCATTCAGAGAATAGGTCAATTGCATCTTTTGGGAGTAGTGGGACAAATGTTGATTTCTTTTTAAATTCCGTTGTGCTAATTCTATAGATATCTATGCCCAATCTATCCGCAGTGTCTTTAAATGATACTTCTGTGTTAGGGTCCTCATTCGCTGATTCTAATGCATCCAAATCCCTCAAAAGATTTAAATCATCTATCAACAAATTACTTTGATCTTCCTCATATAAATTCATTTGGTCACGACTTTTGCTTTGGTCCATTTTGTTTCCAAAATATTTTTTTAATTTTAGTTTTCGTATATATTTGTATAAGTCAATTCGGGTTTGGGCGTAGTTAGAATTGGTTCGTTTACAGAAAGAGAGACCTAGCGATAATGTACTTATTTCTGCTTAAGTTAGTATCATATCTGTTAGATTAATTACGGTAATCGATGGCTTTTCTACCTGCTCTGTTTGTTCTCTTTTGTCTTCACTCCCGATCGTAATTCCATGCCTTCTCCTTCTTCTATTTTTTTCCGCCTCTTCGGAATCCCCGGCCTCTTCCCCTTCCAGGTGGTCTCTGTCTTGCATTGATGTTTCGGTCTAGTCCTAAAAAACGCATTTCTTCGATTACTGTTGACGGCTTACCTGCATTGGCCAGCGCTCTGGCGCCATCTTCTTGGTCCGTCTCGACTTCAGAACTATATTCGGAGCTGGTGTCTCCCATCCCTCTTTTCTCTTTGTATGGTTGTTCTCCTGAGGTGGCATTGCTTGATAATTTCTGACGCCGTAATGAATCAAAGCGCCTGGCGAACGTGTAGATCTGGCCTCGTTGGTAGTCTAGCCGATCTCTAGTGAATTTAATTGCTTTTCTTTCTTTGATTGACTTCTCATGTTTGCTTAGTTTAGACTCCAGATCTTTTTCAAATTTCCCCACAGCTTCTGGTTTTGCTATGGCATTTAAATCTTGTTGTGAAAATTAGAGTACGGAGTTCCTCAGTGGGTCATAGAACACAAATGAAGGTGATGTATGGTGAAAGGTTGGACTGAAATACTATGTGGAGGGGAATTCCTCCTTTCGGAACTAGGGCCCTCACACACCCGGCACGCTAGGTGTCATGCTTCATCATATGGGCCTGCTCCTCGTCGGGTCGGCGCTGCAATACCCGACGGGCACCCATAAAGGGGCTCTTTGGCGGAGATCTTTAGTTCCTTGCCGTATAGGTGCCGTGGGTGTAAGGGGACTAGTATGTGTAGATGTCAAAGTAAAGTGTGCAGATTAAAACAGGGGTGGGATTCCTCTAAATGACTTTATTCAGGGAGGACCCTAGCCTGATTAAAAAGAATATAGGAGAGGCGACAATCTGGCTACAATGTGTCAGAAATGCGCTCTACTCCTAGGTGGTCGACATGTTTCTCGCCTGGTAGTCACGAATGATCTGTGGCGATTCCTCAGGACCGTGTGTGAAGAACTATCTACAAATTAATGGTAATGTGGGCAACTACATACCATACAGTGGTTCTACGTGAGTATTATCCGCAGGGGAGAAGCCAACCTTTGAAGGAAACATAGGGAAAAAACCTTATGTAGTATTAGTGCATAAATCATCATACATCAGGCAACAATTCATTAAATGTGTCCATGACCTCATTATCAGTCATATACGGTGTGATCAATATGGCTTGATACTTCTAATTTATCAACATGTGGAGAGTAAAAAGGTGCGATAGTAGCACAACCGTGACTTAAAATATACCAAAACCAGCAAAAATGATGAAAAGGCTACAGTGGTGAGATTAGTCTAAACCTCACCTCAACTTTGTAAGATCGTGCTTCATCAGTTGCAGCAGGAAAAAGACACACGTAATGTTGTGTCTAAACAAGGAAAAGTTTAAAAGTAGTGATTAGCAGGTAAGCATAAAAACTGCTAACCATCAATTCTAGGGGCCCCATTGGGTCGCCAGTCATGCCATGCAGCGGCGATAGGGGGGCAAGGCAGTGTGCAAAGTAGACCACCCGTCCTACTCGTAAAAAAGGGCCCCCGTAAAACTTATTCTGGGGCTTCAGGCGGTAGCTCAGAAAGCACTGCAGCAGGGGGGCGACTCAGCAAGGTGAGGTCCCGGTACTGCAATGTAACAGAGGGCCCTCTTGAGCCCGTATGAGTAAGCTGGAGGAATTAATATTAGTCAGGACTAAGATAGTTACCCAATGGCACTGTTCTCCACACCCGCTTACCTCCGATGCTGGTAGGAGACGTGGGACGAATCCAGAAAGCGTCTTAGATACTCACCTGCTCCAAGAAGAAGCCCAGTGGTTGACCTACCCCGCTCCGCTGCAACCGGGATGGTAATGTCCCTCAGTGTGGACTGGTCTATATACCTCTCTTAATTGCAAACGGGGGTGGGGCGGGCACTCAATGGTTTTCACCTGTGATAGAGCTGCTCAGGTGGTGAACAAAAATGAATAGGCGGTAATGAGTGGTATTGTGTCGGCCTTCTTGGAGTGTCTTTGAAGCCTATGAAGGCGCTGGTTTCTTTAAACATAATGCGCAAATATGTCATAAAAGGCCAAATTAACTGGTGTCTGGGTTAAAATGTCAACCAGCTAGAACCGCTGGTTATTGAGTCATAGATTTGCATGTGGGAAACTCAAACATGATTGGTTATAATGCCGGTATTGAAGTAATACGTGTCGGCCATCTTGGAGGGACCGATGTGTATCCCATAGCCTGCATGTGGCGAATGTACCATTCCAGAAGGAGGGGCTTCTATGATGTAGTCAACCCCTTGTCTTATTGTGGATCGTGTCTCCTAGTGTAATAGTTAGGGTATTATGTACTGTTTATTACTAGCCTGTAACGAGGTATATGTGCTCATACGTGTCAAAACATGTGGGCAAGTAAAATGGAAGCCGCTTGTTGATGCTGGTGTAGAGAGCCACGTATTGACATGTGTTTATAAGACAACTCCCAAAATTCAAGTGTCAAGGAACATGTTATCGGATGCCAAGTCATCTACTGTTTGTAAGGCTCCCGCACGGGATATCATCATTGAGTCCTTGTTGGTCTGTGCCCAAACGGTGAACCCATCTTTGTTCCACTCTAAAGAGGGTCTACGGTGTAATAGCAGGGTGGCTCTCTAGTACTACCCACCGTAGGCTTTCTGGGGTATGTTTCTCTTCTTTAAAGTGTGTGTACAGTTTTGTGGTGGTTTTTTGGCAACGAATGTTGCTTTTGTGTTCAGTTATTCTCGTTTTGACTGCTCTCATAGTCATCCCTATGTAATGTTTGTTACATGGGCATATGATAAGATACACACATCTGGTCGTGTTGCAGTTTGTGTGTTTTGTAATCTTCCAGGTGAAGGAGCTGGACAGGGTTAGCTCCTTAGTAGGTCTTGTTTGAGGGCATACTGCGCATGAGCCACAGGGATAGTGGCCCTGGACCGGTGGAAGGTCCCATAGCGATCTTTGCTCGTTAGTGTTTGATGGTTTAGGTCTGGTGTGGATAAGTATATCCTTGATGTTTCTCGTGCGTTTAAACGCAAACCGGGGTTTGGGGATCTCTAAGGAACCTGTGTTAAGGATCCTCCAATGTTTATTAATGATATTCTTTATTTTGTTGGAGTCTGGGGTAAAAGAGGTAACACATGTCAGTGTATCCGAAGGTTCTTTTGGTTTAGCCTCCAGTAGGGCATCTCGGTGGTTGTTCCTGGCCCTTTTCATAGTTGTAGTAACATGCTTGGGTGGGTACTGTCTATCCAACAGATTCTTGGATAAAGATTCTGCCTCTTTTTTATAATCCTCAATTGAGCTACAATTTTGCCGAATGCGCAGAAATTGGCCAAATGGAAGGTTATCTCTCAGGGCTCGAGGGTGATGACTACTGTACAGCAATAAACTGTTCCTGTCTGTTGGTTTTTTGTACATAGTAGTTCTTAACTGCCCATTGTCAAGTCTGATGGTGAGGTCCAGAAAAGCTATACTGTCGAGGGAGATGGTGTGTGTGAATTTGAGATACTCATTCTTAGTGTTAATCCACCTGCAGAAATCTTCACATGTGGACAAGTCTCCCTTCCAAAGGATCAGAATATCATCAATGAACCTCTTCCACAGTCTCAGGTTCTCTTTGAAGGGGTTGTCAGAGTATTGGATCACCTCCTCTTCAAATGCTGCCATGTAGAAGCAAGCCACACTAGGGGCAAAAGTGCTCCCCATGGAAGTACCCTGAGACTGATGGAAGAGTTGTTTGTTGTACTCGAAGAAATTCTCTGTGAGTGCCAGTGTAGCACATTGCATTATGAATGTGACTGGTGTAGGTGAGGTCCACTCTACCCCGTTGAGGACTGATTCGATGACTGTCAGTGTCTCACGCTGGGGAATGTTGGTGTACAGTTGTTCTATATCTAAAGTCACCAGTAGGTGAATATCTTCTGTGTTCCTCAATTCCCCCATGATACGTAGGATGTCTGTGGTGTCCTGTATGTATGAAGGGGTTGACTTGACCAGTGGTTGGAGGAAGTGATCACAGAATTTGGAGAGAGGCTCCAAAATGGAGCCTATACCGGAGACTATCGGTCTAACCGGAACCGGTAAGGTGCCTTTATGTATTTTTTGAGGACTGATTCGATGACTGTCAGTGTCTCACGCTGGGGAATGTTGGTGTACAGTTGTTCTACATCTAAAGTCACCAGTAGGTGAATATCTTCTGTGTTCCTCAATTCCCCTATGATACGTAGGATGTCTGTGCTGTCCTGTATGTATGAAGGGGTTGACTTGACCAGTGGTTGGAGGAAGTGATCACAGAATTTGGAGAGAGGCTCCAAAATGGAGCCTATACCGGAGATTATCGGTCTACCCGGTATTTCCTGTTATTCAATATGCCAATTGAATAACAGGAAATTCTATACACCGATTACCATCAATCCCACACCGAGATTAACAACAGAAATCTCTAGTGCAGTTTTTGAGGCAGGGGCTAACGGCTGGATAAGCAAGAAAGAGGCAGGTTTTTAACCACCAAGGACCCGAGAACGCCTTATTTCTATACCCTGCCCAAAATACATAAAGGCACCTTACCGGTTCCGGGTAGACCGATAGTCTCCGGTATAGGCTCCATTTTGGAGCCTCTCTCCAAATTCTGTGATCACTTCCTCCAACCACTGGTCAAGTCAACCCCTTCATACATACAGGACACCACAGACATCCTACGTATCATAGGGGAATTGAGGAACACAGAAGATATTCACCTACTGGCGACTTTAGATGTAGAACAACTATACACCAACATTCCCCAGCGTGAGACACTGACAGTCATCGAATCAGTCCTCAACGGGGTAGAGTGGACCTCACCTACACCAGTCACATTCATAATGCAATGTGCTACACTGGCACTCACAGAGAATTTCTTCGAGTACAACAAACAACTCTTCCATCAGTCTCAGGGTACTTCCATGGGGAGCACTTTTGCCCCTAGTGTGGCTTGCCTCTACATGGCACCATTTGAAGAGGAGGTGATCCAACACTCTGACAACCCCTTCAAAGAGAACCTGAGACTGTGGAAGAGGTTCATTGATGATATTCTGATCCTTTGGAAGGGAGACTTGTCCACATGTGAAGATTTCTGCAGGTGGATTAACACTAAGAATGAGTATCTCAAATTCACACACACCATCTCCCTCGACAGTATAGCTTTTCTGGACCTCACCATCAGACTTGACAATGGGCAGTTAAGAACTACTATGTACAAAAAACCAACAGACAGGAACAGTTTATTGCTGTACAGTAGTCATCACCCTCGAGCCCTGAGAGATAACCTACCATTTGGCCAATTTCTGCGCATTCGGCGAAATTGTAGCTCAATTGAGGATTATAAAAAAGAGGCAGAATCTTTATCCAAGAATCTGTTGGATAGACAGTACCCACCCAAGCATGTTACTACATCTATGAAAAGGGCCAGGAACAACCACCGTGATGCCCTACTGGAGGCTAAACCAAAAGAACCTTCGGATACACTGACATGTGTTACCTCTTTTACCCCAGACTCCAACAAAATAAAGAATATCATTAATAAACATTGGAGGATCCTTAACACAGGTTCCTTAGAGATCCCCAAACACCGGTTTGCGTTTAAACGCACGAGAAACATCAAGGATATACTTATCCATACCAGACCTAAACCATCAAACACTAACGAGCAAAGATCGCTATGGGACCTTCCACCGGTCCAGGGCCACTATCCCTGTGGCACATGCGCAGTATGCCCTCAAACAAGACCTACTAAGGAGCTAACCCTGTCCAGCTCCTTCACCTGGAAGATTACAAAACACCCAAACTACAACCCGACCAGATGTGTGTATCTTATCACATGCCCATGTAACAAACATTACATAGGGATGACTATGAGAGCAGTCAAAACGAGAATAACTGAACACAAAAGCAACATTCGTTGCCAAAAAACCACCACAAAACTGTACACACACTTTAAAGAAGAGAAACATACCCCAGAAAGCCTACGGTGGGTAGTACTAGAGAGCCACCCTGCTATTACACCGTCGACCCTCTTTAGAGTGGAACAAAGATGGGTTCACCGTTTGGGCATAGACCAACAAGGACTCAATGATGATATCCCGTGGGGGAGCCTTACAAACAGTAGATGACTTGGCATCCGATAACATGTTCCTTGACACTTGAATTTTGGGAGCTGTCTTATAAACACATGTCAATACGTGGCTCTCTACACCAGCATCAACATGCGGCTTCCATTTTACTTGCCCACATGCTTTGACACGTATGAACACATATACCTCGTTACAGGCTAGTAATAAACAGTAAATAATACCCTAACTTTTACACTAGGAGACACGATCCACAATAAGACAAGGGGTTGACTACATCATAGAAGCCCCTCCTTCTGGAATGGTACATTCGCCACACGCAGGCTGTGGGATACACATCGGTCCCTCCAAGATGGCCGACACATATTACTTCAATACTGGCATTATAACCAATCATGTTTGAGTTTCCCACATGCAAATCTATGACTCAATAACCAGCGGTTCTAGCTGGTTGACATTTTAACCCAGACACCAGTTAATTTGGCCTTTTATGACATATTTGCGCATTATGTTTAAAGAACCCAGCGCCTTCATAGGCTTCAAATACACTCCAAGATGGCCGACACAATACCACTCATTACCGCCTATTCATTTTTGTTCACCACCTGAGCAGCTCTATCACAGGTGAAAACCATTGAGTGCCCGCCCCACCCCCGTTTGCAATTAAGAGAGGTATATAGACCAGTCCACACTGAGGGACATTACCATCCCGGTTGAAGCGGAGCGGGGTAGGTCAACCACTGGGCTTCTTCTTGGAGCAGGTGAGTATCTAAGACGCTTTCTGGATTCGTCCCACGTCTCCTACCAGCATCGGAGGTAAGCGGGTGTGGAGAACAGTGCCATTGGGTAACTATCTTAGTCCTGACTAATATTAATTCCTCCAGCTTACTCATACGGGCTCAAGAGGGCCCTCTGTTACATTGCAGTACCGGGACCTCACCTTGCTGAGACGCCCCCCTGCTGCAGTGCTTTCTGAGCTACCGCCTGAAGCCCCAGAATAAGTTTTACGGGGGCCCTTTTTTACGAGTAGGACGGGCTGTCTACTTTGCACACTGCCTTGCCCCCCTATCGCCGCTGCATGGCATGACTGGCGACCCAATGGGGCCCCTAGAATTGTTGGTTAGCAGTTTTTATGCTTACCTGCTAATCACTACTTTTAAACTTTTCCTTGTTTAGACACAACATTACGTGTGTCTTTTTCCTGCTGCAACTGATGAAGCACGATCTTACAAAGTTGAGGTGAGGTTTAGACTAATCTCACCACTGCAGCCTTTTCATCATTTTTGCTGGTTTTGGTATATTTTAAGTCACGGTTGTGCTACTATCGCACCTTTTTACTCTCCACATGTTGATAAATTAGAAGTATCAAGCCATATTGATCACACCGTATATGACTGATAATGAGGTCATGGACACATTTAATGAATTGTTGCCTGATGTATGATGATTTATGCACTAATACTACATAAGGTTTTTTCCCTATGTTTCCTTCAAAGGTTGGCTTCTCCCCTGCGGATAATACTCCTGTAGAACCACTGTATGGTATGTAGTTGCCCACATTACCATTAATTTGTAGATAGTTCTTCACACACGGTCCTGAGGAATCGCCACAGATCATTCGTGACTACCAGGCGAGAAACTTGTCGACCACCTAGGAGTAGAGCGCATTTCTGACACATTGTAGCCAGATTGTCGCCTCTCCTATATTCTTTTTAATCAGGCTAGGGTCCTCCCTGAATAAAGTCATTTAGATGAATCCCACCCCTGTTTTAATCTGCACACTTTACTTTGACATCTACACATACTAGTCCCCTTACACCCACGGCACCTATACGGCAAGGAACTAAAGATCTCCGCCAAAGAGCCCCTTTATGGGTGCCCGTCGGGTATTGCAGCGCCGACCCGACGAGGAGCAGGCCCATATGATGAAGCATGACACCTAGCTTGCCGGGTGTGTGAGGGCCCTAGTTCCGAAAGGAGGAATTCCCCTCCACATAGTATTTCGGTCCAACCTTTCACCATACATCACCTTCATTTGTGTTCTATGACCCACTGAGGAACTCCGTACTCTAATTTTCACAGTATATCAGGGCATGTACGTGTGGACCTCCCCAAAAGCCCATTGTCCCCCCTCCTTTGTTTAAAATTTAAATCTTGTTGTAACTTCTTAATTTCTTCCAAGATTTTATCTCTATCCCGTTTGGCGTATTTTATCAGGATCCACATCATGTTACTGGAAGATTCAGCGCTATTATTGGCCCACTCCTGAAGCATTTCTGGGTCTAAGTTTTCAAACGTTGGAGCAATTAAAATTCTGAGGCCACGAGGGACTCTTCCTACTTCAAGGTATTTTTCAAGAGACCGAATTTCCCACCACTTGGAAAGCTCTGTTCGCCGGAGTTTCTCCAGTTTGCGCATAATTATTTTTGTGTCTTGTTCTGGTGGAGTTGCATCTACCATTTGACCTCTGCTGGTACCACTTGTACCCGGTCTTTCTTCATCAAAGACTGCCCCGGCAGACTCCTCTTGTAGTTTCACCCACTCCTCCAAAAAATCTGTTTTTAATATATATATATATATATATATATATATATATATATATATATATATTATCTACTGGCGGTCGCCAGTAGATAGTTATAGTTAAAACCTATTATCCATAGGAAATCCGCGACATTCTATTTGAAATAACGTTGGCGCCGGTTGACGAATCTTCGCGAAAGTTTCCAACTTGTTGGGGCGCTCCGGTCCGCTCCTATCCTGAAAGTCTCGGGGTGATACGTCAAGCGGGGGCCGAGAAAAAGGGGGTCCCAAAACACGTTTTCCCCATTCATTTTTCCATAGGAACCTTTAGTCGCAGCTACAGCCCGAACTGCTGAACGGAATTACACCAAATTTGGCAAAGAGGTAGCCCTTGGTTCAGTGTCGTGCCTTTTGCTTAAATGGTGTAAATCCGTTCAGTAGTTCCTGAGAAAATCAAAAGTAAAGTCACATATATATCTGGGCGGAGCCTAACCACACATGTCATCGTGAGATCTGATTGGCTGTCAGCACTTCATCCTGGAATTGCTGGCAGCCATCTTGGGACCAATATAAATGATAGTACCTCATTGAAATGCATTGTAGTGAATAGAAGATTTTGAGGGTCACCAAAAGGAGAACTATAAAGGGTGATAACAGGCTTTAGTTACATTAGAATTTATTTGTTGATGGTACCATACTAATTTTAGGAATTGTGGTGTATTCTAAGGTGATTTTACCATGTGAAAAACCTTCTGCTGGGATATCATGAATCATGTTTGAGAGAACACTATTTTCTCATGCTTGTCCCATGGAGGTTTGGAAGGTGCTCCAGAAGCTAAAATGAG